>CM038467.1:64145690-64745690 GCA_021464415.1 Lonicera japonica
CAGTCGATCCCATCCCGGTAAGCGAAATGGCAACATGTTTGTGCAATCGCAACGCGCTCGAAAAACAGGTCTCTCTGTATACTTGTTTATTTCTGTTGTTATTGTCCACGTTTATTTGAATAAAACTTATTGCCAAGTATAAATAGTCTACCGTCTTCAAAACAAAGGACCCTGATAAAACCATTTGCAAAATCAGAAGAGTAAGTGTGTTATCGTCCGATAAATTCTGTTTTCAAAACCCCACTGATACGACTTATCTAGGAATTAAAATCAACATATCCTGTCTTTCCTATAGACTGCGACGTGTCTGACAACTCTCCTCAAAGAGTTCTAGTTCCATATTAAACTAGTCTCGATAGATCCGAACTTTTACAAAAGTAAACGCAAACACGAGAAAACCGTCATTATCTGAGGAAATAATACGGGATACTCTTTCAAAATAAAAGGTTTTGTCACTTGTATTTATACCTTTTAATAATAAAAAACATCGGATCTCGGAACACAAAGGTTTTCATCACTTCCCGTTTTCCCCTAAAATTAGGGTTTCATTTGAAAAGTAGTAGACTGTCAGTAAAAGCATCCAAGTTTTTCAACATAGAATAAAACATATAAAGACCACTAGAGACCGAAAGGGCGGAATGGGTGCTTAACACCTTCCCAAACCGTAATATAGTTCCCGAACCCTAGAGAACCCTGGTTTCGCAGACAAAATGTGTAAAGAAAGGCTTATCTGTAGCCTTTCCCCTTACACAACCCTTTTTGTTCGTTTTCTCGTAAAACGTACTGGCGACTCTGAACGAACCCATTTGCATCTAGAATAGACGTAGGACATATAATATGAATCATCAAACAACTCCAAGCAAATGAGCGACGGAATCCCTTCCGACGCTTCAGACGCCCAACGAACGGGGACGAGACCCGGGCCGCATTTGCGGATTCTCACAGTGGCGACTCTGCTGGGGACAACTAGAGAACTAGACTCTTATATGTGGACTTTTGTTTATCTATTGAAAACTTGCTTTTTTTCTGCTTTCCCCTACTTTGTTAATCGATTGAGAAGAAACTTTTTTCTGAAAAAGGGATTTTTCAAAAATACGTAATCAAGATAATGATATTTGTAAACCCAACCTTTTTTGCACGCACTATCACAAATCATGCATTGGTTCTACGAGTGTGAATTTACCCCAAACCCTCGGAAGTATTATAAGTGAGTAGGGAGTTGGCTTGCTTGGGCCAACATAAACCGAAAGCATTTACTTCCACTCTCCTTGGCCAAGTACCCCCCGAGTATATCGAGTGACGAGAACACTCACGTACCCGGAAGTATATCAAAAGATTCTTGCACGTACCCGCCCCTGGGGTATATCGCAAGGTCTTGCCAAATAGGAGGGAGCCTGAAGCCTTAACCGTTCGTACACCTGCGCTGCATATAAGATCGAGATCAATCAAACACGACCAGCTAGGGAGTACCACTTGGGCTTACTTTTCGACACCCTTTTTAAAATCCGTGGTCTTTCTCGGTTTTTTTAGTTCTTATGGCAAAAATCGAGTCTCATAAGTCCCCTTCATCTTCGACGATGATTCTCTACAGTCGTGAAGTAATCAAATGACTGAAGGTTGGGCCGCCGTGATCGCACTAAGAAAGGTCCCAAGCACACCAAAGCGGGGTTCCACCTAGAAAACAGAGCAGACGAGATCTAACAACAGGCATCATCAAAATGCACCCTAGCCGCTCACGTTCCTTACCCATGAAACGTAAAGCAAGGCAATAATCCTCACCCAGAGCCCAGGGTACGGGGTATCCGACAATAGAAAACATCACCGACCGAACTGCACCCAAACTTGACCGACCTAGAGAATCGCCCTAAGATCAACAGATGGACAGTACTTCACAATCGGCACAGGAACCAAATCCATCAGCGATTGCAAGTACAAAGCAAGTGTCCGGAAGTGCCCATTAGCGAAGTATCATCAACTAGACCACCGGAATACCGCACCTCGCGCCAATCGTCTGTCACTATGACCCCCCAACCAAGGTTATATGGCCAAAGAAAGGGACAGGGGATAACCGGACCCAACAATTCCATAATGCCCCACAGAACTGGTCCAATCAAGGATTGCCGAAATACCGCGCACACCAGCTGGAAATAAGAGCCAGGACACAACACAGAGGCGATGAAAGAAACGCTTAAACAGCACATGCTGACTTAGTCACCCCGGCAGGAAGGGAGAATGGCCTCACCAAACAAACCCAAAAAGTCCAACGCCGACTGACCCCCTTGAACCTAGAGAAACAGATGGCTAAGGAAACTCTTCTCAAGCAAGATACTTCACTGGATCCACATGGTGAAAACCCTAGCCCCTACTCGTACAAAGTACACTCCACAATCAATCTCACGGGCCCACCTAGAGGTATGGGTCTAGAAAGGCATCACACGCAGACTGGGGGGATATCGTCAAAGAATTTATGACCAAATACGGGAGCTGAGGATTTGAAAAACCGAAACACCTGGAAATGCCAAACAGGGCGGAGAAAAAACGGCCACTTTGTCACCCGCCGTGGAACCCAAATGCCAAAGCAACCATACGACCCCAAATCAACAAGAAACACTCACACACAGTTTCTAACAACACAATCCACACAACTTCAGGGCCCTGTTCGAACTGGGTCACAAGTAGAGGGGAATTGGCCAAGAAATTGAAACCGATACAATGTAAGAGTTACCAAAAAAAGACGGACTACCGCCGTGAACCCCCACAAACCTCATACTGGAGCTATAAACCTCCTGTCGCATTAAGATGACAGCAACCGCCTTGGGGGGCCGCACCCGGGGCGGGGTCGGCGGTAGGCCTTCAAAAGCCGAGGACAAAAAAAGGGAAAACGGGCTGGGGTGGACTACGTAAAATCTGAGGCTGGGAAAGGCGGGTCGGCCACTCCCCAAACCGCGCAAAAACCCAAACCCATCCACCACATGAACCTGAATTGAGAAATGAATGCGTATCATCAAGCCAGGGCATGACACGGAGCATTGTTTGGCCCTTCGTCATCGTATTCAAGACCTCATTGAAGCCGGAACCATCCCCGCACCCGGCGGACCCAATGTTGTCAACAATCCACTCCCTAACCATGCTCCACCTGCAGGAATCAATGCCTTAACCCCTGATGAAGAAGGCTTTGACCCGCGTGGGGCTCATACGAGATGACCCAGCCTACAGGGCACCCGTTGTACTGCCAGTAAAAACTCAAGTTACTCCGGGCCTCAATCCCATAATTGACCAATGGATGGCCAAAATGAACTTCCTACCCGGGCAGGGTTTAGGAAAGACGAATCAGGGGATCTCACAGCCGCTTGCAATCAAGACTAATCCCGAAAAATCTGGGATAGGATGGACCCAGAATAAGAAGAAACAGTCAGAAAATCCCAAAACCCACCCAGGAGACAATCTGTATGACAGAAACCTCCCCCGGACTATTCAGTTGGTCGACAGAGCCTGAATCGTCAGAAGCTTCAGAGGAATCAACCCGCATCCTTTGGATTCAACAGATCACCCGTTCAGGAAGGGTATACCAACCACCACCGACGGAGCCGAGAAAACACCGCCACCTAAGGAAATAGGAGAAGATAGAGTGCTTGAGCAGTTGAAGAAGACCCAGGCACACATCACCATTGGGGCCTCTTGGTTGCCTCTAAACCCCACAGGACCGCTTTCATCAAACATCTGGACGAAGCCGTGATATCACCGGACTCCACACCCGAACAACTGCCAAACATGATCGTGTCACTTACAGTCCAAAGAAGTCTGTCATTTTCAGATGAGGATCTGTCTCCATTGGGGAGGAAACACAGCCTGGCTCTCCATATCACTGTCCGAACCCGAGGGAAGATTTTGCCACAAGTCCTTATCGACAATGGGTCAACCATAAATGTCTGCCCATTGAAGACTGCTAAATGCCTGGGTATCTTGGATTCAGAACTTTCTCCATCCGCCGTAACTGTCAGGGCCTACGACAATACCAGAAGGGCCGTTCTGGGTTCTCTAAAGCTAGATCTCATGGTCGGTTCCCGAAGTTTTCGGCCGATTTCCAGATCATAGACATTCCCTCCAGTTTCAACCTCCTGCTGGGAAGAGCGTGGCTACACGACATAGGAGCACTCCCCTCCTCCTTGCACCAAAAGATCAAGATACCGTTTGAAGGGAACATAATTACCATCCAAGGAGATCCTGAAAGGACCTTGGCAGATCTGGAGTTACCAGTTTTGGGAATCGGGAGCCAGAGCATACAGTTGGGAGGCTTTTCTTACGAGCCTCAAGTACAAACTCTTAGCACCCAGACAATCAGGTATCTTCCCCCTGACAATATCCCCGGTCTCAGCACCAAGATTACAAGTATGTTGAGAAGGATGAAATACTTGCCTGGAGCCGGTCTGGGAATGGGACAACCAGGACTACTTCAAGCATTGGAACCAGTAGCAAGGTACGAGAGGGAAGGTTTGGGGTACCAACACACTGAGGAAGACGATCAGCAAAAAGGGGGCCGGGGGCATCAGTATCCGAGTTTCAGCTTTTTGAGAACGGGTTTTTTTGTCAAAGAAGGAGAAGACTTCCCCTTTGCGGTTTTCAGGAACCTTGGAGAAACAGCGACGGGAGAAAACCTACCGGGATGGGAAATCTTCTACGAAGAGGACCTATATATCAAGGAAAGCATCGAACACAGTTTTTCTCCACCAAATTGACAATCGGTTGAAAGAAGAAAATGAAGATAAGAAGGGTGAGGAGGAAGAATGATCGGAGATCTCTTCGACATCATGGCTCTAGGGGATGACGAGCCAAGGGATGACCCTGTACACCTGATACACGCTGATCCAGACTACCCAAGAGAAGGGAAAAGAGTGAAATTGTAAGGGTGAGAGGTGAGAGTGAGAGTAAGGCTAGGAAGGGCCACTCCTAGATTTATTTTTAAACTTGTACCTGTAAACACTATTATCAATGAAGAAGACTCTATTTTGCGTTATCCTGTTATTTGTAATTCTGTAATAGCTTATAAGGAGTTAGAAAGACTAAACGAACACCCTGAAACGGGAGGAACAGCGTATACAGAGCGAGAAAGGAGACACTCTTGAAATTAACCTCGGGACAGAAGAGGAAAGAAAGGAGGTTCGCATCGGGACAAGTCTGAGTGAAGCAGAAAAAGAGGAATTCACACAAACTCTGAAAGAGTACGTGGATGTCTTCGCCTGGTCTTATGCTGATATGCCAGGATTGAACAGTCAGATAGTCATGCACGAGATACATACCAAACCGGAGTTCAGACCTATCAAACAAAAGTTAAGGAAACTTACGCCAGAATGGTCTCTGAAAGTAAAGGAAGAAGTAATGAAACAAACTGAGTGTTAGGGTTTTTTTACGGTGATCGATTACCCTTCATGGTTAGCCAACATTGTGCCCGTTCCAAAGGCAAATGGGAAGGTCCGCATGTGTGGAGGATTACCGGGATCTTAACAAAGCTTGTCCGAAAGACGATTTCCCATTGCCCAACATTGATTTGATAATAGATAACACTGCCAATCACGCCCTAAAGTCATTTGTGGATGGTTTTGCCCGGGTATAACCAGATCAAGATGCACCCGGATCACCAGGAGAAAACTGCATTCATCACACCATGGGAACATACTGCTACTGCCGTTATGCCATTTGGGCTGAAGAACGCCGGGCAACCTATCAGAGAGCAGCCAACCGCTATCTTCCACGATATGATCCACAAAGAAGTAGAGGTGTACGTGGACGACATGATAATCAAATCAAAGGAAAGGGAAGGTCACATACCAGCCCTGCGAACCTTCTTCACCCGGCTCCGCCAGTAACAGATGAGACTCAATCCGCAGAAATGTGTGTTCGGGGTGACCAAGGGAAAACTCCTAGTTATGTTGTCAGTACGAGAGGAATCGAGGTAGACCCTGCCAAGGTTCAAGCTATCCAAGAAATGCCTAAACCTCGTACCGAGAAAGAAGTTCGAGGATTTTTGGGTAATCTGCAGTACATCAGTAGGTTCATCTCTCAGCTCACTCAGACTTGCGAGCCCATCTTCAAGCTCCTGAGAAATCTTCACCAGGAGAGTGGGACGGTCAGTGCCAAGAAGCTTTTGATAGAATCAAAGAAATCTCTCCAACCCCCCAGTTTTAGCCCACCACCAACCGGACTACCTTAATTTTATACCTAACCGTCACTGATTCAGCCGCGGGAGCAATGCTAGCCCAACACCTGACTGATACCCGGAAAGAGCAGGCCATCTACTTCCTCAGCAAGAAACTGTCCCCATTTTGAGATAAACTACACACCATTGGAGAAAATCATGCACCGCTCTCGTCTGGGTACCGCAGAAACTACGACACTACATGCTATCTTCTCAGTCATCTTGGCATCACAGATTGATCCGTTGAAATACCTCTTCGAGAAACCGGCTCTCTCGAACCGAATGGAAAAATGGCTGTTTTTACTCTCCGAATTCGACATCACCTACATGACCCAGAAGGCGGTCAAAGGCAAGATCATAGCTGATTACCTGGCCCATAATCCAGTATTGGGGGACGTGCTGGAAGAAGCCGAGTTCCCAGATGAAACCATCATGAATGTCGAGGTTGATGAAGACCGGAAGTTGTACTTTGACGGGGCCGCCAATCGGAATAGAAACGGGATAGGCATCCTGTTAGTCTCTCCAGACCAAACTCACTCCCCGGTATCATATCGACTGGACTTCTTCTGCACCAACAACATGGCTGAATATGAAGCCTGCATACTCGGGTTAGAGATCGCTCTTCAAAAGGGTATAAAGAGGATACAGGTATACGGGGATTCAGCACTAGTGGTTCACCAGGTTCTGAAAGAATGGAAGATCAGAGATGAGAAATTAGTCCCTTTCCTCGCCCGACTGGAGGATATCGCGGGAAAGTTCAAGCATGCAGAGTTTTACTATCTCCCCCGGTCTCAGAACAGTTTTGCTGACGCACTGGCAACCCTGGCATCTATGATCGATATCCCAGAAGGAATGGAAGAAATAACTCTTACGGTGCAGAAGAAGTCAGAACCAAGCATACTGCACGGCTTTGGAGTTAGAGAAGAAGGGAAGGGAGATTCAACCGCTTGGTTTTTATACGATATCTGGAACCTGCTGAAGAACCATCAGTATCCTGAGAAAACAGACAAGAAAACACGGGCGGGTCACGCTCAGAAGATTACATCAGGGTTCATACTTTGTGCCGGAAGGTTATATAAAAGGAACTACGACGGGACACATCTTCAGTGCCTCACCGAAGAAGAATCAGTCAGAATGATGGAGCAGATACGTGGAGGCGATTGCGGACCTCATATGAGCGGACATACGCTTGCCCGCAAAATCATCAGACAAGGTTATTTTTGGTCTACCCTGCAAACCGACTGCGCTAATCACGTACGCCGCTGTCACAAGTGCCAAATTTATGCTAAATCCCAGAAGCTTCCTCCAAAAGAGTTGTACACCATGACTGCTCCCTGGCCTTTCGCAACCTGGGAATCGACGTCATTGGGAAAATCTCGCCCAAAGCCAGCAACGCCATGAATTCATACTATGGCCATCGACATACTTCACCAAATGGGTAGAAGCCGAGTCTTACCAAACCCTGGACGCCAAAAAAGTAGCCCGATTCATCAAAAGGAATATCGTTTGCCGATATGGGGTCCCACACGAGTTCATCTCAGATAACGGCACCCACTTTGAAGGAGAAGCTAATACCATCATGGAAGAATACGGTATTACCAGACACAGGTCTTCGCCATACAGGCCACAAACCAACGGGGCGGGTTGAAGCCGCCAATAAAAATCTGAAGAATATCCTAAGTAAGATGACCGACACCTGTCGAGACTGGCCCAGAAAAATTACCTTATGCATTGTGGGGATATCGCACCACCGAGAGGGTCTCCACCGGGGCAAACCCCGTTCTCTCTTACATACGGGATGGAAGCAGTCCTCCCTGTTGAGTTAGAAGTCCCCTCCCTCAGGTAATACTAGAAAATCAAGTCAATGAACTGGAGTGGGTCCAGGCACGTTATAACGAGCTAGCCTACTAGATGAAAAGAGGTTGAAAGCCGCGTACCACCATCAGGGGTATCAGAAGAGAATCGCTCGCGGCATTTAACCGGAAGGTGAGGACTCGGGGTATCAATGAGAACGATATCGTATTGAAAGAAATTCGAGAACCAGCCAGAGATCCGAGGGGTAAGTTCGGCAGAAGTGGACAGGGCCGTACATCGTCAAAGAAATCGATACAGGAGGTGCCGCTATACTCACTGATATGGATGGGCAGTTACTACATTCACCAGTCAACATGGATCGACTGAAGAAGTATTATCAGTAGGTGTGGCATATAACAAGAACTACGTAAACCTGAGCCCCAACCTAAAACTTTTTGTTTCTTTAATAAAATCAAAAAGGGGAACGTAGGCAACCTGGGAAGTGACTTCAGCCCGGTTTAAACTTTGTAAATAAATTTATTTCCCACAAGCAGTCCCTCATATATTATTAAAAGGTGGTTCAGAACACCAAAGGTTACAAAAGAGACATAACAAATACGAAAGAAACTAATCCCTAGGGTTGGCCACACTGGGTCCTCAATAGCCAAGTCGATCCGAGCTTCGTCCAAGATCTGATATGTAAAGACAATATTATCATCAGTAGCCTCCGTATCCATGAACCGGAACCCACTCCATTGAAGGGGTCGTCGATCAGTTCTCCTTCCAAGAGATGCCAGCAAGAGCGGATGATATCAGCCCGGAGGGGCCGGGTAATACCAAAACGGCATAATTGAACTGACGAGTCAGTCGAGCACGCCACAACCTCTCTACAGATAAAGAAACATGTGGGGTCACAAATTTAGACTCAGAAGAGAAGTTGTTCAGACCAAGGGGAACCTCCTGAGGAATGTTAAACTGCCGAAGAAGACGCCCAGGGAGATAAAAGGAAGTAAACCAGAGCCCGCGGAGCCGAATGTAGTTCTGACCCCCAGTACTAAGTACCATCGCCCTCAGCTTCCACCAAGGAATGTTCCACCGGATAGCCCGAAAGTTCTCCGAAAACCACACCGTCCAATCAGAGGAAGACATGGTCAAAGCACCAAAGAGAGGCCGATGGAAGAAATGAGTCGGATTGTCGAGCCGAACTCCGCTGAAACCCACCGATCGAAAGCGCTCTAGCAGCCACATGTATAGCAGACGCGGGCTCCCCCGAAAGAAGGGCGAGGCCCCCCGTTGAACATCATCAAGACCATTCAGGGTCTCTGCAAGAATGATCGGCACTATAGACTCCCCATTTCTAGCCTGGTAAATCAGACTCAGGATAGTCCGATCAACACGGGAAGAACCCGTCACCAGCAGCATATCAGAAACCAGGCAAATCAGGGCCGCTGCAGTACGCCCCACGCCGTAAGAGGCCCTATCTTCATAACGATGAAAAAACCTCACCATTTTGTAGAGGTCAAGGAGCCCGTCGACAATAAAACCATCACAGGCCGCTGGGGGAATGGCTAACAGAGCAATCAACATATCTCGAGGACCGATTTCTTCTATGGGGACTGCCATCGGGAGACAGACGTCAGAACGTAGCAGCCAGGAAAACTCCTCGTAAGTCGGGCAGAGCTCGTCAAGCCCAAAACGGAAAAGGTGATCCACAGGGCTCCAAAAATGCAAGGCGCCTAACAAAAAGGAAAAATCTACAGGGCGATGACGCCAGCCCGCCAAAGGACTGAATACACCAAAGTTCAGACCATTTTCAGAAGATATCAAAGCATCTCGAGCATTAACATAAGAGAAATCAGAGTTTGTACGATAGGAAGACATTTTGGGAGAGGTGTGGAGATGAAGGAAGGAAGATGGGTGTATTTATAGCAAAAAGGAGTGCCCTGTACCTGTTTGTCGCGCGACAAATCCACTTCCAAGGGGAAGTGTCGCGCGACAAACCCATGTCCAGAAGGGATTGTCGCGCGACAAACCCATCTGGGGGGGGCACCCTACTTTTGTTTTCCTTATACATAATAGTCATCTTTGCCAAAAGAATCACTTCTGGATGCTTTTTTTGTTCTCACTTTGTTCTTTTTTGCAGGAAACATAAATATCACTACACTACAAGGTATGACTTCTAAAAATCATTTTACTCATATATATATATGTGTGTGTGTGTATATATATCTTCCACAGACAGAGAATAAGAGTATAATCAAACACAGATAAAGATATTTTATAAAACCAATAAAAGAACAGTTTTTAAATATCTGTCTAAACATGTCTAAAATAAATACATATTTGTCCAAACTAACACTAAAATGCAGAAAAAGGAAAACTAATCTACGTGGGCGCGTTTTGACACGCTCCCGCTATCACCCGAGCCCTCCTCGGGAGTAAGATCAACGACTGGGACGCTGGGAGCAGGAGGAGCTGCCGCCTGAGAAGGCCCCGTAGACTGGACCGGTGCCGTAGGATGAATCACCGACGATTGGGAACGCCTGGAAGTCCGACTACTGCTCCTCCGAGAATCCGTCCGGGCATGAGAGGAAGTCAGGGGGTCGTCCGGCCGTAAAGAGACGTCGATAGCCCTCTGATAATCACGCATGTAGGCTGGAGGGTCTCGACCGACATACTGGAGCAGGTTCCAGCTGTAAAGGTACTGGGCGTACCAAGCCCGAAGATCTGCCACCCGTACGCTCACTCTCTGTAAAAAAAGGACGTAAAAAAGAATCAGCACAGGCAAAATATATAGAGATAGACATAAAGGTATCGAGAAAAGGTAAAATAAAGTACCTCGTCATCAGGGCGACCACCCAAAAAGTCAAAAGTATCCTCAGGAAGAGGGTACTCCGGGACGGAATATCGACGTAATCCAGCGCCAACATAAGAAATATCCCTGGGGAGTGGGGGTAGATCTACCCACGGAATAGACGACCCCGCCGGAACACCAGCGGAAGTAGACTCGCCCTCCTCACGGATCGGGAACAAGGGAGGCCGGGATGAAGAACCCCCGAAACCTGAAGATCGGGTAGGAGGACCCATGACAGTCGCCGGGAGAGGAGTCAACGTGGCGTAGGTACGGACCCCCGGAGGATCCACTATGGCCGTCGCCCTCAAAGGAGGTACCCCACTGGAAGGAGTAGCCACCGCAGCTGGAGGAGTCCGCCCGAACTGCTCATAATCTGCCCCAAGGTCCGCAGGCTCCCAGGACCTCTCAGACAATCCCGCTCTCCCCTCAGCAGCCTCAGCAGCAGCAAAAAGGACCCCCGGAGACACAGAAGGGCCGGTGGGAAACTCGAAGCCCTCAGCACGCTGCTCCCTCACAGGTGTCGCCTGAGGTGATGGCTCCGGAACCGCTGTCGCATCACCTCCCTCGCCCTCTGGCCGACCACCGCCCTCAGCCGCAACAGGAACATCCCTCTCTCCCTCAGGATCCTCATCCTCAGAATCCGGAATGTTGTCCCTCTGATCGGGGACAGGTGGCAAATGACCCGGAACCGCCCTAGCTAAATGGGTCTGTCCCCGTATGTAATGAGGATCACCTCCCAATGCCCGATACCTCTCATAGAAGACCCGTCCCCGAGTCCCCTTCAGCTCCCTCATCAGGTAACGGGCAGCAAAAATAGCATAGTCTCCCTCCTCGACGAACGTCTGGAAGCCGAGTCCGTCAACCAAAGCCTGCACCGTCACCGGGTCGATCTCGCCCGTCCGCCTCATCAGAACAGGAGGGAACAATGGAACACGAGGCCACTGGGATGGCGTGTGCTGACGAATGAACCTCTCGCCCAAGTAGAAGAGAAGGCCGTACTCATCCCAGATAAGCCGCCTGGTCCTCGAGGCGGTCAGAGCACGACCATACCCATGATGAGGACCCAGATCACCCCAAGGGGCCCACTCAACCTGAAAAGAGAACAAGTTTTTTATTCTCAGTAAATTATATATTTTTATCTAACTATTGAAGAGCAAGAAAACTAAAAATATTTTACCTGCTCCTCCCGCAGGTCATGAACAGCAGCAGCTCCGGTCTCCCGAGTCCGGTATACATAGGGAGCCCTGTAGTTCCCCGCAGTGAATCGGCGGAGAAAAGGGAACTGGTCCTTGTTCTCAACGAGGAGATCCACCTGGGCGCAACCCAGGCGGGTATAAGCTACAAACCAGCTCTGAAGAGGAAAAATAGAGAACATCAGCAATAATCAAACAGGTAATACGTGAAGGACTAAAAAACAAAAAGACCAAGAGTATGTACCTCCCACAGCAGAGAAAAGCCCTTGAGATTCAGGGCTAAATGGCGAGAGACCTGGTCCATGGCATCATAAAGGACTGCAAGAATGAAGCCTCCCCAGTCATAGTCAAACAAGAGGCTGAAGTCCCGAAGATAGGGCAACCACCAAAGATGAGCCGTGTCCCCACCACGAGCCTCGAATAAATCATGGAGTGTCAGTAGAAGAAAGACGCGGGCATACTGGCGCGCCTCCTGACGGGTCATAGGAACCCCTGAAGCAGCTAGTCGAGCCCTCTCTGTGGCTAACCGCGTAACCAAGATGCCCTGAGGAATCGTGTCACCGGAACTCCGTCGCTCCGGAAACCATCCTAATGAACTAACGATGCCCGGCTGTCAGACGCAAGGGGGACGTCGATCTGAATGGGGACCCCCCCCTGAAGGGATCCCGGTCAAAGCAAACAAATCGAGGGGGGTCATCGTCATCTCCCCCCAGCTCCAGTGAAAGGTATGGGTGGTGTCCCACCAGTGGCAAGCCAGAGCCGATACTAAAACTGTCGCCCTAGATACTCGCTCTGGGAGGGCGTCGAAGAGGGAGCCAAAAGGAGTCGCGAGGATCAACTCCTAGACAGGGGCCGGTGCCCGTCACCACTCCGAAGATATAGTGTTGGGGGAACCCCAACCTCGGCCAACCCACTGCAGACAAAAGAACGAGTATGGGGTTATAAGGGTAAATTATGTAATTTCCAAAACCTGAGGGTACTTTGGTGTAATTATGTGAGTTATAGGGGTTATAAGGGTAAATTATGTAATTTCCAAAACCTTAGGGTACTTTGGTGTAATTATGACAGTTATAGGGGTTATAAGGGTAAATTATGTAATTTCCAAAACCTGAGGGTACTTTGGTGTAATTATGAGAGTTATGGGGTTATAAGGGTAAATTATGTAATTTCCAAAACCTGAGGTTACTTCGGTGTAATTATAAAAGTTATGGGGTTATAAGGGTAAATTATGTAATTTCCAAAACCTGAGGGTACTTTGGTGTAATTATGAGAGTTATAGGTTTATAAGGGTAAATTATGTAATTTCCAAAAACCTGAGGTTACTTCGGTGTAATTATAAGAGTTATAGGGTTATAAGGGTAAAATATGTAATTTCCAAAACCTGAGGGTACTTTGGTGTAATTATGAGAGTTATGGGGTTATAAGGGTAAATTATGTAATTTCCAAAACCTGAGGGTACTTCGGTGTAATTATGAGAGTTATGGGGTTATAAGGGTAAATTATGTAATTTCCAAAACCTGAGGGTACTTCGGTGTAATTATGAGAGTTATGGGGTTATAAGGGTAAATTATGTAATTTCCAAAACCCGAGGGTACTTTGGTGTAAATTATGAGAGTTATAGGGGTTATAAAGGTAAATTATGTAATTTTCAAAACCTGAGGGTACTTCGGTGTAATTATGAGAGTTATAGGGGTTATAAGGGTAAATTATGTAAATTCCAAAACCTGAGGGTACTTTGGTGTAATTATGAGAGTTATAGGGGTTATAAGGGTAAATTATGTAATTTTTCAAAAGCTTGAGGGTACTTTGGTGTAATTATGAGAGTTATAGAGTTATGGGGGGTACATTATGAGGTATCACAGGTAAAAGTATGTGTTCGCTAAAATCGGGCGTTATTCCTAGGCAAACATGCATACTAACATTATCTAAAACGAATACAGGAAACGACAAGAAGCAGAACAGATAAATGCACGAAAGAAGACATACCAGAGATCGACGACGAATCTCGTGAGAAACGGGCTCCATCAAAAGCCACGGGACATCCGGGACCGGAGCAGCTCGGATAGCATCCCGATAGACCACCGCCCGACCACGGTCTATCCCATCCTCATCATACCAGTCCAAGTCCGCCCAGTCGTCGTGATGAGGGCTGCAGCGAAGAACGCCCTGAGCGTCAGTAAAGGTGACCTCCTCCTGGTCACCCTCCAATCGGTCGAGATGGGCAGGGTCCATCGGTATAGGTAGAATATATGTGAAAAGGTCGGAAAAGTTAAAAACACGGCAGAGCTTCCGCGCTTGGGAGAGAAGAAAAGAGAGAAAAAGAGAGCTAGAGAGAGAAAGAGAAAGGAGAGAATGAGGTGGAATGAGCTCAGCAGGGGGCTTATATAGTGGGGCAGTTTGTCGCGCGACAAATGGCCACATTGTCGCGCGACAAAGAGCCATTCACCGAAGTGTCGCGCGACAATCACCCATCTCCCCTGATTTTTTGACCTTTGTCTCATTTTATCTCTTACAGGAGGGCTTCCAAGAAGCAGTTTTCGAAAAAATTGCTAAAACCGCACACCCATGATAAAGATTTCAAAAGAGAAAACTTCCAAATCATCTCTCCGAAAAAATGCAAAAACAGAATGCCGCGATTAAAAGTAGTCTCTGATCTCACAGAAGGACCGAGACCATCAAATAAGAAGAAGCAGAATAGCGAGATAAGACGGGAATAGAAAAAATTGAAAGAGTAGAAAAGAGGAGAAACCCGCATGAGCGCCCAAAGCGAGCGAGAGAAACAGACATGTAGAGTGACAGGGAGAGCCACACCAAAAGTGATAGCTAAGCCAAAAACGGCTCAGGGCTTCGTTTTAGGGTGAGTAAGGCTCCTGATCACGACAAAGGGATGAAAAGACTCCTGGTCAAAAACAGAGAGGGTCAGGAAAAGTCTTTCCCAAAAGAGGGAGAAATAAGGGCATCGAAAAACAAAAAACGATGTTGGGCCCACCAAAAAGAGAAACTGAGAAAAGAATAAAGATCAGAGATTGAACTTTCAAACAAATTTTCTTTTCAGCTCGATACAGAAGAGATGATTTGGAAAACCTCGGACCATCACTCTGCGGAGAGCAAAGAAATCCGAAAACTGCCTTCTGAGTGAAGCATCTTCACTCGAGGAAAACATGAGAGTAAAGTTCAGAAAGATACAGGAAAGCGGACATTCGGAAAAGATTAGACCTCGAGGAGCTCTTTTCACCCTCACAAAAAGCTTCTCTCTCTCACTCTAGCAGTCTAAAGAAAAAACAAATTCTATAAACACAAGCCCTCTTTAGAGGCAAAATCACAAGCCCTCTTTAGAGGCAAAATCACAAGCCCTCTCTAGAGGCAAGAGTTACTCATGAAAGTCCTCTCAGAGGCATTTTTTCCTTCTTCTTTCAGATCTAGAAGCCCTCCCAGAAGCACAACGGTTAGTCCTCCCACCTGAGGCAGCCCTCCTAGAGGCACAACGGTAGTCCTCCCACCTGAGGCGAAGCCCTCCCAGAGAGGCCCGGTAGTCCTCCTGAGGCGGCCCTCCAGAGAGGCACAAAAGGTAGTCCTCCCCTGAGGCGAAGCCCTCCCCAGAGAGGCACAAACGGTAGTCCTCCCACCTGAGGCGAAGCCCTCCCAGAGAGGCACAACGGTAGTCCTCCCACCTGAGGCGAAGCCCTCCCAGAGAGGCACAAAGGTAGTCCTCCACCTGAGGCGAAGCCCTCCCCAGAGAGGCACAAACGGTAGTCCTCCCACCTGAGGCGAAGCCCTCCCAGAGAGGCAACAACGGTAGTCCTCCCACCTGAGGCGAAGCCCTCCAGAGAGGCACAACGGTAGTCCTCCCACCTGAGGCGAAGCACTCCCAGAGAGGCACAAACGGTAGTCCTCCCACCTGAGGCGAAGCCCTCCCGAAGAGAGAACAAACGGTAGTCCTCCCACCTGAGGCGAAGCCCTCCCAGAGAGGCACAACGGTAGTCCTCCCACCTGAGGCAAAGCCCTCCCAGAGAGGCACACAACGGTAGTCCTCCAACCTGAGGCGAAGCCCTCCCAGAGGGAACAAACGGTAGTCTCCCACCTGAGGCGAAGCCCTCCCAGAGAGGCACAACGGTAGTCCTCCCACCTGAGGCAAAGCCCTCCCAGAGAGGAGAGGCACAACGGTAGTCCTCCCACCTGAGGCGAAGCCCTCCCAGAGAGGCACAACGGTAGTCCTCCCACCTGAGGCGAAGCCCTCCCAGAGAGGCACAACGGTAGTCCTCCCACCTGAGGCGAAGCCCTCCCAGAGAGGCACAACGGTAGTCCTCCCACCTGAGTAGCCCTCCAGAGAGGCACAACGGTAGTCCTCCCACCTGAGGCGAAGCCCTCCCAGAGAGGCACAAACGGTAGTCCTCCCACCTGAGGCGAAGCCCTCCCAGAGAGGCACAACGGTAGTCCTCCCACCTGAGGCGAAGCCCTCCCCCCAGAGAGGCACAACGGTAGTCCTCGCACCTGAGGCGAAGCCCTCCCACCAGAGAGGCACAGGTGAAGCCCTCCCAGAGAGGCACAAACGGTCCCAGCCTGAGGCGAAGCCACCTCCAGAGAGGCACAACGGTAGTCCTCCAGCCCTCCCAGAGAGGCACAACGGTAGTCCTCCCACCTGAGGCGAAGCCCTCCCAGAGAGGCACAAACGGTAGTAGTCCTCCCACCTGAGGCGAAGCCCTCCCAGAGAGGTACAACGGTAGTCTCCCACCTGAGGCGAAGCCCTCCCAGAGAGGCACAACGGTAGTCCTCCCACCTGAGGCGAAGCCCTCCCAGAGAGGCACAAACGGTAGTCCTCCCACCTGAGGCGAAGCCCTCCCAGAGAGGCACAAACGGTAGTCCTCCCACCTGAGGCGAAGCCCTCCCAGAGAGGCACAACCAACGGTAGTCCTCCCACCTGAGGCGAAGCCCTCCCAGAGAGGCACCCGGTAGTCCTCCCACCTGAGGCGGCCCTCCAGAGAGGCAAACGGTAGTCCTCCCACCTGAGGCGAAGCCCTCCCAGAGAGGCACAACGGTAGTCCTCCCACCTGAGGCGAAGCCCTCCCAGAGAGGCACAAACGGTAGTCCTCCCACCTGAGGCGGCCCTCCCGAAGCACAACGGTAGTCCTCCCACCTGAGGCAGCCCTCCCAGAGGCACGGTAGTCCTCCCACTGAGGGAAGCCCTCCCAGAAAGGCACAACGGGAAGTCCTCCCACCTGAGGCGAAGCCCTCCCAGAGAGGCACAAACGGTAGTCCTCCCACCTGAGGCGAAGCCCTCCCAGAGAGGCACAACGGTAGTCCTCCCACCTGAGGCGAAGCCCTCCCAGAGAGGCACAAAAGGTAGTCCTCCCACCTGAGGCGAAGCCCTCCCAGAGAGGCACAAACGGTAGTCCTCCCACCTGAGGCGAAGCCCTCCCAGAGAGGCACAACGGTAGTCCTCCCACCTGAGGCGAAGCCCTCCCAGAGAGGCACAACGGTAGTCCTCGCACCTGAGGCGGCCCTCCCGAAGCACAAACGGTAGTCCTCCCACCTGAGGCAGCCCTCCCAGAGAGGCACAACGGTCCTCCCACCTGAGGCGAAGCCCTCCCAGAGAGGCACCGGTAGTCCTCCCACCTGAGGCGAAGCCCTCCCAGAGAGGCCCGGTAGTCCTCGACCTGAGGCGGCCCTCCAAGAGACAAACGGTAGTCCTCCCACCTGAGGCGAAGCCCCCCAGAGAGGCACAACGGTAGTCCTCCCACCTGAGGCGAAGCCCTCCAGAGAGGCACCTGTCCTCCCACCTGGCGAAGCCCTCCCAGAGAGGCACAACGGTAGTCCTCCCACCTGAGGCGAAGCCCTCCCAGAGAGGCACAACGGTAGTCCTCCCACCTGAGGCGAAGCCCTCCCAGAGAGGCACAAACGGTAGTCCTCCCACCTGAGGCGAAGCCCTCCCAGAGAGGCACAACGGTAGTCCTCCCACCTGAGGCGAAGCCCTCCCAGAGAGGCACAACGGTAGTCCTCCCATCTGAGGCGAAGCCCTTCCAGAGAGGCACAAACGGTAGTCCTCCCACCTGAGGCGAAGCCCTCCCAGAGAGGCACAACGGTAGTCCTCCCATCTGAGGCACAATGGTAGTCCTCCCATCTGAGGCAAGCAGAACAAGTCAAAGCCCTCGAGAGAGGCAATGAGGTAACAAAAGCCCTCTCCGGAGGCAAAACCAAACACGAAGCCCTCTCTGGAGGCACTCACAAGCACTTTTTGCATAAACACTTCTTTAGAGTTCATGCGGGAGCCACAAATCGAAGTATCTTCCAGTCGCCTCAATTCCTTGCAAGCAAGGAGCTTGAGTCGAGAGGGTCTGTAGACACCCTGATCCGTGACCCCCGCAAGAACCCTAACGACCTACGAGAACTACTGTTTTTGGAGTCCGGGACCCACCCGAGCACCCGGAACTACTCCGGGAGAGTTTGTTGCGCGACAAACCTTTTTTTATGAAGGATTGTCGCACGACATATCACATTGTCGCGCGATAATCACTGGTATGTCGCGCGACATTCCCACTATGTCGCGCGACAATCCCTCTCTGCACCCGACCAACCACTTTCTGACACATCACAGTGTCAGGACCCATCACTTCAGCCGCTTGTCGCGCGACATACAGGAATGTCGCGCGACAAACAGATATGTCGCGCGACACTTGCCTTTTTTGGGGAAATGTCGCGCGACAATCTTCCCCGAGCAGTATAAATAGGCCAACACCCCCAAGGGTTCAAGGCAGCAACTTGAATCTGGAAAATCTGGAGCTTTAGTCTGATTTTATCAAACATTCTATATTATCATCTTATCTCTGAAGAATTATCGAATCCATTCCCGACACTCGACGTGTCCCATCTCTGGAATCGAATTCTCGGAAATATCTGAAGAAGGAGAAGATTGTTATCGCCGGAGATCTCTCTGCCGTATTATATTCTCTTTCTTATTATTATCGTCGGGAAGGTAAATAAAGTTTCTTCTCGTAATTAAATAAGATATTCGCATATCAGTTTTATTGTAAACTTTTAGAATTCATTTTTTTCCTAACGGGGCGCTGCCCCGCACCCCGCGACCTGACCGGGCAGGTCGATCCCCATCCCGGTAAGCGAAATGGCAACATGGTTGTGCTAGATTCCTAACGCGCTTGAAAAACAGGTCTATCTGTATACTTGTTTTATTTCTGTTGTTTTGTCCACGTTTTATTTGAATAAACTTATTGCCAAGTTATAAATAGTCTACCGTCTTCAAAACAAAGGACCCTGATAAAACCATTTGCAAAATCAGAAGAGTAAGTGTGTTATCGTCCGGATAAATTCTGTTTTCAAAACCCGGACTGATACGACTTATCTAGGAATTAAAATCAACATATCCTGTCTTTCCTATAGACTGCGACGTGTCTGACAACTCTCCTCAAAGAGTTCTAGTTCCATATTAAACTAGTCCCGATAGATCCGAACTTTTACAAAAGTAAACGCAAACACGAGAAAACCGTCATTATCTGAGGAAATAATACGGGATACTCTTTCAAAATAAAAGGTTTTGTCACTTGTATTTATACCTTTTAATAAATAAAAACATCGGATCTCGGAACACAAAGGTTTTCATCACTTTCCCGTTTTCCCCCAGAAATTAGGGTTTTCATTTGAAAAGTAGTAGACTGTCAGTAAAAGCATCAAAGTTTTTCAACATAGAATAAACATATAAAGACCACTAGAGACCGAAAGGGCGGAATAGGTGCTTAACACCTTCCCAAACCGTAATATAGTTCCCGAACCCTATAGAACCCTGGTTTCGCAGACAAAATGTGTAAAGAAAGGCTTATCTATAGCCTTTCCCCTTACACAACCCTTTTTGTTCGTTTTCTCGTAAAACGTACTGGCGACTCTGAACGAACCCCTTTGCATCTAGAATAGACGTAGGGACACATAATATGAATCATCAAACAACTCCAAGCAAATGGAGCGACGGAATCCCTTCCGACGCTTCAGACGCCCAACGAACGGGGACGAGACCCGGGGGCCGCATTTGCGGATTCTCACAGATTGAAGTTTCGCTCTCGTTTGTGTCTAGTATTTGCATTATTCTACAACTTTCGTGTTTTGCTCGAAAGCTAATTTGCACTCCTCGTGGGTCAAAATAGGGCGCGAAGTAGGCGCGTCACTAAATTTTGGTGGTTTGATAGCGTTTTACAGAGCGCTGTATTCGGTGAATTTCTCGAAAACATAAGTCCATAATTTGGGAAAACTTCCTCTTAGGAAGTTGTAGACCTTTGAATTATCTTTCCATGCATCTAAAGAACACCTCAATCGGAGTTCCGAGTCAAAATTTATGGCCAAAACAAAAATAGTACTCCAGAACCAAAAAATCTACGCGAGTTACTGTAGCAACCGACTTAAAGTCCATTTTAGCTCGTTTTAAGCCATTTTTCAACCATTTTCGAACCAGCCACTTCCACTAAGCTCTAGAGAGTTCTAGAGAGAGAAAGATAGGTATTTTTTAGCGTCTCTTACCTATTTTCACTCCCGATCGAAGTATTAAACATCGAAAAACATCTGAAACACCTCCTAGCTTCCTATTCATCATCTTCTACCTTGAGGGTTCTTTGGGGAAGGCTTGAACCAGTAAATTTCTTTCTTCTTTCTCACTCATAAATCGAGGTAGGGTTTTATATGCTTTTAAACTTGAAATTTTGGCCTTATTTCATGAATATCATCATGGTTTCATTTCATTTGTCTTAGTTATCTAAAGCATGACTTATAACATGATGTTTTATGATTAAGAAAGATTTAAAAGTGAAGTATCAAGTATTTATTTTAAAATATAGTTTAATACCTAACTTATGGCTTTGGAATTGCCTAAAAAGGATAAAGAATGAATTTTTTGTGAATTTTACAAGATTGGTGTGCGGTATTGATTCCTACACGGGAATCTTGAATATTTTCTTAAATATTCCAAAGTTCACTCCATAATTTGAGTAAATTCATTTGGCTAATGAATTGGGTTACTATGTTAATATTTGATGATTAAGAATTTTAATTAAGTTATTATTGGAGGATATTTAATGAGGATGATGATGTTTTATGATTCATAAAACCATGAGCATGTGATTTGTAACAAGATATGCCATTTGAACTTAACATTTATGTAATATAGACTTGTGAGTGATGTTCCTTAGATATACATGCATGGCGATATTCAAATGGATTTGTAAATGGGTTATGTATATACTAAAGAACATGGATACATGATGAATGAAGTTTAAGTGGCATGTGTTGTTTTTAGTTGTCATAAAGAACATGTATGCATGTTGTGCATCATTTTTGTGTCAACCGCAATCTTGAAGATTCTTCAGCAAGCTCGAATTCCCTTATGGCCTACCGAATGGGCATTTATCTCTTATCATAATGCTGAGAGCTCATTTATATATATATATATCTGTTCGGAGGTAAATTACATTAGCACGTGCATGCGTAGTCAATTGATGAACACGGTTCTTGTTGATATTAATTAATGAATTACACATGGTTTGAAAGATATGTTTATAAACCTGGTTTTTTGAATATATGCCTTTCACCCCTCTACTGAGCTGTGAGCTCACCCCGTTTTCTAACTATTACAGGTACACAGGGGATGTGTGATGTTAATGAGACGGTGGGTTCGGGGTCGAAATAGAGAGCTCTAATACGGATTCATCAATTTGTTGTGTATATGTTATCTTGGGAAGCCCCGGCTAGCCCGAAGTGTTATATATTGCTTGAACTTATTTAATTGGTTTTGTGTCACGGCTGTATGCATGTATGCATGTTTATGTACGGTACTATCATTATCAGTACGATTATGAGAATATTGTTAACACGCATGATATTACTATTTGAACTTCTTTATGTATTTACATATATACCCATTTTAGTCAATCTAAGATGGGTTAGTAACACTCCCGGTCTTAATTACGGGTGTTGTCCTGTATATTAAGGCGGGGGTGTTACAGGTGTGATAAGGATATGATAAAATACAGATACAAAAATAATATTGTGTGTTATTTTATGAGAGAGTGTCTAGTGACGATAAAAAGGAAGAAAGATAAAATAATCTCATGATAATCTAATTCACGTTTGTAGGAAGAGCCGCTGGTCCATTCCACGTTTAAGTTGGAAATACTAATCTCTTTAGCATGCCCATTCTCACTCTAATCAATAAAGTGTATATTAAAGAAGCTAGTCGAACTTAACTTTATCATATAGCTATCTTACGAAAAAATGTTTTATCCCACGTATGCTACATGTTGCATACCCTTGTAGGATAAATAACCTACTTATATTAATTCAAAAAAGGAAAATTTGAAATCATTTTGGCAATTGTGTCGTACAAATAAAAACATGTTAATAAAGCAATTTGAAGATTTTGAATTTTTATGGACACCCCAATTCACAACCCTAACATGAATCCATATTTTCAAGACAAACACTCGCATTTTTAGGGCTTGAGAACCCAAATAGGACTAGAGGGATGTCCTTAATTGCTCAACAAATCCAAGCTCACTAAGGAAGTAGTTTGACATAGGGGTCTAAAATCTGACCATAAACAATAAGTTTAGCTAGAAGAACTTATCTTATATGGGTTGACTTGTCATGTGACAAGTCAAAGGGCACTTCCCGATTGGGAGAGACCTTGTCACTATACATAGGGTGTTACCATGTGTCTAGCGACAAGTTCATGGGAACTTGATGCTGAGGTGGATGTCGCACAACAACTTGGCAACAACTTGCCGCGTGAGGCCCTTTTCAATCTATAAGTAGGAGGCCCATTGGCCCATTTAAAGGAATGCACTTGAATTCTTAAAAGGAGAAGACGTAAGGAAAAGTTAGAGGGAAGAGTTTTCAAGTGTTTTCAACACAATTTTTCAACAAACTTTCGTTTTTCCTTTCTCCAAGAAATGTATAAATTTAACAGTTTTTAAGTCTCATAATCGTTACGCGAAAACAATGCTAGTTATTATATCCAAGCGCTAGCGGTCAAGTTATAGTAAGTACTGGGCAATCCAATGTCGAACCATAAGGAAGGAAGGAAATTAAATCATTCTAGTTAAGCTTTTGAAAGGGAGAAGGAGAAAAGATGATAGAATTAGGATAAAGGAAAGGAACAAAAACTAAAGTAAAGCTACCAATTAATTAAACTAAAACTAAAGAAAATCTAAATTTTGTGTGCAAAATTAAAGGGAATCCATCGGCGATAGTTATCTACTCTAAGGCTTCCTAGTAACATTATGGGATCATACAATTTAACTAAGAATAAATAAATAATATGAAATAGCGTACTAAATAGCAAAAATAAAATATAAAATGAATTTTAATCAAACAGAAACTAAAATTAGGGGCATCCGTAGCTAGCACATACGAAACCAGTCTAATCGGGTGATCTAAATTAAAGTTTAAATGAGACTTTTCACTAAAATTCAGCTCCAAAACTCTCCTACCATCCAATTATATAGCCCCCAAAAGTATTTGATAGCCCATGCATGACAAATACTATATAGACTAGCTTTAAGCACAATAATTTGATGGTGAAGCTTTTGACTTTGAAAAAGCGTACTTTAAGATCTAGTATTGCGAATGCATGACAAGAACAATCCAAATTAATTTAAAGTTCATAAAATCAGTACCTTAACACTCTATTAATATTTGAATAGGTTTGAACATGATTCATAGCAAATTAGACTGAAAAGGAATGCGGAAAGTCAAAACTGACACTTTCGCAGCACTTAAAGGAATAAATGCCAAAACAACGCCCAATCCGCCAATTCAGTTAATAAAGTAACTCAAATAGTTAAATGTTAAAGACCGTCCACAAATCCACCTCATTAGGTTTTGGTGCAAAATTTCATAAATTGCGTTTTTCGGTTCTTAATCAAATGGAATTTTTGAACCAACTTACGGAAACACATTTGAAAGCATGCAAAGATAAGAAAACAATCACAAATTCAGTAAATGATCTAAAAAAACTAGAAAAATCATATTCAAACCACAATTGAATCATATTCAAAGACTAATTACGCATTTTTTCACTACGAGCCCCTAATTAGGGATTTAGTTAGCCATTATCAAAGAAATATGTAAATCATCTTAGAAATCATGAAAAACTGAAGAAATAGGTTATATAACATGAAAAATCAGATATTAAAACTTATGGTTTTGGAATTTCACAATTCAGATTTAAAGCGAAATTTTACGACAAACGGTTAACAACTTCAAAAATGGCAAAAAAAAAATAAAAAATTCAACCCAAACCCTAATAATTCTTGAAAATCTTAATATTGGTGTTCATGGAAGAATCATACATGAATATCATTAAAAATCTATGATATATTAGAATATAAAACAAAAAATCATGAAGAAACTGACATAGAATTGAAAAAACGAAAAAATAGATATGTTAGTGTTTAGGAGTGATTTCAGAATAAATAAATATGATCTCAAACAACTAATCAGTCAATAACAAAACAATCAAACAATAAGAAACAATCAAATTGAAAAAAAAAACTAAAAACTAAGGTTTCATAGATGAAGAAATATCAATTGAAACTGAAACTTGATTGAATTGATAACTGAACGTAGATTACACACTTGTTCTACCCTCAATAGATAATAATTACCCTAAATTAATTGAAAACTTTAAAAAATAAATAAAACTTTCAAGTTCGATTATCAGATGTAGTCAAAGGCTCCCAATAAAGTTACGGTGCTCTCAGCCACTCTCTGAATTATAACTAATGATATTTATGACTTTTTATATTGTATCCAAGTTTCTAGGTTAGTAGGTTGAATAATTCTTGTAGAAATGGGCCGAACCAAAGCCAAAAAACAAATAAAAGGTCAAAAAACAAAGTAGGGATCGATCTTGCTCTGAGGATTGATTTTGCTCTCATTTTTCTGCAGTTTTCATATTTCTGTCATAACGTTTTGTTCCAAACTCATATTGTTTCACTATTTTTTCCTATGTATAGCTAATTCAAAGTTCTGTATAGATTTCTTCAAATTCTTTATGGATCAACACTGAGATTTACTGGAACAAAGGTCTTGCAAGCGACGATGCTCATCTTCAACAGAAAACTTCTCAAGTTGATTCCAATGAACTCTTTTTCACTTGGGATTTCTTATTTAGCTCATCTTAGACACTTGCTTAGGGGCTTGCTATTTTGGTTTTGGAGTATTTTGCGGAGTTTTTCTCGGTTTAGGGCTCGGATTGGGTGGTGACTTTTTTCGGACCTTCTTGTTGCACTATTCTGCTTTCAAACTTCTTTCTTACATCAAATCTTAGTTTCTTAACCACTTTAAGCCTGAAATATGGCTTATTAGCACAAATACAATGCAATGCCTTTTTTTATGCTAAAATTGAATTTACGTGCAATTTTTTATATTGAAAAACAACTATAAGCTAATTAAGCCTTATTTAGACTGTTTGAAATACAATTTATTTGCTCAATCACCTCCCCAACTGCTAGTCCCTATCAATGGAGTGGTAAAATAACAATAATCTCTAAAAACAACATAGAAAAAAAAAGAATAAAAAACATAATCCAAGCCTAAATAGTTGCATTAAGAGCATGCAATAAGCTGTTAAACCCCTAGGTCACACTTATTACAACGAGTTGTATCTCGTGATGGTTTGTAGTGAATATACCCACAAAATTCTCAATTGCAGTTTAAGTCATGTCCCAAAACTATCCATCATGCATGAATTCTTTCTCAATTAAGTCCTTAAGGACTCAAAATGATTTAAGCAATACAACAAAAGATATATAAGAGAAATAACAATTTTAATGCAAACAAAAGTATGACTTAACAAATGATGAATACTACATGTGCATGTGTGGGCAATATATTAACTTTCATCTTTTAAAACTAATCTTAGATTCATGATATGTTCATGATAAGTTTCGACTTTAAATTCTAACCAATATACACATAACAAATGAATCTCTCTGAAGTAGGTGTATCTCTCTACATACTAGCAATATGGAGTAATTGTAATCAAAGTCAAGTGTCTCACTTATGTTCATAGGAAAAAAAGCTAAAGTGAAAGAATGGGAGTAGTTAGGAATGATATTCAATTCTTAAAATACGAGAATGCTTTTGTATACTACTTCATTGCCTAAACCTCGAAACTAAACCACAAAAGATGAAATAGAACTTTATCATGTTGTAATGGGAATAGGGGCAGTGGCTATGAAACGAACGGGTCAAGTGAGAATTCAAATGACTCATTGGCTCATATTTTAAATGTTTAGGGGGTTTTCAGCTCTTTCGATTTATTTATTTCACATACCCACATCTTCTTTATTTATTTTATATTTTTTTACATACAACCTTCATGCTTGTATTTTCTTCTTGAAATTTTATCATTTTTTTAATGCAATTCATCTTTGCTCTTTTACTTCTTTTCAATTCAAGATACTTCATCATGACTTTACTTTTGAGCCAAACTACATATGAGCCAAGGGATATGGAATTTATGGTACTGGGCTCAAGTTAAACTTTAGGTGTAACAATGAATTCAAAGCTTCAGGCTTCAAAAGGGCTACTAAGGATCTAATGTAAAGGTATGCCAAGACAAGTGGCTAAAACAAACATAGCCTATATCATTTCCTTAGTCTCAAGTATCTAAATTCAAACAACTACAAGGAATTTTGTGACTTAGCATCTTATGGGCTTACCTTCATAAAACTGAATGGGAATTGTTGTTTAAAATACTTGATCAATATATAAATCGCTTTTCAGGAAAAAGGGTTTGTGTATATATCTTTCGGAAAGGAAAGAATGACTCAAAAGGTCAAAGGCTATATAGTCTCCCATTTAAATTCGAACATAATACTTCACTAATCAAGGTTATCAGTCTAATATCAAAAATTGCCAAATGTGCACAAATAAAAAAAATTCAAGTTAGCATGCATCTTTCGAATTAAAAAAAGATTACAAAACTTCTTTGGTTTATCTAATACTACACCACATACTAAATCACTTCATGAATGCATCGTCGCCCAATGAAAGAAAAGCAAACAGACTAAAAAGGACAGCTTAAACTTGTAATATCAGATGTTTTTTAAATGCAAAAAGAAAAAGAAATGAAAAGGCAAAACGACTAATCCTAAGTTACCTGCATACATGCTTTTTGAAAATAAAAATCATACATTGTTCTCAATGTTATAAAACGAGCTTAAAAGCATGAATGTAAGGGACTGTAATAAATGAATACGAGGGATGATATACTTGAGAGCAACCTAACTTAACAAAAACCTATATGTTAGCAACAAATAATATACACAAGAATGTGATTTGCCAAAATTCAAAAGATCCAACTAGATTACTCTATCATTCATCATGAATGTCGCTGACCCATACTACAGGTCCTATGAATCTTAACTCACCTTCATATGATGTCGTGCGGACCATTCTACCAGCTATCCGTTTTCTATAAGCTTCTATATCGAACTTTGGGTAGCTTAGCAATAATACATCATCCCAAACATACCTCCTAACTTGTGGATGCAAGATATACGGATTCTCCACGTCAGTTGTATCTTCGAGTGGATGTAATGCTTTCTTCGCCTTTTTCTATGGGAACATTTGATCCTCATCAGATATATCAGACCACCAATATGAATTTCCATAACTTTCTTTCTTAGATTGCTCAGATTCATCATCACATTATTCCACCATAGAAGGATCATACTCTTTTTCATCAGATTGATTAACTTCCTCCATGGATTGCACATAATCCTAATATTACGGCTCAGTGGGTTCATAATCTAATCGATCTTTACTGGTGATTACTGAATAAGCTATATAAGCTGATTCGTTATTTTTCAACATTCGACATCTTGGTAAGCGTACTTATTTGCATTCTCCCCATACTTAACATTATCACCAAACAGGTTTTTTTGGATCATCAAGCCCCAACATAGGCAAGTCATCCAGAATCTTGTCATGAGATGGTGTTTTGTAGTCAGAAGAGGAATAATTATGTGAAATTGAAGGGAAATGTGGAATATATATATATATACTAAGCTCACATAATGGAATTGAGACACACAATCAGCATAATCTATATAATAGGTAAGTAGATAATTCTAAAAATTAAAAGTAAAATAATATACATGAGCATCACATTTCATTCGAATAAAATAGATATATAAATAATGCATTGAGTTCAAAATGAAATACATATATATAAAGAAAATAATTCCCTAAAATAAAAAACTAGGCCTACGGGGTCTAAACATAAAACATAAAATCCTAATCCCTAGCCTAGCAAAAGCACCCATCGACTCATTAGCGGTCTCCTAATAATCAGCTTGCTCGCCCTCACCATCATCATATGACTCATCACTGTTGCTATCGCCCTCTACAAACTCATCGCTATCAGCACTGGCGCTCCGAGCATCCTCGCCAAAAGCTCAACCAATGATAAATCAATCCGGGCAACAAACTAGTCAATGTGATTGACCGTAATGGACAACTTGGTCTAACGGCTTCTCATGGCCCTATGTCTATCGTCCACGATCTCCAGTCACAACTGAATTATGACTGAAATGGGTTAGCATGGGAATACCAACTTGTGGCAGTAATAGATTATCTTCCACCAACTCAATGCTTTCGTCACTGTCATTAAGCTTTTCCAGGAATGGCTTTAGTTTATGCCCATTGACCTTAAATGTGCTGCCAACATGGTCGTGGATTCTCTAATTCTAATGCTCAATAAAGAAAGAAGATGGTGCACAAGTCTTTAAGAAATTTGCCATAAGAAAGGATTTGCTTGATTGCATCCAAAAGAGGAAGATTGATCTCCATTTGCTTAAAAATATCAAGAATCTCAAAAGTACGATTATCCTTAACCGGCTTCCGTAACCTTCGAGGAAAAGGAGTAGGAATGTGTTGAATAGAAGTCTCATTCTTTTTAGGAACATCATTCATATTCTCGGGTTTTACTTCGGCTTCTTTAGTTGTCTCAATGTCTTTTTGGGCTTCAACCTTTTCATCTTCTTCCTCTGTCCCTCTCATTTACACATAATCATGAGGAGGTGGTTCTATTTGATTGTCAACAATTCTAGCACTCATCAAAGTAGTGATAGCTTTGACATGCTCAATATATTGCTTAGTGCCTGAAGACTTAGGGTTTGCTGAGGTTGAGCTGGGAAAATGGCCTTCTTTTTCGGGTCATTTTGACTAGCAATCTTCTCCATGGGCTTTCATTTGGTTCATCATCTGCAGCATATTTCCGAACATGCCTTACAAATTCTCCTCAAGAACTTTCTTATGAAATGATATATAAGAATTAAGACTTGGGCCTAGAGTTTATTGATACTACTATGGTGGTTGAGATTGAAAATTAATTACAGGTTATGATTAATGGTAGAATTGCTAAAGTGGCTATGGGTGGAAATTTGACTGGGGCTGTTGAAATGGTTGAGAGGATTTCATGGGATTCCCTTCGTAGTGGTTAAGAGTCCAAGTCAGATTGGCGTGGTCCCTCTAACTTGGGTTCTAGCGGTCCTTACAAGAATTAGATTTTCTATTCACCATGATAGCCTTGACATCAATTGTAACACCCCCACCTTAATCTACAGGACGACACCCGTAGTTAAGACCTGGATTGCTACTAACCCATATTAGATTAACTAAAATGGGTATATATGTAAATATATGAAGAAAATCCAAACAATAAATGTCATGTGTCATCCAACATTCAACAAGATATAAGATGATATTACTGTATATGAACACACATGTGTGCATGTAACTGTTTTACAAAACCAACTAAGCAAGTTCGAAAATAATATACAATATTCCAGGCTAGCCGCGGCTTTCGGAGATAACATATAAACAACAAAAAATGAATATGTATCAGAGCCTTCTATTTCGATCCCGAACCCGTAGTCCCGTAACCGTCGTTCGCCCCCTGTGTACCTGTAATTGTAAATAAAACACGGGGTGAGCTCGCAGCTCAGTAGGGGGGAAGTAGTAGGGAAAAGTTTTGAAAACATTTCTCGACATATTATTGTAAACTAAGTAAACCTTTTCATCATATAATCTAAATGTTATTTGTAACATATCACAAAATATAACTAATTCATGATGATGCGTGCTCATGCATATGCAGGTTACCTCCCTTTGTGTCAACCGTTACGTCGAATCACCAGAACAGAATATGGACCACCTTTCCAAGAGAATAATGATAATGATGACACCGTCTCATTATCTCACCAAGAGAACTGCCGAATCATAGACATAATAATATTAATACCAGTGGGCCTAACCGCCCCCAAGAGAGTGAGTATCAAGATCATAACATGAGCTCGGCCGCCCCCATCGAGATCATAACATAGGATCACATATAACCAGAATATAGCCTCTCCGTCTCAGGTGAATACCAACAGATAATCAACAATTGGACCACAGTCCGCAATATCACATCAACCGTTTATTATCATACCAATTATCTCAACAATTGTCTAGATCTCCGGACTATTCACCGTGGGCTCTAGACAGCCGATGACTCACTAGTGCCTTACCGTTGTCTAGATTTCTGGACTATTCACCGCAGGCTCTAGACAGCCGACGACTCACTAGTGCCTTGTCGTTGTCTAGATTTCCGGACTATTCACCGCGGGCTCTAGACAGCCGACGACTAAAGGACCCCCCGGAGGTTTAGGGCTTTTCAACCCAAGGGCACCAGGCCCTGCCTATTTTCCTCGTTCCGGCAAGCACTAACCATAATCATTCCCCTTCACCGACGGAGGCCAAACAGATACAGATAATTGTGGGCAACATCCCACCATATAACATAACCGAGAATATATCCACATACGAACGAAGAACTCCCAAAGATAGATAATCACTTGTTTAAGAATACCACTAGAGCATAGATAGCCATCCATATCATGGAGAAGAGATATAATTCTCCCAAGAGACAATTTTCGCACCATATGCCATAAGAATGCTTCGAGCTTGCCATGAGATCATCTAGATGCCAGGTTGACACAATAATTATGCATAACGTGCAATTTATGCTCTGATTGTAAACTAGAAACAACCCATGCCACTTAAACTTCATTCATCATGTATTGATGTTCCTTAGCGCATACATAATCCATTTACAAATCCACTTGGATTCAATCAAGTGTATATGTCCAAGGAACATCACTTACAAATCTATGTTAGATAGATGTCAAGTTCAAGTGGCATAACTTGTTTTAACTCATGCATCATAGATACAGTAGAAAGCACATATGCCATATAAACTCTAACCAATTTACGTCCATGTTCTTTGGTGTGTACAAAGCCCTTTACTAATCATCTTCTTGTTAAACCAACACATATACATCCAAAGAACATCCGTATGAATCAATAACATGTAATTATGGAGCTTAGATGGCATATATTGCTTCATATCGTAAAATCATAACTCAATCCTGCACAGTCTTATGTATATCCAATGATATGACCAACAAATGAACATACATGTATAAAATCAATCTTGTAAAATCAATAACAAGAGGTATGTGCTTCATATCGAACATATATGTATAAAATCACTCATCTTTAGATAAATAAAATCATATCATCGAGTTTGGAATACATATAACCCCTACCTTAAGTTTGTAGACCAAGAGAATGAAGAAAGATGTAAACCAAAACCCCGTTTGGTGAAATACTCGAGCTCTCGCTTCACCAAGTCCGTAGACTAGCAAAACCCACGAATCAATGATGTATAAACTCCAACTCGTGTAGCCAAAGCTCATACTCGAGCTTTTATAGAAGAAAATCAAGGTAGGAGATGATGAATAGTACCTTTAAAGGTGCTTTGGATGATTTCTAGCTTGAATCTTCGATTTGGATGGATAGATGCGTATAAATCTTTCTCTTTCTCTCTCTAGAACCCTCTAGAACCCCCTAGAGGAGTGTGGAAATGTTTGGCACGAAGATTGGATGAAAAATGACAAAAAATGTCTTAAAAACGTGCCTATGTCGGTGGGAATAGTTAACTGGCGGACCGGTATGCCAAATACCGAATACCGGTCCGTGGAGCACAAATTTCCCAAAAATTTGGTGCCGAACCGGTATGCCAAAACACCATACCGGTCCGCGCTTTAATTTTTAGGCCCTGGAGCACTGTTTTTGTTTCGACCATAACTTTTGACTCGGAACTCCGATTGAGGCGTTCTTTATGTCCATGGAAAGGTATTTCAAAGATCTACAACTTCCTAGTTGGAAGTTTTTCCAAATTATGGACCAATCATTCTTAGAAATTCACCGAAGACAGCCCTCTACCAAAGCGCTACCGAAAGAACAGAATTTAGCGATAGGCCAACTTCGGGCCCTGTTTTAGTCAACAAGGAGTGAGAATTGGACTTCGGTCAAAACATGAAAGTTGTAGAATGGTATGAAATATGAGAAAGTTACGACAATCCAAAGTTGGCTAAAAACAAGGAAATCGCGTAAGATCAAAACTCATGATTTACAAACCAAAATCGATTCGGATCACCCGAATCACTAAACGATCACTCATATGAGCATAAATAAGCTCATACAATATACTTAACATTAATGTGAACACGGGGTGTTACATCAATGTTCAACACCTCTCTTAGAGTTGTAATAGTCGGGCAATCACCAGTAAAATAACCAAGATTGTCACAAAATGTGACGCCCCGAATTTCGTTACGAGATTTTCTCCTCTGTGACCCAGTTAATCACGGTTGCCGTGCGCGACGGCGGGTTTAAAGTAATAAAATCACAACTTTTAAAAACTTTTCTTCAATAAAATATGATCCAAGTAAAATTCCTTTTTATAAAATTTTGGCATATGGAGTTCGTTTATACAATAAACCAACTTGTAAGGTTTAAAAACCATTTACACAAAATGTCATATGTTAATTTGCTCCACAAATGGTTTGGAAGTTGGTTCTCCTCTCTTTGTTTCCAAATATTTGTGCTTTTGGTAGATAGTAACTAACTTGACATTGCTATCATTCGTATCTTTCAATTGATACACACTAGTTGATGTGATCTTAGCTTTAGCTACGCCAGCTTTAGCGCTTGGCTACCATTCTTGAGAAACATACTAAAGCCAATCGAGATATGCATCTTCATCTGTGGGACTCTTTCCCAAGAACTATCCATTATACATAGATTTAACAAACCAACAAGTTAATGTAAGAAGGATTGGCATTCGTTCAAGGAAGTAGAAGCTCAAGCAAAGTATGGTTCTGGTTTTGGATTACTTAGTTGACTCTATTGTTTGCTCCAAGATTCGCTGCCATATCAGTTGTTGCTTTCTCTTCAATGTTTTGATTAGCCATCGACTATTCAAATGCCCATGGAATAGTACCATATGAAGAATTAGAATAAAAAGAAAAAGAATAAAATTGGCAGAATTAGAAGACTCAAATGTTTCAAAAGATTCGTCGTCTGACTTGTACTTGTCAGTGTTAACACGGTACTCATACAATGGATTACTTGATATATGATTGTCTGAAGCATGAAGCAAATGTTTCATATAATAGGCAGAGATCTAATGAAGAATCCTGGAAAGGAAAAGAAGAAAAAAAGAAAACTAGAATATAATATAACAAAATTGTCAACCTCCCACGGCAACGAAGCCAAAAAGACTTGACTACGCTAAAACAATGTAAGTTATTACACCCAAACGCAGACAGTCAAGTTATCATATCTACTTAGAAAGCCAAGGTCAAACTAAGGGGAAATAAATTAAACTAAAACTAAAAACACTAATAAATTAAACTAAAACTAAAAAAAACTAATGAATTAAACTAAAACTAATAATGAATTAAACTAAAACTAAAGGAAATATTAACTCAGTGTGTAAAAGAAAAGGGAATCCACAAACAAGTGAACAACAATTATCTACTCTAAGGCTTCCTAATAACATTATGGGGTCATGCTATTTAACTAAAAATAAATAAATAATATAAAACAACGTACTAATAAGAAAAAACATAATATAAAATGAAGGTTACTCAGATAGAAAGAAACGGTAAGGATAACCGTAACTAGAAAATACGAAACCGGTCCAATCAGGTGATCCAAATTGAAGTTTAAATGAGACTTTTAAATAAAATTAAGCTCCTAAGCTCTCCTACCTTCCAATTATATTGCCACCAGAAGTATATGATAGTCCATGCATGCCAAAGACTGTATAGACTAGTTTTAAGTAATATAATCCAATGGTGAAGCCTTTGACAATAGAAAAGCGTAATTATAAACCTACTATTGCTAATGCCTGAAAAGAATGATCCAAGCTAAATCAAACTTCCTAAAATTCGTAGCTTAACACTCATTTAAGATTTGAATAGGTATGAATATGATTCAAAGCAAATCCGATTTTAAAAAAATGCCGAAAGCCAAAACCGTTACTTTCTCGGCACTTAAGGGAATAAATTCCAAAACAACATTGAATCATTCAATTCACTTAATAAACTAACTCAAATAATTAAAAGATAAATATCATCCTCAAATCAGCCTCGTTAGGGTTTGAGTGCAAAATTCTGTAAATTGACATTTTTCGTTTCTTAATATTATAAACATTTTTTGAAATCATGAAAAGATAAGAAAATACTCATAAATTTAGTAAGTGATCTAAAACCATTGGAAAATCAGATTTAAACCACAATATGATCACAATCAAAGACTAATTACACATTCTTTCACTACGGACCCCTAACTAAGGATTTAGTTAGCCATTATTAAAGAAAACATGCAAATAATATTTGAAATCCTGAAAAAATAAGAATTATGCTTTATAACATGAATAATTATGCTGTATAACATGAAAAATCAGGTTTGAAAACTTTTGGCTTTGGAATTTCACAATTCGGATTTAAAACGAATATTTTTTGACTAAAATGGTAAACGAATTCAAAAACAGAAAAAAGCAAACAAATTCGACCTAAACCCTAATAATTCTAAAAAATCCGAATATTAGTGTTCATGGAAGAATCATACATGAATAGCATGGAACATCTATGATCTATTAGAATCTAAAACAAAAATAATGCATAAATCAACGTAGAATTTAAAATCGACAAAATAGATCTATAAACCCTAAGATCAGCTCCTAAAACATGGGGTTGTGAGTGATTTCAATATATATATATATATGATCTAAAACAAATTCTCATTCAATATCAAATTAATCAAACAATAAGAAATAATCAAATCGAAAAAAAACATAAACTAGGATTTACCCGGATGAAGAACAACAATTGAAACTGAAACTTGATTGAATTGATAATTGAATGTAGATTACAAACTTATTCCAACCTCAAAATATAGTGATAGTTCTAAAATAATTGAATTCCTTAAAGAAAAAAATAATAAAACTCTCAAGTTCGATCGACAGATGCTGTTCAAAAGCTCATAAGAAAGTTACAGCGCCCACAACCGAAAAGTAAAAATGGGCCAAAAACCAAAGTGGGGATCGATCTTACTTTAGGGATTCATCCTCATACGGAGATTAATCCTGGTCCGACTTTTCTATAGTTTTTGAATTTATGTCATAAAGTTTTCCTCCGAACTTCGATTGAAGCACCGTAGTCGCCTACATGTAGCTAACCCAGAACTCTATCACATTTATCTCTGGATATTTCTTCAAATTTTTTGTGGATCACTATTAAGATTAGCTGGAATAAAGGTCATGCATGTGATGATGCTCATCTTCAACCGAAAACATCTCATGTTGATTCGAATTAAATCTTTTTCACTTGAAATTGCTTCGTTAGCTCCTCTTGGACACTTGCATTCACTCCATTATGGTTGGGGACTTACTCTTGTGATTTGAGAGTATTTTGCAGAGTTTTTCTCAGTTTAGGCCTCGGATTGGTTAGTGACTTCTTCTTCGGGCCTTCTTCTTGTACTTTTTCTCTTTTAAACGTCTTTCTTGCACCAAATGTCAATTTCTTATCCACTTTAGGCCTACAAAATGGCTTAGTAGTAAAGGAATTCAATGTAATGCAATGCGTTCTTTTGATCCTTAAAGTGAATTTACATGCAATTTCCTATTTTAAGAAGCAACTATAAGGTAGTTATGCCTTGTTTAGAGCTTTTGAAATGCAATCTTTGGGCTCAATCATGTGGGTAGTTATTTTTCACTAAATCCATTTAATTAACTATTGAGAGAAGTTATCTTTGTTAAATTTCTTTTAAAATATGTCCTTTTAAAACATGATTCAAAAAAACGAACTATATAAACTTTGATTTTATTTTAACAAATACATAGGCGCTCTCTAAGTTCAACTCTAACGTTTTCTAAAAACCTTGTTTTCATGAGAAAATTTGTTTTCAAAAAGTAGCAAAACATTGATAAACATATGCAAGTATGAGAACCCGCATTCTCGACGCCAGATCCTCGTCGACGGCAATTCCGTTTTGTTTTGAAAGTTAGATTTGAAAGAATTCAGAGTCGCTAGTTTGTTTTACTGAACAAACAGAAGGCTCATGTAAAAGAGACATACTTATGATCTAAATATCTCCTTATAGAAGGTGTTAGGCACCCAATTCGCCCTTTCGGTCTCTTAAGTAGGATATGCGCGTATTTATAATATAGCTCTTGCGTGTTATTACTATTACTCTACAGATTTCCTTGCTTCTTTTAGAAAACTGGATTTTGGGAATAGGGTGAAAACAATGTGTTTCCTAGTTCGCCCAAGATTTTGGAAATCAGTGTTATGATTTATACGAGGATATGTTGACATCAAGTTTCATCTAAAACTTTAATTTCAAGTGGGTGAGATGAACATAAAATATTTCAATGACCTAAAATGCATGCACAAATAAACTTTTCATAACATTCACTTCTACTTTGAATTTTTTGCCCATCTTTATCTTTTAAAGAAACTTTTTTTTCCTGTACTATTAGGCTGCATTTGACGCGCAGGATAAGAAGGTGTGATAGGATAACTCTATCCTATCCCATGTTTGGTTTTCGTTGGGATTGGATATCGGGCGGGATTATTTATTTCACCGAGAGAGGGATTAACAAATCCCACCTAAAAGGTGGGATTGTTTTCTCTTGTCCAGATGGGATTAAATAATCCTATCTAACTATCTAATCCGATGTGTCAAACACCCCCTTAGGGCGTGTTTGATTGACTGGATTAAGGGAGAGGATAGGATTAAATAATTATATCCTTTGTTTGGTGCTTTATTGGATGGGATAAGTTGAGGGATTATTAATCCGGAATTACTCCTTTATCCCCCAAATAACCGAATAACACAACCCCACCTTGGGGATAAAGGATTAAGTCAAAAACGACAAATTTATCATAAAAAATAATAAAAACCCTACACTAATTTATTCTCTCAGCCACCAAAAAACTGCTAAGTACAAATTTTGAAGCTTGCCTACTTGCAGTCGTTGCTCCATTGTAACACATCTCCATTATAGTAAGACCAACCAAAAAACTGCTCCTTTGTTTCATTTATTAATATATATATATATAATAAATGAAACAAAGCCATACATATTTTAACAAATGAAACAAAGCCACATATATGTATATATGTGTTGATTATGTGTATCATCTTCTATTATTAATTAACTAATATATATACATTGATGCAACTTATATTGATGTCATTTACATTGATGCAACTTATGATATATATACATTGATGCAATTTATGGTTCCTCTTCTTTTATTAATTAATTAATATATAATGAGAGAGATTTAACTGATGGTTCTTCTTTTCTTATTAATATACATATATAGATCGATTCAACAAATTGGCTCTACAACTAAATCTCCAAATATATAATGTTGTTTGTATCTTTTTGGGTGAATTATCATGCTTTTTTTTTGAAAATCTTATGTAAACAAAATTTAATAAAGAAGAATATAATATATTACATATATAATAAAAAGCAAATAAGTATATACAGGGATTAATAGTTGAACAAACAAACAAACAAGTATGTAAAAGCAAGTATAACTAAAGAAGATTTGTGTTCTAGTATACCAAAGGTAAAGAAGAATAGTAAACATGCAGTCATACTGTTCTAACTACAATACAGTTATACTTTTTTTATTCTTAGTTTTCTGTGGCATTTTTTGAGGTTTACACTAAAAAGAAAAATTTAGTGTAAGCTTTTAGAAGATTTGTTTACAGTAAAAAGCAAATTATACTAAAAGAAATACTAAAGGAGATTTAGTATACCAAATTTATACTAAAGGAGATTTAGTATACCATGTAAGAATTAATTATTTAATTCTTATGTGGCCCACATAATTGCCTTATTTTATTTAGTGATTTATTAAGATAATAAATAAATAATGAGAGAGTGGTAAAGTCTTGAACTCTATGGTTTTATTGAGGATAACAACCTATTAATTATTTGGGATAAATCTCTATTTGTTAGAGATTAATAATAATTATTTCTAATTAGTTAGAGATAACTCCCACTAACCCACTTTGATGGAAAGTAGGAGTTACAGATAGGTACATGAGGAATTGAGTCCTCTCTCTGCCTATAATATGCGTAACATTCCATCAGTCACGTATTCAATTATTGAGATACAACATATAAGCGTATAGGCCAAGACAGAGAAACCTGCTCCTGGTGTTTTAGAATACTACCATCGATATTTTCACCAATTTTGATATGGTTATGGACGGAGGTTAGTAGATCTTTCCAATTATATATATATACGTAGAATTATGTTAGTCCAAGATCCGTATGTTAATTTGTATAGATGCACGAATATTATCCGCAATTATATTTGTTTAAAGATCCATGCAAAATTAATTAACATGATCTATGACTCCAAGTCCTGAAATAAAGTTTCGATAATCACCAAAGGCGGTAGGTGGATAATCAGCAATAATTTTGAACAAGTTTAACAAGCATAACAATGTCCTTATCTATATTAGAGTATTCTAGTATACCAAAGGCAGTAGAGAGAGGACTTATTAAATAACTAAATAAAATAATTGAACTCATAAGACAATTATTACAATTATAAAAATCATCAATTCAAGAGTTATAATCCTCGGCTCATTATTAAATTTAATATTCATATGCCATTATAGTTGGACTACTTTGGTAGCTCCCAACTAATCATAATATGAATATTAAATTATTTTGTTATAATTTATCCTTTACATTAATTTACAATCATAATTAAAATTAATTTGTGCAAATAGGATAATCATTATACATACTTGATAATACAAAAATAGTTATAAATATTCTAAAATGTTCTAGAGATTTAATCTGGGCCTTTAATTAGGATTGATCTCCATCATTCATTTAGAAAAAAAGGAGAGTCCATAAATAGGTAAATGCAATAATATCATGAATAATATCAAGAAATTATAAACATATATATCCATGATTTACTGCCAATTAGTTCATTATTTAATTTAAAAATCACTATACTAGTCGAACCACTTTGGTGGTTACCAAACTAGTCGTAATACGACTTATTAAATAAATAAGGATAAATTATTTTATTAATATTCATTAACTTACATTTGGACTACTTTGGTAGTTACCAAATTAATCATAATATGAATATTAATACTATTATTCACCATACTTAAAACATGATTGATAAATAATCATACATTATTTTATTAATATTCATCAACTTACGTTTGGGCTACCTTGGTAGTTACCAAATTAATCATAATATGAACATTAATCATGCGAAGACCAAACATAATTTTATACATTATTATTCAAGTTACTTGAAATTATGTTTTAAATCGTATATAAGTAAATATACGTAAAGTGCTTTTGGAACAAGTAAACAAACGTAAAGGGGAACAACTTAGTAAACGTACGAAACGTGCTTTTGAGAATAACTCAATAAAAAACAAGTTTTTGAAAATAATCCAGTAAACATGATTTTGGAAAAAAAAACATTACGTAGCAAACTTTTGGGAATGATCAAGTAAAGACTTATCCAAATAAGAAACAATATATATAGATATAATTGTCCTGTATAAATAATAGTACTTTATACCCATTAATTATTACGTATTATTACGTATCAATAATAGTACTCACAGTACTCATTAATTACGTATAAATAATAGTATTCAAAATACTCATTAATTAATACGTATCAATAATAGTAGTTATAGATTATCAGAACATAAATAAAAACACATTAATTAATGCAATATATATTAATTATCCCATTCAATATATGTATCCTCGTACATATACATATCGATTAAAATTATGGGATATTATGACAGCAGCATGACTTTATTCAAATACAACAAAAACAATTTCTTAGATAATATAAGATACATTCATATATTGATAGCATAACAATGTCCTCAAACCTTGCTCTGATAAATGACTTACTACACAAACATTGTCATAATTTATACTAAAGGAGATTTGTGTTCTATTATACATTTATTTGCTTTTTAGAGTATTCTAGTATACCAAAGGCGGTAGTACTTCTGTTTATTTGCTTTTTAGGTTATACACACTGTCCCTATCTATATTAGATAGAATAATTTTCTTTAGCTTATTAATTAATTTATTTATTATCATTTTAGTAGCATATTAACTAATTTTAGGTAATATAGATAAAGCAAATTACTTTAGTCGAGACCTATAACCACCTTGTATTTTCACTTTCTTAGATATGGATTTTGATGAAGATGATATGATTATGAATGCAATGTTCCAACAATGGGTAAATATGGCTATTGTGGGGTCTATGTTGTTCATGATTATTTACAGTAGTGCATCTAGGCACTATCAAAAATATATTTTGAAGAACTGAAGCTTCGTTAGGAAAGAGATACGTATGCAAAGTATTGACCATTTGATACGTGGGAGTGACGTTACATGTATAGAGCAACTTAGAATGGATAAACGCACTTTTGGCATTCTATGCGAACTACTTCGTACAACTAGTGGGGTTAAAGAAAATAGAGATATTACGTTGGAGGAACAAGTGGCTATGTTCTTATATATAATTTCCAACCACTTCAAAAATCGTGTTACAAAATTTTACTTTCGACAGTGACGACAGACTGTTAGTAGATGTTTTAACATAGTCTTAAATGTGTTGCTACAATTACAACGGCTTTTACTTAGAGTAGTAGAACATGTACGTGATAATTGTACAGATGAAAGGTGGAAATGGTTTTAAGGTGAGAATTTTTTATTATTATTTTTATAATGGGTATGACAATATTATTGGATTTACATGTACTAAATTAACTTTTTTAGAAAATAAAATAAAAAGTTTAAGGTTGTTTAGGAGCATTAGATGGGACACATGTTCGGCTTAAATGTCCCAAAAGTTGATGAACCAAGATATTGAACAAGGAAAGGGGAAATTGCAACCAATGTCGTCTTAGGGGTTTGTGGGTGTGATATGAAGTTTATATGTGTTTTGCTAGGATGGGAAGACATAGCATCTGATTCTAGGATTTTGCGACGGATTAGTAGTTCCTACTGGTAACGTTTATAGTTAGAAAGTATTATTTAACTCATTGTCTAATATTAATTATTCTAATAGATTAAATTTTCTTTATGGTAGGTAATTATTATTTAATTGATGTTGGGTACACAAATGGTGAAGAATTTCTTGCCCCATATAGAGCAACTCGACATCATTTATCTGAATGGGGAGAGGGTAGATTAGCACCAACCACATACGAAGAGTTCTTTAATTTGAAACATTCTAAATCTAGAAATGTTATAGAGAGGTGTTTTGGACTGTTAAAGAAATGATGGGCAATTCTTAGAAGTCCGTCATTTTATCCGATTAAAACACAAGGTCGAATAATTTTTGCTTGCTGTCTTTTGTATAACTTAATAAGGAGGGAGATGCATGTAGATCCATTAGAAAAGCTATAAAATGAAGGGTGTAATACTGATTCAGCAGAGGAGCTGGAGATGGAGGGACAACCTCATACAATTAATAGCATTGAAACGTCTAACGAATGGAGTGAATGGAGGGATAACTTAGCCAAGGAAATGTTCAATGAATGGAGAGCTAGTAGAAGCAAATGATTTTTTTTTAGAATAATTTGGTTTGACTTATGATAATGATTTGAGATAATTTATTGGGTTGCATCAAATTTTACACATGTTTCTGATTCATTATTTAGTTATATAAGTTTGCAATAATGTTTTGAGGATATATGTTTTTATTAACTTCTTAAAAGTGATTTGCTACTTGTATAATTTGGCATCTCATTTCATATGGTTGCGTGATTTTAAGGATGGAAACTGAAGTTGTTACAAAAGCAAAAGGAAAAGGAAAAGCTAGAGATCGTCATAAATGGACAAAGCAAAAGGAAGAATATTTTGTAAAAATATTAGAGGACCTTGTTAGACGTAGATATAGTCGTGATAATGGGTTCAAGTATGGTACTCATGTAGAAGTGGAGAAAAAATTCGAAGAAAAGCTCCCTGGATGTGGTATTAAAGCAAATCCACATATAGAGTCGAAGATGAAAGTATTGGAGTAAGGCTATCTTTTGGTAACTGACATGTTGGGTCATACTGGATTTAGGTGGATTGAAACTTTGAAATGTATCGAGGTCGCTAAAGATGACCAATGGAAATGTTACTTGAAGGTCTATGTTATTTCTTTTCTTTTTCCAAATATATATGTGTGTGTAAGTGTGTGAATCAAATATGATATACATGAATATAAATGTTTTTTGGTCTAATAATTATTGTTTTTTATTTTTAGAGAGAAGTTGATGCAAAGGATTTGAGAAACAAACCATTTGTAATACCATGTGTTCCATTCTTAAGTTAATTCTCTTCTTAAGCCCGGTAAAGGCTTATCTCCGTTAGGGCATGAAATTTTGGTTTCGGACCCTTCTTAGTTGATCCAACACTTTTAGCATGTCATATTAGGTATATCTAGTTTGTGAAAAAGATCTCTTCGTAATTCGGGTGGTCCGAGATGAAATCGAGATGTTAATCGCATGTTTTCACTTAACGCGATATCTTAATTTTAGCCAACTTTGAGGTATCGTAACTTCTCCGTTCCTTGTCCGGTTAAGCTCCCATTTACACCTATGTTTAGGTTTTGATACAAACTATAACTTTTGTGTTTTGACCGGAACCCAATTCATACTCCTCGTTGGTCAAAACGGCATTCGAAGTAAGCCGGTTAGCGATTTCTGATCGTTCAGTAACATTATGACAGAAGGCTATCTTCTGCAGATTTTTGGGATTATTACATTCAAAATTTAAGTAAACTTCCTTGAGTAAAGTTGTAGATATTTGAATTATCTTTCCGTTGATCTATGGATCGTCCAAATCCGAGTTTCAAGCAGAGAGTTATGATCAAAATACCAACCGTGCACTTTTTGCTCCTAGTAAGATCCATCTTACTAATAAGATCGATCTTACTCATTAGAAATTGTTGAGAAAACAAACCAGTGCGCTTTTTACCCTAACTAAGATCGATCTTACTAGTAATATCAATCTTACTCATCAGTACAGACCCGTTTTGACTACTTTTGGCTCGATTTTAACACCTTAAACCCCATGACTCAAACCATTTTCGAGCTCCAACTCCAGAATCTTCTAGAGAGAGATTCAGAGCATCTTTGGGAGAGATTTGGGGAGATTCTCATTTCCACATCTTTACCACTTGAAAGCCCCATCAAACCAACACCGAATCACCATCTCACATCACTATTCATCATCTTTTCCATCCCCCTTAACTCCATGGCTAGGGCTCAAAGGAAGAAATTGGAAATTTTGCGATTGGATGACTTTTGGCTCGGTTGAAGCTTCTAAACTCGAGGATTAGGCTTCATTGATGTGGGAATATACTCCTAAAACTTATTTTTACAACTTATGATTGTTTTATTATGATTTCACTTGACGTTGATAGAAAACCTAACATGTTTAAAAAGGGGATTTTTGTTATATGTTGATATTTCCTATTTTCGTTGAATTTAATGGTTTAGAAAGCCTTTATATACGTTAAAATACATGTTTAAATGAGAGATTGTAGCTGATTACTCGATTTACACAAAAACCCACTTGGAACCTGTATGAATGTTAATGATTCTTACTATGAAAGTGAAAGTTTACCTTTAAAGGTTCAAGTGGTGATTTTTATGTTATGAAACAATCATTGATGAGTTATTGAATTAAATATAATGGTTTATATGAGATTCTCCCCATCGATTGTAAGCTAAAGTTATATTTGATTTATGAAAATCATAGAAATGGCACAATTATTTTTCGTACGAGCCGATTGATTTGATATTGCGATTATACGATGAAACTAGCTTATGAATGGTCCCGGTCCCGAGTTTGGTCTCATTATATAGGGCCGGAAGTTGGGCCACAGTGCTCCTGGGTGCAAGACCCGAAACCGTATACGGAAACCAACCTATAGGCCTTACTGTCGCCTGGGTGCAAGACCACGAAATGCAAACCCGGTTGTACGTTTGGACACTTACGAGATATTCAGAAACTAACATGTAGGCCCTGCTACCAGTTGGGTGTGCTTGTGGGCAAGACCACGAAATACAAACCCGTTATTATGTACTTATGAGATTACGGCTCAATGTTCTTGAAACAAAATACTTGTGTTATGCCATGGATTTCCAATTGAGACGGGACTGGTTTTTACACCAAGTTTTAAATGATATTTCCTCGTATATACTCCCGATTCTGTAAAATGGAAAAGGGTTCTTTTTAAACTATTGGAAATTTGTCTGTGAGGAATCTATTTCCTATTATTATTACACAAAATAGGTGAATATGATTAAATGAAGTGTTTCTCATTATTATACAAAGTGAATTTCCACGGCTTTACGAAAAGAGATTTCTAAATACAGTTTTCACATAGAACTTAATATTTGATTCCCACTGAGTCATTCGACTCACCCCACCTTTTCTCCACCCAGTTTCTTTTGCAGGTTCTTCCAGGGAAAAAGAAAAAAGGCGAACGAGCTTCTTAGTTTGCCTCTGTACCTTAGCCCTTAGGATTTGTCAATAAGATATTTATTGAGTTATTGTAATTAACTTGTCTTTGTTATACGATAAATGCCATGTGAATTGCACATTTACTAATGCACGTTGTATACATTATAGAGATTATGTATTATGTACTTGGAACCTCATTGGAGGCATAACTGATGAATAATAGAAATTCATTTCGTGTTGGACGGATTTAGTGTAATGGGAAATGTTTTTAATTGTTTAAATTGTGGATTTCATAGTTTCCTACAAGAATTGTATCTAGTTAAACCGCCGTCAGCGTACGGCACCCGTGACAAACTAGGCCTCGGAGGAGAAATCCTCACAACGGGATTCGGGGCGTTACACCATTCTTATTATTTAATAGGTTAGTCTATATTTTTGGAAAGGACCGTGCCACTGGCGTTGTTGCTGAAACTCCAGCAGATGCAATACAAGATTTAGATGCTGACCTAGATGAGAACATTACCTTAGAGGATGTTATCCCTGATTCCCTGAATATGTCACAACCCAAGCTTCCCTAGCCACTCATAATGCAGGAAGCTAGGCGAAAGAAGAAGAGGAATTATGATGGATGGAGCACAGGTTTACAAGATATGGAAAATGTCCTCAATGTATTTCTTGAAATTAATAATAAAAACTTTGAAGCTTTCAATGACAATATCCGAGCAAATTGTGTATCAAAGAATAGAAAAAAAAAGTGCTTGAGGAGCTAAACAAAATGACATCTCTCAATGCTAGGGATCGCGTTTCCTTGGTTAGGAAGATTGCAAAGTGTGCATATTATGTCGATATCTTTCTTTCAATTTCAGCGAAGGAGTGGACAGAGTTTGTTGTCCAACTACTTGATGAACCGTCTAGTTTTTTAAGGCAAATGTTGTTAGAGTGGATGGAACCTATATTAATTTCTTTCTTGCTATGAAGAATAAGATTGAGACTATTTAATTTTTATTTTAGCATATTTTGACATTCTCTATGATTATTTATCTTATTTTATTTTTTTGCAATTATTTAATATTTTTTTCTTCGATTTAGTGAAATTGTTATAATTTACCTTGTTAAATGCACAATAAGGGTATATCACTAAAAGTGGTAAAACAATAATCCTATTCGGCACATTTCAAACCCTAGATTGGATTATAATATCCTATCCGGTCATTTAACCCAGGACTATGTCAAACGCAAGACTGGAATAAGTGTTATCCGACTGATCTTTATCCTATCTTATCCGACCTTCTTATCCGGCGCGACAAACGTAGCCTTATAGTCTTTAACTTCTAAGAAGTATGACTAAATCAAACTAATCGGGAACTCTGTCAGCTAAACTCACCCCTAGAGGAAATTAAGGGTCTTCTCTTGCTAAATTAGCAAGACCCTTTTATGCATAAAAGTTGGGTTTGGCATGTCGTATAAAGAGGTAGACAGAGTATTAAAATGACCAAATTGGATAAGATTTCAAACTAGTAGGATATTAATTATGTTCGATGGAGTGGGAAAAGAATTAGTCGCACAAGGATTTTGCAATATATGATAGGATAAGAACAAGTTAGATAAGAATTAAATAAACTTGGCCTTTTGTGCAGTCCCGGACTAAAATGCCAAACAAGATATAATAAACTAGTTTTGGACTTTTAAAACCTTCTCTCTCGTAACCTTAACCATCGTTCCTTCTATAACTCATCTCTCCCTTCCACCTTTAGCTCCCGGAGGACCCTCTTTTCTCCTTAATATTAATAAATAATATTTATGATTTTTTATATATGGTGGTCTTCCTTCTCTCCATGTATACACCCCATTCCGCAACCCCACTCTAGTAGACATGTTTACAATTTTTGAACAGCTTTCTAGGGATCCCCAGAACTTTCTAGAATTTGCTTAAAGGAATATTCATCTTTAGTTCGTGCACAACACTTCATCTTAAAACCCCTTAATGATGAATTGTCTTTCTACCATTTGAATTCAAATACTTCTCATGGGCCAGTTTCTTCTCGAGCGCCACCAAGATATAATGGTTTGCCAAGAAAAAAAGTAGCAATAAGAAAATCACATTCCTTCGGCATCTAATTTTATAACTAACGAAGGGTACAAATCTCTACAAAAATTTCCAGTTATTATGATCGAGGTTAATACGCAAATTTATATTATTGCTTAAGACTGTGAAATCATGTTTGCCCAAAGCTCCTAATGTGCTAAGAATCAAGCTTACACATGCATAATGCCAAAACATAACTCAAAATAAACTAACTTTGCTCTATCCAAACAACTTGTTCAATTCTCCTTGAGTATAAAAAAAATATTCATTACAAAAACTAAATTTGCATCCCTTATTGAAAGCAGAAGTAAAGATGTCAGTGATGTTTCGTACATACAGCCCTAAAAATGATATTCTTCGAATCTATAAATTAAAGTATGTAAGTACGTTAAATAAAATTACATAAGCCTTAACCATTTTCATGTTCTTTTTCACAAATTCATCATGATTCGTCTCAGCTTGAGTTAACAACTTGAGGGTTGGAAACAATATTCTCCAACATTTGACCTTGATTTTCTTGGTTGCACACAGTTTCTTCCTCATTATTTGACAAATTGGTGCGGACAGTTGTTTCAACTGAATCAGTATTTGTTCCATCCGTTTCGCCACTATTTGTAGTAAAGTGTCTATTTATAATGTTCTTCCATATATCTACGGGATGCACTCGCATCAAGGTGATCCTATTCTCGTAAACGAGCACAGATGTGAATATGATAAGAGCAAATGATGCAGCCACACCCACGATGACAAACAAACCCCAAAAACTATTAACACCGAGACTACTGGATGACATAGATGTGTTGGGGTCTGGACAATTGGTTTGCTTCCCAAACCACGCTTTCTCAATTTTTGCCATTTCCTCTCCCTCGGTTACACGTAAGACTGCTCTTGATACATCGGGTACCAAAGGGGAACCTTTTGGGAAAACCTGCAAGCACAATAACCGATCAATATATTTATTAAATTTTGGGATAATCTCCTTTGCTAGACAGGCATATTACAAAAACCTTATTTCTCTGTATTTTTAGTGATATCTCAGTTATCATATAAGAACATTATCTACACATATAATAAAACGTTTTGCAAACACGATGTTTGGGCAACTTGCATATTTGTAATCTAAGTTAAAAAGTAAATGAAATTAGGTTATAGATTTAATACTTGCTTGTAATTATGCTATATATTATCATTCCTTTCAATTTTCTCTTCTTCATTTTTAACTAGGCATAAAATTGTAAATTAAAACTATGACATAGCCTAAAAGGTAATTGAAATTAGGGTTGGCATTACATAGTAAAAATGTTAATGGTGGTCAAAGTATTCTTAACTAGTTGAGAATTGAAGATAGACATGCATATGTGTAATCTAAATTGAAAGTAAATGAATAAGTAGCCTAATGGTAGATACCATTGGATGCCTAGATAGATTATAGATTTAATACTTGCTTGTAATTATGCTATATATTATCATTCATTTCAATTTCCTCTTCCTTTTTAAATTGTAAACTAAAAAAAAAGACATAGCCTAAAAGGTAGTTGAAATTAGGGTTGGCTATACATAGTAGCAATGTTAATGGTGATCAAATTATTCTTAACTAGTTGAAAATTGAAGATACATATTTTACAAATCGTAAAGGTTTAGAGGTCTATTGTAGTTCTCCGTAAATGGAAAGGATGTCTAGTGTAAATAAAACAAAGACAAGGTCTCTGTATATCCTATTATATAAAGTTGTAACCCATTTTGAAGTCATGTTATTCTATTTTATTTTCGGATTTTGCCGGTGTAAAATTTTATTTAAAAAAGATTTACATTATAGCTTAAATAAGGAGAGTAGAACCCTTGTTGTTTGCCAAGGTAATATAACTCTCAACAACTACTTATTATTTTCTTAACTACATCTTTCAATTACACTACAACTAAAATTCATCATTAGTGACGAAATATTTTGTCACTAAAACTGTGATTTGATTCACATCAATATCAAAATATTTCATCACAACGTGGTTCATAAAAGTTTTACATCAAAGGAAAACACTTTAGTGACAAAATTTTAAGCTTCCTCAACAATCTCTTTGTTATTGCAACTTTTGTGATAACTTTTAAGTTTCAGCACTAAAGGAATACACTAGTTGACGAAACACAAAAAAAATTTGCAATTAAATTAGTACATTTTATAATAACAATGAATTTGTCACAAATATTTCGTTGCTATAGGTGCACACTTTATGACAAAACAAATTTTGTGACTTATACTTCGTCACTAATTAAACAGTTTATTGTACGTAGTGTTTATTATATTCAAATCGCATATGTGTTCCATGCGCATGAAAATCTAGTTATCACTAAAATCATGAGAGAGAGAGAGAGAGAGAGCTTACAAATCCAAAACCATTAGTCTTGAGTGTTGGTCCAACCATGGTGTATTTGGAGCAATGTTTTGCAAGAAAAAGCTTCATGTAAGGGATTTCGTCAAAAGCAGCACCAATTTCCCCTTTTGAAAACTTAATGTGCAATTCATCCCTTGTCTTGTATGCCATAAGCGTTGATATGTTGGAATTTCTTAACAGTCCTTCAACAAAAGATCCCTTTGGGTACCCAACAATCTTCCCTTCTTCTATTAGTTGTTCAACACTAGTAAATGTGGGCTCTAGCTGTTTAATTGTTAAAGTTGATGTTAAGCTTGCTGTGTAACTTTGGATCAGAATTAGAACCACAAAACACCATATGATCACCACCAACCTACTCAAATTGTTCACCATATTTAGTTTGATAAGCATATCAAACTAAATATCTATAATGTATACTACATATTAACCGAGAGGAGGGAGTTTGGGTACGTGTGTGAAATGAAAAAATTATCTTTTCACCCCACAAATTACAATGAAAATAATGTTAATATAAGAATTTAAATCCATGACCTCAAACATAAAGACCTAACTTAATAACCATTTGACCAGATACCACCATATAACTTTAACGTGTGGAATTACTATGTACCCTATTGTACACACGTAAAGTGTGCTCCAAGGTTAGTATATATTAAACACACCCAAAGTGTTTGTTATGTATACAAAATTACCAACTTACGCCTCTCACACCCTGGACAAAATATATATGTATACTATATATTAAACACATCCAAAGGGTTTGGTACGTACACAAAATTACCAAGTCACCCCTCTCATGAACAATAAAGTGCACTCAATTCTAGCAAGGATATATTTTTGTTACCAAGATTTAGATCAAAAAAAATCATTGTGGGGGAATTACAAATGAAAAGAAATACTTACTATGAGCAAAAATCATGGTAGAGAAGGAAAACCATAAGCTTGTGCCAAACTGATGCGAACGAGTGCCACTAAAATCTTCATTAATGCCATGTTCAAGAATCCAAATCACAAAGCCAATGAAAATAAAGAAACAAAAGCTTGTAACCCAAAGGTCCCAAGTTAAAGGCTTCAAGAACACCCATGCATTTTTTGCTTTCTTGTCTTTGACTGGCACTATCATGTTTATGCCTGACTCAGTGAAAGGCAATGTGAAGTCCACATACCTGGACCTATTTGCTCTTATAGTAACATCTCCAACCACAGCATCAAAATTCTGGATATCAAAGAAAAGGACCATTTACTAAACCGCTACAAGAAAAATGGGTTTCTTTAATGACTATAACAATTCAGTTAGTGACAAAACACATTTTCTTCACAGAATGTATTAGTGACAAATATTTGTTTCCTCGCCTAATATAATCCTTTAGTGACAAAATTTAGAATTTGTCACAAAAGTTGCAAGAGCCAAGAGATTGGTGATGAAACTCAAAGTTTAATTTGTCACTAAATGTTGAGTGTCGTCACTAAATGTAGCCAAGAAATTTAGTGATGCAATGAATTTTAGTGACCGTAACTTTTTGCGATGAAAAGTGACTAGCTTGGGTTGGGGGAAGGGGCGATGGGTAAAATAAAAGTAAAATATTGACGAGGCAACAATGCAATCATTGACATTTATAGTTTTTAAATGCTCAATTGAACTATCAATCACAAGCCATCGATACATTGTTGCCACATCAAAATTATCATTTTTTTAGTTAGCTTGAAACGTTTATAATTATAAGTTTGAAAGATATCTAACCCCAAGAAAAACTTGATACACCAACTCATCATAAGTACCAGCTGCGCTCCCATCAGGCTTTGCAAATGGGATGTAATCAAAAGGAACATCATATGGTAATGCTGCTATTACAGCCTCGAAAACGTCAATACAAAATCCAGTAACTCGTATGGTATTAGTACTCGGATCTTTTATTAACTTCACAAAATCGCTAAAACCATCCTTCACTGGAATTCCTATTCTTAAATTTTTCCCATTTGTTGGAATCACCCAACCTTTTGGAACACTTGTAGATTCACCTGGCCATATAATATCTCCTACATCAACTTTTTTCATTGAATTCAATTCTTTCACAAATCCATTTTTCTTTGTCCAAAACCCAATCACTCTCTCCCCATCACCTATACCATTAATTATCTCAAAGATTGATGATTGTAGTTCTCCATTGACAATATGAAAATCTCCACTAAGTCCATTAAATCTAGTGCTTGATATTACTCTACGTATATACTTACCTAAATTCACTGAGTTTCTTGAAGAATCCATCTTTTTGAAATTGGAGTTTATGTACCCAACTTTTTCCACTGCCATTGCTAATGATGTAGTAGCATCATATGCCCATAGCCCATATGCATCGACATTAACATATTTTGAGTATTTCCCTTTCCAGCGAAGGATAAAATCTTCAATCATTTTACTTCTTGGAACATAAGGTTTTACACCTATAACACCTTTGAATGAACCTACCAAAGAAGTACCCACTAAACTTAAAGTATTAGTAATTCCATTACTTACTATCCATACATATCCCTCACTCATCATTCCAACTTCTTGAGCTTTATTTAACACTCTTGAACCTAGAGATTTCGTCATATGGAGAACAAAAACCCGAGTTTGCATTGTCATCAATTTGTAAAGCTCCGCAACAATTTCTTGATCAATAACCGATGGATTGATGACACTTCGATAATGGATTTGAGTTCCGATTTCATTTAAGGCGTCAGTTAGAGAAGGGATTATACCTTCTCCAAAATCATCATCTACATATATGGGCACGACATTTCTCCATCCGAAAGCTTGAATAATGGCAGTTAAGGCCTTAACTTGAGACGAGTCGTTTAAGGTTGCTCGAACAAAATATTCACTTCGAAGTGATGTTAAGGATGGGCTTGTTGCAGTAAATGAAATAATGGGCACCTGAGAATCATTTCCAAGATTGATTATGAAGCTGGCTTGCATTGATGTCACCGGCCCAATTATTGCTTTCACTTTTACATTCTTTATCAAATCTAAAGCTGCGTTTAAAATTGTCAATGAAGATAAATAAATGCCAATTTATTGTACTTAAAAAATGAAAGTAGTCAAAAAATAGATAAAAAAAAAAATTAGACACATGAACAGCAAAATGTGTAAATGCAAAGCCCAAATAAGGGCTAGAGCGAACCCACACTTCAATAAAATAACTCCTCCATGACAAAAATATTTTTGTCGTTAAAAACTTTTATCCTAAATTACATTACTAGCAAAAGGTTTCATCACTATTTGGTCACTAAAACTACTTTGCTTAAAGTTTTTGGGCGACAAAAAAAGGTTATCATCACAAATGGTTTTTGTCACTAAAAGTCCATGTTTCACAAAAAATGGTTGTCACAACTTCTTGTGAACATTTCTGGGTACATCACTACAGGAATACATTTTCTAATGAAGCATAATTTTTTTGTCGCTAAAGGAGTACATTTTGTGACGAAAATGTGTGTCGACACAATATTTCATATATAAAGGTACACGTTATGAGACAAAAATGTATTTTTCTCTCAAATATTTTATCAATAATTCAATTTACAATTTGATGTAGTGACAGGTCCAGCTCTTAGAAAAACTCCTTCCTGAAAAAACTCCTTCTCGAAAAAACTCCTTTATTACTACTAAACATTCTTAAGCGGTTAAAAGGAACCCATATAGATGGGGTGAAATACTAATTTTACCAATTTAACACTTTTACCTCCAGTAAAATACCATTTTTACCTTTGTGACCTAAGCATACACATCATCTACATTTTAGAATACATGTGACCTAAGCATACACATCATATACATTCTAGAATACATGTGACCTAAGCATACACATCATATACATTACACAAATTTACCTTTTTGCCCTTCATTTTTTACCTATAAATACCCCCCTCATTCATTCATTCAAAACACACCAAAAACATCTCTTCCTTCTCTCCCAATATCCATCCATCTCTCCTAAGAGATATAAAGCCATTGGCAATATAAATACAAGCCAATTTTCGAGGGTCTTATACTCTCTCTTTTCATACCCCAAAAAATACCAATCCTTATACGCTTTCTCTCCTACACAGTTTATTATTTATTCTGTTGAGATATTTGTAATCCTAATTCTATACTTATAAATAGAATTAAGGAAATTATAGAAAGAAAGAGAGAGAGATTGGTAGCTTGTATTATCATCCAAATTGATTGCCTTTGGGCTAATACAAAGCAAGCACACACAAAAGGAGGACGTACTGCCGGACTAGCATAAGCGCTACCGGGAAAACCTACCTTAATAAAAAATATCTCGTGTTCATCTTCATTTTTAATCAGTTTTCTGTCGTTACTGTTCACATTCACTGTTCACATATATGGTGGTACTGTTCACAGTCACTGTTCATATATACAGTGGTACTGTTCACAACACTGTTCACATAAACAGTGGTACTGTTCACAGTCACTGTTCATATATACGATGTACTGTTCACAGTCACTGTTCATATATATGTTGGTACTGTTCACAATCACTATTCACAATTGCAATCCGTTATTTAACCTCTAATCCACCATTATTCATTGATTGATCGGTCGTTAACTATCTATTCTAGATTTTAACACCATCAGTTTGGCGCCGTCTGCGGGAAAAACATTTCCTTAAAGTCACACGCTTCTCAAAAAGCCAAAAACCATACATTTACTATGTCCCAGTCAGAAAACACCCAAACAGACCATTTGATAGCCTTAGTGGCTCAACAAACTGCTCTCCAGGTCCAGATTGACAGATTGATGGCTCAAAGAGAATCCCCTTCGTACAGTTCAAGAGATGGATCGCCTCCGACCCCTGTTTCTGCACCGGCTCCCCCAGCCCCTACGCGAATCTTAGCCATTGAAAGGCTGGGGGAACGCCGCCGGAGGTATAGGAGAAGTCGAGGCAGGCCCAATGGGTCTGATGCAGACCAATCCAATTCTGAACAAGGAGATTCTTATGATGATTTCTCTGTTACAGCTCCCCCATCTCCAAAAAGAAATCCACAAGTTCATGTTGTTCGAGAAAGACGCTCTGAAGGAGAGGCTCAAAGACAAAGTGTGAGCAGAGGAGGTCGACCCCCTATTCCACCAGTTCTGGAGACAAATGCTAAGCCTCGAGGGTCCATGTTCAATAGGATCTCGAACAAGAGCTCTGTTGAAGAAGTAGAGCAGAGGCTCAGATCATAAATGAAAGCCCAGCTGGCCGAAATTATGAAAACCATAGGCCACGTTGGGGGGAGCTCGGCAGCAACTCTGGTAAGAAATTCTGAATCACCGTTCGCAGCGCACATCCAGACCTATGCGATCCCGAACAGATTCAAATTGCCTCCTCTAGAGTCATATGATGGCTCAACCGATCCAATGGACCATTGGCAGCAATTTGGAAATATGATGGGGCTCCAGAATGCCCCAGATGGTATCATATGCAGGGCTTTTGTCACAACTCTCAAGGGGGCAGCTCGGATGTGGTGTAACAGCCTATCTCCAGGCTCGATTCAGAGCTCGCACGAGCTTGGTACAAGGTTCGTAACTCACTTCCTGGGGACTAGAAAGCAGTCTAAGACCTCCACCTACCTCTTTACAATCAAACAAAGTTCGAACGAAAATATGAAAGATTATGCTTGCCGATTCAACCAAGAAAGCCTCATGATCAACGATCTCAATGAAGGTGTGGCAGTAGCTGCATTTATGAATGGAGTAAGCTCTCCCTACTGCTTAATGACCTTAGCTAGAATGGCTCCAAAGACCATGTCTGAGCTCCTGGACGAGGTCAATAAACAGATTGAGGTGAAAGAGACACTCCAAGGACGCAACCTGTCGGGGTTTTCTGCTCTCTGGCCCCCTTCCAAGCGCCAGGGGGAACATAGCCCTTCTTCTGGCCAAGAGAGGGAGACCAAGAAGAACAAAAAGAATACCGAAAAGTTCAAATCTAGTGAGGATAGAGCTCATCGGAAGTTCACTCCCCTTACAGCTCCATTGAGTGAGGTCTATGCCCAATTGGAACCAGGAGAGGTACCTAAGCCTAAAAAGATGAGCATTCCAGAGAGGAAGAGGAATTCTACCCAATACTGCCGGTATCACAAGGACCACGGCCACAAGACTGATAATTGCTGGAAGCTCAAAGAAGAAATTGAGAAGCTTATCCAGCGAGGTCAGCTCCGACAGTACAAAAAGAAAGAAAAGGATGTTCCCCCAAAAGCCAATGGGAAGGAGCACGCCAAAGAAATATTCATGATCGAGGGAGGTTCATCCTTCTCTGGAAACAGCAACAGGTCTCGAAAGGCCTACATCAAGCAGGCTAAATTCTCGAGTTCAGAAGCAGAGTTCTTCAGTTCAAGGCCCTCAAAGATGGTTAAGTACGGGACCTCCGAGATCACTTTCACTGATGCGGATATGAACGGGGTAGATTACCCCCATGATGACCCGTTAGTAGTAACATCGATGATAAGCAACCACAACGTCCATCGCATCCTTATCGACACAGGAGCGACCTCGAACCTCATATACTACAGTGCTTTCAAAGCGATGGGTCTCACTAAAGAACACCTGGTCCAATCTCCGGTCACATTGGTAGGGTTCTCTGGGGAGAAGACAAGGTCCTTGGGAGTAATCAAGCTTTCGGTAACTCTAGGGACGGCTCCAAAGCAGGTCACGGCCATGGCATAATTCCTAATTCTTGACTCAGCTCCCCATTACAATGCTATCTTGGGCAGAGGAACCCTCAATGAAATCAGAGCCGCCATATCAACCTGCAGCTTAACCATGAGGTTCCCAACCCTCCATGGGATCGGGGAGGTCAGAGGTAACCAAATGGAGGCCAGGCACTGTCAATTTAGAACCTTGAAATAAGTCAAAACCACGAAAATCACCACCGTAAAGCTCGAGGTAGCAACTACTGAAGGGGTGAACAATATAGGAGAATCCACCACCTCTGAGAGATTGAAAATTGATACCTTAGACCCCGGGACGAAGAAAAAGAGCTCAGAGGAAAGCCCGTTGAAGATCTGGTAGACTTGCTCTTGGACCCTTCACTACCTGAAAGGGTGCTCAAGATCAGCAACCAACTCAATTCGGAGGTCAGACGGGAGCTTTCCCAATTCCTTAGAGCTAACGCCGATATCTTTGCGTGGTCCCATGATGACATGAAAGGGCTCAACCCAGAGGTCATGGTACACAGGCTCAACGCTGACCCGGTCTTTAAGCCCGTAAGGCAGAAAAATAGAAACTTTACAGCAGAAAGGAATCTGGCCGCCAAAGAAGAGGTCCAAAAATTACTCCAAGCTGGTTTCATTAGGGAGGTACACTACCCGAAATGGCTTTCCAATGTGGTACTTGTGAAGAAACATAGTGGGAAGTGGAGGATGTGTGTGGATTTCAAAGACCTCAACAAGGCATGTCCAAAAGATAGCTTTCCGCTCCCGAAGGTTGATCAGCTCGTGGATGCGACCACTGGGCATGAAATGCTAAGCTTCATGGACGCTTATTCTGGATATAATCAGGTAAAGATGGCCCCTGAGGACGAAGAAAAGACATCTTTCATCACCAATGAAGAGACCTACTATTACAAGGCGATGCCCTTTGGTTTGAGGAATGCAGGAGCTACCTATCAAAGGGTGATGAACTCCCTGTTCAAGGAGCAGATAGGCCAAAATATGAAGGTCTACGTCGACGACATGCTTGTCAAGAGCCTCAAGGCTTCCAGCCATGTTTCCGACCTCAATGAAGCCTTTTCTATACTTAGACAAAATGGTATGTCCCTCAATCCAACTAAGTGTGCTTTTGGGGTAAAAGGTGGCAAATTTTTAGGTTTCATGGTAACACAAAGGGGAATTGAAGCTAACCCCGAGAAGATACAAGCTCCGATTGACATGAAGTCTTCCACCAAACCAAAGGAAGTCCAGAGCTTAGCAGGTCGAGTGGCAGCCCTTAACAGGTTCATCTCTAAGGCTACTGACAAATGCCACCCATTCTTCAAAACTCTGAAAAAGGCCTTCGAGTGGACGAAAGAATGTGAGCTCACTTTTCAGCAGCTCAAGCAATACCTTAGAACTTCTCCTTTATTGAGTTCTCCGAAGAAGGGTGAAATTATCTGCCTTTGCTTGGTTGTTTCTCAAACAGCGGTCAGCTCAGCCCTTATGAGGAACGAAGAGGGGGCGCAACTCCCTGTCTACTACACGAGCAGAGCTATGCATGCGGCTGAACTCAATTACCCCAGGTTGGAAAAATTGGCATTTACTCTCCTCATCACTTTCAGGAAACTAAGGCCCTACTTTCAGGCCCATGCCATTGACGTACTCACAGACCAACCACTACGACGAATTCTTAACAAACTAGATCAGTCAAGAAGGCTAGCTATCTGGACTGTAGAACTCGGACAATTTATGATCAGTTACAAACCACGAATATCAATCAAAGGGCAAGTTGTGGCTGACTTCATAGCCGAGTTTACTTACACAGAGGAACAAGTTGCCAAACTTCCAGAGCTACTGCCAACAGTAGATCCAAGTGCCTCGAGCCCTTTCACCTCAATAGGCCTGATGCCAGAGATCCCCCACACGCAGATGGTGCCTCCAATTCTCAAGGTTCCGGAGCTGGTCTGGTATTGATCACCCCTGAAGCTAACACATTGGAGATAGCCCTCAAGTTTCTTTTCAAGGCATCGAACAACGAAGCAGAATATGAAGCTGTCATAGCAGGTCTAAGGATTGTTGGAGACTTGGGGGCAAAACAGATGGTGGTTTACAATGACTCTGTAGTCGTAATTGGCCAAATACTTGGCCATAACATGGCTAAAGAAAATCACATGGCCGCTTACCTGGCTAAAACTCAAACGGCAGCTCAAAAGTTTACAAATGTGGTGTTCATCAAAGTTCCCCGAGCTCAGAATAACAAGGCAGACCGCCTGGCCAAACTAGCTTCGTCAACAGAGGCACCAAGCGGTGTCCACGTCGAATATTTGGAAAGCAAAGCCATCAATGAGCTTGAAGAAGTGGATGCAGCCCCAGTACAGATCTGCAAATGCTGGATTGACCCAATTCTGGACTACCTCACAAATGGAGTTTTGCCAGAAGAAAAGAAGATGGCCAAAAGAATCAAATACATCTCCAACAGATATGTAGTCATAGAAGCAACCCTGTACAAGAGAGGTTATGTTCTTCCTTTCTTACTCTGCCTACACCCCCATCAAGCTCAGACAGCCCTGTTAGAGATCCATGAGGGGTTATGTGGAGGACACCCAGCAGCTCGTTCCTTAGCTCTCAAAGTTGGACGACAAGGTTACTTTTGGCCAACCATCCTACAAGATGCCAAGGAATTGGTAAAAAAGTGTGACAAGTGCCAACGGTTTGCCAATGTCCAACAGCTCCCAACAGAGCTCATGACTCCTGTCAGCAGCCCATGGCCCTTTTCTCAATGGGGGATGGACATTGTTGGTCCTTTCCCCTTGGGTAAAGGACAAACCAAGTTCGCAGTTGTAGCCATTGACTACCTCACTAAATGGGCTGAGGTAGAAGCATTGACCACCATCACCACTATGAAAATTCAAAGTTTGTATGGAGAAATATTATCTGTCGTTTCGGCCTCCCAAAGATTCTGATCACTGATAATGGCAAGCAATTTGATTGTGATCTCTTCAGAAATTTTTATGAAGATCATGGAATAGAGAATCACTACAGTTCGCCTGTCCATCCCCAAGCAAATGGCCAAGCAGAAGTCACCAACAGAACTCTCCTAAACTCGCTGAAGAAGAGACTCGACGATGCTAAAAGAAATTGGTCTGAAGAACTCCCCTCAGTTCTTTGGGCTTATAGGACTACGATCCAAGGGCCTACGGGGAAAACTCCTTTCTCTCTGACCTATGGAACTGAAGCGGTGATTCTAGTAGAAATGGGAATGCCAACATACAGAATCAGCCATCATGACCCAGCTCGGAATGACGAAGGACTTTTATCCAATTTGACCTCCTCGAAGAAAAAAGAGAACAAGCTCGGATTAAAGAAGAAGCCTACAAAAGAAACATGGTCAAAAGTTACAACAAAATGGTCAGGCACCGAAGCCTAACTGTGGGCAACTTGGTGCTCTGAAAAGTTATTCTAGCCACCAAAATTTCTCAACATGGGAAGCTAGCTGCCAAATGGGAGGGTCCATATGTGGTGACCAAAGTCAGCAGACCTGGTACCTACTACTTAAGAACCATGGATGGAATGGAGCTCATGAGACCATGGAACATAGAGCACCTCAAGAGATACTATCATTGAACGAAGTACTTTGTAATCTTGTAATGACTTGTTCCAAAGAAAAATATATGAAATTTTACTTTGGTATACCGTTATTTACAAGAAGCAAAACTCTCACAAAGAGGTCAGCAATACGCTGAAGAGGCTGTATAAAAAAAATGAGAAAGCTGACATAATTTGCTTAAGTCAAAAGGATGCATGACATTTCTGTAGACTTAACCAAAAAGCAAAAGTTTTCCTTTTATACATCAACAACCTCAGAAAAATTCCTACTGCCACGTAGGTCATCCACCAAGCATATAACGTCTAAGTGCAAACTTGCTAAGAGCTGAAAAATTCCTCTAATTAAAGAGGTCAGTTTGTTGGTGCATAGCTCTCTTAAGCATACTTACACTCTAAGGAGTCTAACTGGCATTCGAAAAGAATCTTATAAAATTTGTTTAAAGTCTAGAGGGCACAACCCTTATAGACTTTGCCAAAATAAGAATAATTCCTTACGTACAAATGACCCAATGAAAACCTGTTGCACACCAAGTCCCTTCTGGGAAACTACCAAAAGACCTCTAACACAGGCATCTTTACTGGATTTATTTTATCTCTTTTGCCTTTACTGTCTTACTTTGAGTGTGGGGGGAAAGGGATAACCATTCATATATGGCTTATTCAAATCTCACAATAACAACTCAAAATAAAACATAAAAAGAGCATATAGAAGATATAAAAAAAAATCTGAAACAAAACTTGTTTATTTATTGATGAAAAGAGATGTTACAGGTGGAATATCTGCGGAACACTTGCTTAAAAAACAAAACCCTCACTAGAGGTGCATACATTGTGTGGGCTGAACGGTATGATATTGAATGATAAGCAGATATGTGTTGGGCCCCTTCTTCGCAAACAAAAAGACATGAAAGTGGAGGGGTAGATAACTTATCTAATCAAAGAAAAGGATGAAGAATCTGAAGATCATCAGCATCAAAATTCAAAATAGTACTTAAATCAGAAGAAGAGTAATCAGAAAAATCATGGCGAATATCCCCTAAGAACTTTTGTAGAGATTATCTTCATGACAAGTAAAATATCTCTACCATAGTATATCAAAAAAAAATCTAAAATTAGGTGTATTAAAAAAATTTGATAGATATGTTAGTCTTTCACCAATGATTTTTTTGATCATCTGAACCAGTTCAGAATTAAATCTTTAATTTCACAAAATTTGGTAGGGCTAATTTACCCATCATAAAAATTATATCTACCAATTTCATGAAAAATATCCATTTACCCTTTGAAATGCATGATATTTTATTTATTTTAATGTTCAGACTGTCCTATATAGAGCTGGACTATATATATATAGGGAGTATTTCAAGTAAGGATCTTAACTTAAGAACCTTATTTATGGACCGGAACATTTGGCATACTTCCCGATGGAATTTTTTGATAAAATTTGGTGGGGATGTTCTTCATCATGTGCAGAACATCTCTACTAAATTTCATCAAAAAATTCAACCGATAAGTGGGCTAACTACATGATTGAAAAAATATTGGATTTTATATATTTATTTCTGTACCAATATTTTTCAATCTTGGAGTTAATCCACTTTCTGGTTGAATTTTTTGATGAAATTTGGTGGAGTTATTCTAAACATGATGAATAACATCCCCGCCAAATTTCATCTAAAAATTTCATCGGGAAGCGTGCAAAATGGCCCAGTCCGTAAATAAGGTTCTTACTTGAAAATTTTCATATATACATGCATATATATGTATGTATATTTACATTTAATTTAATTAATTTTATGTAATGGGGACCTTTCTCGTTAGAGTGAGACTATAGGTATATATATATTTACATTTAATTTAATTAATTTTATGTAATGGGAGCCATTCTCGTTAGAGTGAGACTATATGTACATATATATATATATATGTATATTATTTTTATTTATTTAATTTTTAATGAAATTCTATGTAGTGCCTCCATTTTTGAGATATGGGAAGTATTGTGGACTTCTATATGGGGGATGTCCAGGAGAGAAACCATGTGATGGACTTGATTCATGTTGTATGAAGCATGATGCCTGCATAGCTGCAAAAAACAGTAAGTTTAATTTAATTAATTATCTCATTAAAAACTTGCAAATTTTAATTTATTTACTTATTTATTTCTCATGTAGAATGTTAAACTGTTAAACTTAATTTACTTTTTTCCATTATTTTTTTTATATATTAAATGATCTAATAGACATGCACGCATTAAATTTTATAAAATGTCCCTCATAGCAATCAATGCACTTTGTCACTTTCTTCGAAATACAAAAGTGAAAGGCCTCTTCACTCATTGTGGATTAATATTAATTTAATTTAATTAATAGATATAGGTAGATTATTTGCATTACGCCGTGAAGTTTGACCAGATTTTTACTTTAGTCCATGATGTACAATTTTTGCCAATTCTATCTGTGAAGTTTGATTCCCTTCTCACTTTACTCCAAAATTTAACAAGATATTTATTTCTTGGATGAAAATGCAATGTGTCAATCACTTTGATCTCCAGGCCATATCAGTTGGAAGTGGCATTTTATGTCTAAGAAATAAACGGCACTTAGATTTCTAATTAAAGTGACAACAATATCAAACTTTACAAATGGAATTAATAAAATTGAAACTTTATGAATCAAGGTGAAAATCTAGTCAAACTTCATAGATGGAAGTAATACATAAAAATGAAACTTTATATGTAAAATTTCAACCAAACCTTGAAATTAATTAATTTTAAATGAAAAAGAGATTTTAAATTTAAAATAAAATAAAATTTGAACTAAAAAATTACCACCACAATTGATCTTTGAAATAATTGATGGTGGTAATTAATTGATGTACATTATCTGACACGTACACCTATATTCCCTTTGGATCCATAGTGCAAGATTTGCAAATTGCAAGTTGTCACAAAAATAATAAACTATTACACCAAACGATAAGGAGTAGTGTAGGAAATTAGAATAATTACAAATTGTGGGTTAAGTATTGTGTACGTGTGAGAGTGTATCATATCTATATCTATATACAATCACGATCTAGTACAAACCAGTATTTATACAATAAAATATTATTAATAATTTTTTGTCACTAAAAATATATTTCTAATATTTTAGCGATAAAAGAGCTTCACTAAAACTCCCATTTGGTATGCACTGGCCAATACCAAATCCAAATTCGTCTATATGTATAGGATTGATCTGTGCTTGGCAAAGCAAGATTTTAGTACAATCGTTAAAATAATTTCTATATCTTTGTATAATCCTAGGCTTCTATATAATTGGAGGGGATTTAATATGGATTGTCCTAAATTTTTTGCTGAATTTTTTTTTTAATATTATTTACGATGAAAATTTGTCGCTAAAAATTAGGCAACATATAAATCGATTCGTATCAGATCCGAACTGCTTGTGTATTACATATGCAAGTAAAGAACAAATAATATGTATGACCAGATAAAGCCAAAGAAGAGCCTGTTCATGTCCTCTTTGGTCTACACATGTGAAGTTATCCAGAGCATTTTTGTCTTGAAATTTAGAGAATGATAATTATAAAGCTAAAATATTGAAGTTAGTTGAGACATAGAAATCATTATTTTATTTTTTTTCTCTTTCTAAAGTATTTAATATTTGGACTGCCTTTCTCCCTGTTTTCCTTTTCTTTTCTATTTTATAAATAAATTTGGACCTCAACTCCTTTCTTTTCAACCAAACACTCCTTAGTAATAATTACTAATTCTAGATAGACATATATGATGTATCAATAATTTTAAATGAACATATATACTAGATATATATTTAGCGTAATTAATATATATTGTTTAGAATATCGGATTTGTATCACATTCATCATTATTAAAATATGTTACAACTAATGACTGATCGATTACTAAATTAAAATGTCATTTTTTTATATCAAATAAATACGTTTGTGCAAAAAGATTCACTAACAATAAAAAACGAAATTTTAAGTACAACACGCCTCATCCCTTTTTGTAATAATTAACCAAGACATGTAATAATAATAATAATAATAATAATAATAATAATAATAAATATGAAGAATTGAAGACTACTAGAATGGACATTTTGACTACTTTTCTTAGCTTCCACCCTAAAGAAATAAAGAATGGACAAGTGGTAGGTGGTTTGTTAGACCATCATCAGACGGTAAAATATATAAGATAATTAAGTTGGGTAAATTTAATTTTTTTTGGGTTTCAACTTTGGAGTGCTAATTAAAAAAGTTAGGATAAAACCCTATATAATTTCCACAAATTTCATTATCATAGGGGAATTTTGAAGACCGAAAAGTGTCAATAGACTCAACAGTTTATTATCTCTAGTACAATTATGAATCAGAAAAAAATAGAATATTATTTAAGATATATATATATATATAGATGTCACGTCATCATTTTTATTTTAATATTTTATTTTTAAAACTTTACTTTTAATTTATAATTCTATTTTCAATATAATTTATAAGATTTATCAAATAAGATCAATATTCTTTATAATTTTTCATTAAAAAAGCTAATGATTGATAACACCATTAAAGATGATTTTTTTATAACTTGACTATAAACAAAAATTTTAGTGCACGTATACGTAGAAACTATCTATAGACATGCTTACATATCCATATCTTTAATAGATGCAATTCATGTTAGTTGGAGATGCTTAGACACTAAGTAGACATTGATGGCATTTTGAACTTGGATGAGATTAGATTGGGCATTTATTAATAAACTATTGTTGGATTTGTTGGCTCAAATACATTGTCCTACATTAAAATTGTCGAAGTTAATATATATCGCATTAATAACTCAAGATAGATCTATTAATTTGTACCAAGGTCAAATTCACCCCAATGGTATATTCAAATTTTAACAATAAGTTACTCAATAATCAAATTCAGTTTCTCAATAGTCAAAACTAAAAATCTTTTTCAATAATCAAAATGAAAGGGTACTAATTTTTTCAGTCGAAAGAAAGGATAAAGATTATCATTGAAGATTTGGATAATCTTTCATTTTCATGTTTTCTTTAAAATTTAAATCTAATGACCTAAAACCAATCATAATAATGTGCCCATAATTTTGGTTATTGAGAAAAAATACCATTGTGTAGTATATCATTGTCAAATGATATACTTCATTTAACAAAATGTTAAATGGATAATCAAATACTCTTTTTACCATCCAATTGCGAGTATCCCATTGGAGATCCTCTAAGGCTACCTCCAATGGTATTTTTTATAAATTTATTTATGTCTCATGTGTCATGGTGTTTTAATATATGTCTATGTCTATTTGGCAATACAATTGTGGTGCTATAAAAGTTTCAAATAAAATTTCTCCAATTGTGTCATCTCTATCTTACTTTTCTATAATAGTTGGCATCCAATTTTTAAAAATAGAATTAATTTAATTGGCTAAGATGTGGGGTCCATTTAATTGTTTCCATCTACAATAGAAAATTGATATCACCATTTCTGATATATACCCATCAGCCTTCCCCTTCATATTGGTATATATACTGGATATGGCTTGGAATTTCAGTTTTCTCTTAAAACTCTATATCTTATTTCTTTAGTTTTTATTTTACACTGCTCTGACTACTCTAAGTCTTCCTCCTTAACCTTCCACTTCTAACCCCTACTGGTATAAGAGTTTATGATGGTAAATTGTGAGTAGTAACCCAATTAGGGTTCTCTCTCAACTTTATAACCATTTTCTAAATTGATCCATGATTTAGCAATAAAATTTTAAATTATACACTGATTAGTATGAAAGCTCAGCTCTCTGATTAGTATGCTCTGTGACTGCCACTTAATGTGGATCTCTTAAATTAAAAAACTGAGAAGCCATAAAATTTTAAATTATACACTGATTAGTATAGAAGCTCGGCTCTCTGATTAGTATTCTCTGTGACTGCCACTTAATATGGATCTCTTACATCAAAAAATTGAGAAGCAGATCTATCCCATTGGGGATATTCTCCTGCATTCCTTAAATGAAGTCTCACATTCTCAACTCCTTACTTAATTATATCCCATTGTCAAACAATATGGAGTCATGCTTTCAAAAAAGAAGATGGTCATTGTAAAAACAACGATTGATTTCCTTAGAATAACAATTTTTATGGGAAATTCTCATATTTCCCAAGAGCTCATCAAGTTTCCCAATGAACTTACCTCAATCAAGCAAGTTTAGCACTTTCTTGGTTTAGTCAACTAAATGGTAAACTTCATTCCCAAGCTTTCCACCTACACAGTTCCTATATCTGATCTCTTTCAAAAGAATCCACCACCTTAGAATTCTTCCCACACCCAGTCAGTCAAAACCCTTAAAACTTTAATCGCCAAACTCCCTCCCATTGCAGATTCCTTCTGAAGAAAAACGCATTCTACAAACAGACACAAGTGATGAATACTGGGCAGCCATCTTTCTTGAAGAGAAAAATTCTAAACGCTCAATTTGTGGGTACAAAAGTGGATAGTTCAAGCAGTCAAAAGTTCACTGCCATTCAACCTTTAAGAAAATACTTGTAACAAAAAAAGGAATTGAAAAGTTTTAGTTCCATCTCATTGGTCACAAATTTTTGGTTGAAATGAACATGTCATCATTACCAAACATGTTGAAGTTCAAGTGAAAAATTCTCCCTTAACCACAGCTTCTTCGATGGTCAAATTTGGTTCTCACAGTAGTCCTTTGATGTCAAGCACATAAAAGGAAAATATAATATCCTTGCAAACTTCTTTCCCCAACCACCTGTTTAACCAACCCAATTAATCTCTTCAATCATCCCATGCTTATATCCTCTCGAACCTATTGATCTCAATTTGCTTGAACATATTCCTCCTGAAGTTAGAGATGCCATCCTTAAAAAACTCATTTCCACTTGAAGCATTGAACATTTAAAAAAAATATTATAAATCACCATCTTCTGTTATGGATTAGTTTTTCAAGCACCCCACTTCCACCCAAACTTCCCATTTCTTTCATTGTTTGACATTCACCGTCATTTTAATGTTCCCAAAGCAACCATCTGTTTCTTATGGTACCTCTATGATAATTACACTGTTGGTTTTATGTTCAACACCCCAAGATTGCTAGCCTATCTTAATTCTATTTGGATTGATCATGATGCAGATCATCTTATATACCACGGTCATTGTCTAAATGCATTCAATCTCTCAAAATTCTTAACTTTGTTCAAGCACCCAAAATAATGGCGTTATAAGCTTAGGACACATCATAGAGCTTAAGACAAATCATAAAACTTATGTCCTCGTCACTTTTCATAAACCACTGAAGCTCCTCCCTCAGAATGAAGATGAAGTTCCTAATTATAATCTCTTTCATAACAATGCTCAAATCTAAGCTTGGTACAACTATAATCTAGCAAAATTACAAAAGGACCATGTTCAATGACGACTGGATATACTTCCTTGATACCATGTACACCTTGAATCATAATAACATGGATGCAGTACCTCCAAAAGTCCTTTACAGTCATGAACAATGGAATCCAGATCACCCTCTCTCCAGTAGACTTATGAATCATCTCTTAGATTTCAATGAACAATTTGATTTCTCAGATACTAATGGTTTGCTAAGCTCGGATAATACTGACTCATATATGGATTACGACTCAGATTGAAAACTTATCATGAACTCAGTGTCGACAGAAACAGACAAAGTTCCTCCTTGAAACCTCTAGATTTCCCATGTGATATATGTTGTAATGGCCGACAGCTTTTTAGTTTTTTTAAAGTTTTTATTAATTTGTAAGCTTTTACTGTTTGCTTTTATTAAAGTTGTAAGCTTTGTTAAAGTCGCATGTGCCTGTGTTAGTTTTTATTCGAGTTATTTTGTTTGTTTGTTGAGCTCCTCCTTTATATAAGAAGCCTTAGTTTGTGTATTTAGGCATTCGAGTTTGGAAGCGTCTCTATTTATGTAATATTTTAGATATCAATAAAATTTTAGTTTTCTCTTAAAACTCTCTATCTTATTTCTTTAGCTTATATTTTACACTGTTCCGACTACTCTAAGTCTTCCTTCCTAACCCTCCACTTCCGACCACCATAGAAAGGAAGTTGGTGCAATGAGTTGTTGACTTTGCAAAGTGGTGAGTTCTTTGACAGTAAGGGAATAATAATCGGGATTCATTCCTGAGTGGCTTTCCTTTGTGGGGTTGACATCTTCATGTTTCTTGAAAGGAAGATAGATGAAGAAGTCTAGATTCTACCAAAGGGAATTAGAGCATTTATTAAGAAACTCCTGGTGTGATTTAGCACATGAGGTGGAGATTATGCCCTGCTTGATTGATTCAATGAAAATGGTTGGACTATTAATAGTTGCAGATAGTGTTTTAACCATGTAGAAGTTTGGACCGAAAGTTCATGGGAGGTGAAAACTCTTGTAGCTTAATCCTTCTTTTGACAATCCAAGGTTTAGGATTTGATGAATGAGATCAAAACCAATAAGAATGTTTTTGGCTAGCAACTTTGTTCCAAATGCTTGATGACAGAAAACGCATCTTAGGAAGAACTGGATATAGATTGGTTTACTGATTTGTTTAACAATGAAAGATTGTCCACTATCAGCTCTAGATCCTTGAAAACATTTCTTCCAATGACTTAAAAGGGTAGGATGTCTAGCTTAAATACTGTGCATGCTGCACCAGTATCAAAGTAATAGGGGTCGAAAGTGAAGGGTTAAGGATAAATACTTAGAATAGTCAAAATAGTGTAAAATACAAGTAAAAGAAATAAGATAGAGAGTTTTAAGAGAAAACTAAAATTTTATTGATATATGAAATACTACATTGATAGACGCTTCTAAACATGAACTACCTAAACACACAAACTAAGGCGCATGATATAGAAGGGGAGCTTAATAAACAAACAAAACAACTTAAATAAAAACTAACACAGGCACATGCGCCTTTAACAAAGCTTACAGCTTTAACAAAAGCAAGCAGTAAAAGCTTATAGATTAATACAAACTTTTAAAAAAGTTAAAAGGCTGTCGGTCATTACAACATTTGCCACATGAGGAATCTAGAGGCTTCGAAGAGGAACTTTGTCTTTTTTTGTCGACACTAAGTTCATGCTAAGTTGCTAATCTGAGTCGTAATCCACATACAAGTCAGTATCATCTAAGCTTATCAAATCATTGGTATCTGAAAATATCGAACTGTTCATTGAAATCTAAGAGACGATCCATAAGTCTGCTGGAGAGAGGGTGATCTGGATTCCATTACTCATGATCATAAAGGACTTCTAGAGGTACTGCATCCATGTTAATGTGATTCAAGGTGCACATGGTATTAATGAAGTATATCCAATTGTTATTGAAAATGGTCCTTTATGATTTTGCTAGATTATAGATGTACCAAGCTTGGATTTTAACATTATTATGAGTTGAATTATCAGTAAAAACTTCATCTTCATTCTAAAGGAGGAGTTTCAGTGGCTTGTGAAAGGTGATAAGGACATAAGTTCTATGATGTATCATAAGCTTATAATGCCATTATTCTGGGTGCTTGAACCAAGTCAAGAATTTTGAGAGATTGAATGCATTTGAACGATGACCATGGTATATAAGATGATCGCTGGGACCTTTTCGACCACATCTGGTAAGACATATGTGACTGTGTAGCCCATTATGCTGACAGCTCTGATGATGATGATGAGGATCAGCCCTAAAAAGGGAACACCAAGTCATCTTAGTGAATTTTGAAAGAATTATACAATTCTAGAGATTCTATAGTCGACTTCCTTGGTGAACCATCTGGTAAATTTTGCTTTAATGTCCTTTATGGCAACCAGAAGTCTTTTCCATCCCCTATATTCTCTCAATGTACACCTCAATCTCTCCCCATTAGACCAGCTCTCCCAAAACCTCCAAATCTCTTACTTTATTACCAAAAAGCCCTTAAGCATCTTAGTACTTCTAAAACTCAATGTTTCTTTTAAGCACCTCCATTCTTTTAGTCACCTACATGCTTCATGTTCTATCCTTCTTCTTCACAAAACCAATTTTCATGCTTTTGATGAGTTTGAAAATGTTCAGCAGCGCACAAAACATGTGCGAAAAGTCAAAAATCCCACGAGTGTCGATTCATATGGCAACCAAAGTCTATCAGTGCTGCAGAAGCCACTCCCAATTTTTTAAGAATCGTTCTCCAAGGGAGACAAAAGCTTTTGAAAGTTAAACCTTCTTTTTGTCAATCAAAGATTTGGAACTTTGTGGATTAAATCAAACCCAATCAAAAGATCATTGGCTAGTAGATAAGAACCAAGAACTTTGTGACAGAGAGCACATCTAGGGAAGAGTTGAATATAAATGGGCTAACTTATCTAGTCAATTAAAAGATTGACCATTGGCTGCTCAAAGTGGTTGGTAATGAGGTTCCTAGTGAGAAGAAGGCAAGAGGTCTAGGCTTATAACTATACAAGAAGCACCAGTATCAAATAAGGCAATGACAGGTATGGGTTTTGTCATAATGATCGAGAAAGATATTGATCTTTGTAAGAGGGACATGTCTCTCAAGAGAGAGCATTGACACCAGGTAATGTTTCCCATCTACCTCTGCTAGTATAGTTCTTCAATATCATCAAGAATGGAATCAAGGTCTTTAGCATCATCCAAAGCTTGGGGGGGGGGGGGGGGGGGGGGGGGGGACGTAATCATCAGCTTTTGAATCTAAACAAGCAATAGGGTGATGGTATATATCAAAAATGGTGATAGCAATTTTCTATCCTACATGGTAACAACTAAATGGACCCCTCAACATCTTAACCAATTAAATTAATTCTATTTTAAAAATTGGATGCCAACTAAGATAGAAAAGTAAAGATAGAGATGACAATGGATATACTTTATTTGAGACTTTTCTATCATCAAAATTGTATTACCAAATAGATATAACAATCTATTAAAAGCACCATAACCCATGGGATAGAAATGAATTTATCAAAAATACCATTGGAGATGGCCAAACATCAAATAACAAAGATAAATTTAGTTTATTGTATACTCGTAATTAAGATACAGTAGTTTATCTTAAGGAAAATGTTAGGCTTACAAAAGTCTTGTACATTTTTTTTGTACAAACCATTTCAAATGAATGGACGGAATCGCACATTAATGTGTTGTTTTTCTTTCTTTTAATTTATCGGGTTTCACAATTATTTGTATAAATTTTTTTTACAATTTATTAATATGATTATTATCGCTACTTTTATCTTAATTTTTTGGCTTGGTCTTGGATGCAGATGATTATTTAAGCCAAGAGTGCAGCCAGAATTTCGTGAACTGTCTTACAAGTTTTACGAAGGCAGGGGCAAAGACATTTAAAGGGAACACATGCCAAGCTGATGAAGTTATTAATGTTATCACTGCTGTTATGGAGGCTGCTTTGCTTGCTGGAAGATACCTTCATAAACCTTAACAAGCCTTAATTTTCTTGGGTAGCCACTATTTGCATACCATAAAATATTTAAAAACACTTTACTCTTTCATTCGCTTGATGACAAGCGAGTATAAATTTGAAAATGTATTGCTCAACCCATAAGCACCTTATAAATGTAAGTTTATACTCACTTGTCATTGGGCAAAAGAAAAGTAGAATGTCTCCAAATGTTTTGTGGAGTGCAAATATCGGACGCCTTTTATTTTTCTTTTTTTTAAAGACAATTTCTCAAAAGTGGAAAGGTAACCAAAAAAGTCAGCATTTACTTTTTTTTTAACTCTTGTTCTTTAATAATGTAACACAAGTAAATGTTTATTTTTCTGAATTCTCTCGTCTACTTTTTAAGTCATTGGTAATTTTTATTTCACTTTATAGTTGTTTTTAGTTCATTGAAAACACACTATACAGGAAACTGCTTTACTTTTACCATAAAGGAGTTTTCTTGTAGGCTTGTTTGAAATGTCACGAGAAGCTTTCGTTTGCAAATAATATGCGAGATATTATGTGTTTGATTGACATTGCAAATGAAAAGATCCGTTGTAATCCAGAAAGGTCTTTGGGAACCCGAAAACTTGTCCAAGATATATTGACTATTTTTCAGGTTGCAGTGACAATGTTGTAATATTACATATAGGCACACAATTAGATTGGGTTAAATATTGCATGAAAAGCTTGTTAATGTGACGGGGACACACATTAAGGATACAATTAGAAAAAATGGTTATGTAATCTGTATAGTAGGCTAATATGCACATGTGACACGTCTCTGTGTCTTCAAAATATGCTTTAAATTATGTCCTAAGAATTATTGAAAAATATATATACATATAAACTACAAGTTCTAATTAACCTAACGGTCCATGTTCCATTTCTTGTTAAAAAAATGATTTTTAATTTGGACTGTTATTTGTGTGTGTATATATATATATAAAGAGAAAGAAATTAGTGTGGCTTACGATAAAAACCTTTCTTTCATTATTATTTTTTGTGCATAAGAAGTTTAGGTAAGACGCTATTCCGCTGGTAGCTGGATTTGAATTTAAGCCTTGTAAGTTAAGTATTTAAAATCTTTTCCAACTCAATTAATCTCCGCTAACAGCGGGATTTGAATTTATATCTTACAAGTAAAGTATTTAAAAAATGTTTACCAACTCAAATTAACCCTGACGACATTTAGGAGAGACATCAACGCTGGGGAAATGAATAAAAATAAAATTCAAGGAATCTCCTATTAAAATATAAAATTTTGGAACATGATTACATGAAAGCTTAGATGACTCCGTGGCCCAATGGATAAGGCGCTGGTCTACGAAACCAGAGACTCTGGGTTCGATCCCCAGCGGAGTCGTTTCTGTTATATGCTTAATTTTCATCTCCCCTTTAATATTTTTGGGTACAAAAATTGTCACAGAATCAAAAATTGGAAAACATTTATTCGACCAATTGACACAACTTCAACAATCAAATTCACTCATCACATTATATTTTCTTTTCTTTTGTTTCGAACAATGCTTTTTATGTAATGTGTAAGATTTATGATTGATGGAAACAACTTCGAACTCACACAATATTTGAAGGAAGGGAGCTCAAATGATGAAAACTATCTATCCCAAATTCAGTGAGATTTGGAGTATTTTTCATAGAAGTGCAATAAACGCACCCTAAAAGTCCAATTTTTTTAAGATGCTTTTTATGTAATGCGTAAGATGTATAATAGATCAAAACGATTTTGCACTTGTGCGTATTATAAGGAAATAATGAAATTATCTAGCCCCAGTCTAGAATTCAATGATATTTTGCGTGTTTTTTTATGGAAATAAGTGCAACAAACACACCTTGAAATTTCATCTTTTTTGGGAATATTGTAACACAATAACACCATTTCTTTTCCAGAAAAGATTTCCTTTACTTTTGTTTCAAACAATTCTTTTTGTGTAATGTGATATATGATAGATCAAAACGACTTTGAACTTGCTCTATGTTTGAAGGAAATAATGAAATTATCTAGCCCCCGTCCCATAATCAATGATATTTAGCGTATTTTCTATAGAAAGAAGTGCAACAAACATAAATTGAAAATACTTCTTTTTTTGGGGACATCGTAATGTAATAATACCATTTCTTCTCTGAAAAATATCTTATGATTGTAAATATATTTTATTCTCAACAATCGATTATGATGAAATTAGTAATTTTTTTAAAATTGTAAAAGTGAAAAAAAAAATTAACTCTTATTTGTAACATAGACTTTAATGAATTTGGATTAGGCGAGGGAAATCACAGCTAATGGATTGTAAAAGACTATCTGGTAAAAATATGTTGATTTTTATAAAATGTCGGAATCTTCGCTTTTTACGATTTACAATGAATTACTTTTTAATATTTGTCAATAAGCTTTCGTTTAAATAGTATGATTGTCCACTTTTCACATGAATGGGCGGGTTCAAATTCCATAGAGACAGTTTAAAAAGGTAGTTGATTAATCCCTTAAGGGATGGTGATATAGGTATGGCGAATCCAAAGTCAAAGCAAGTTTTCAAAGAATATTTCAAAGGTAGGCAAGATGGTGATGGAGATATAACGGAATCAAAACGAAAGTAAATATTCGAAGAAAAGATCCAAAGCAGTGGTGATACAAGTTCAAATATGTCAATAGTAGTTTTAAAATTTCTATAAGGGTCAGTTTGATATTATATATATATCTTCCTACAATCAATAAAATTAGTGTTGTTATAAATTAGCTATGAGTTCTTTATATGTAATTACGATAATATCTGTTACAGTGGGACTTCTAAGTAAAATATGCTACAATGAGTGCTCTTCCGGTCCCAAATAAAAAAAAATACAAAAATTGCTTCAGTCCATTTGTCATTTCTGTCGCTGCCATTTGTGTTATCAAACAAAGAGTTCGATACTACGTTTATATAAATTGAAGCAATAATATTTTTTTTTTATTATGAAGACAAAAATAATAACACCTAGGAGAGAAGGTCGTTGGCTCCCAAATTAAAAGGTAAATTCTCTATTTCTTAGGGCATAATTAAATTTAAACAATTTTTCATTTTCTATGGCACGGAGCTCTAAGTTGTACTCTTTCTTTTTTGTCTAAGGGTGTGTTTGATTGGGAGTATTTTCCATGGAAAATATCCATTTTCCACTTGATTTGACAACTTAAGGTGTTTGATTGGCTTTTTTTTCTAGGCAATTGAATTCCCACTTTTGGCTCACACACTTACATTTTCCTTGTAAACAAGGAAAATATTTTCTTTGGGGGGGGCTAGTTTTTATTTTCCAGGCAATTGCACGGTTTTCGAGACAACATTTTACCCATTTTCTACACTAAAAATGCTATAACTTAAACTACAAAATTCAAAATTTAATAAAAAAATTATATTTAAAATCTACTCATCAAGATCAATTAAACAAGATCCATCATGACTATAAAATTATGTAAAAAAAAATACCCATAATTTTTTCTACATTAAAAATGCCACAATACAACCAATATTTTTCGGGTAGAAAATTAAGGCAATCAAACACACTACACTTCATTTTCCATGCAACTCAATTCTAGGCAATTCAATTACCGGTAACTTATTTTATTTCCATGCAAATTCCACGCTTGCAATCAAACGCACCCTAAATACTTTCTAATATCAATAACATTTGGTAATATAATAAAATTGATGTATACATGCATTTTTTTTCCTTGGGATCTATTCGATAACATGAAAAACGAAAATAAAAACAAATGAATTTGTGAAAAGTTATAAATTAAGGGGGGTGTATTCAATTTAGATTTTAAAAGATTCTAACCGACTTTTTAAAATCCGTGGATTCTAATAAGTCTATGGATTGTTTCAAATCCTTATAGAGTTTGATATATTTTAATGCATGGATTCTTTTGAATTTCTGCAGATTTTAATAAGTCCATGGATTTCTGCAGATTTCAATAAGTCCATGAATTTCTGCAGATTTTAATAAGTTCACTAAAAAATAAAAAATAAAAAGACAAAAGACAAACAATAAAATAAATTAATTACGAATTTAAAGTAACATTATCAAAAATGTAAAGACAAGTAACGAAATATATTATAAAAATTTATACTGCACGTACAAAATTAGACTTCTCACCCCACTAGTATTTTTTAATGAAATTGACATGAATTGTTTTTAAAAATTTGAACGATAATTAGCGGTCTAACCATTTGAAATTATATTAATGCGTAATAACCACATTAGTAAAAGATAGAATAAAGACTTTATAAGGATGGCGAAAAAATTATAATGCATTCATCACATAATAAGAAATTTGGATTTTGAGAGAGAGGGGGAGGGGGGAGAAAGAGAATGTTGAGTAAAGTTCTTAAATGAATTAGAAATCCATCTGAAATCTCTGGGTAAGTGAGAAGATTTCAAAATGGATTTTTATGTATAAAAAAGGCTTTACAATCCACCAAAATCTACCACTAATTAAAATCCTACTAAGTCATTAAACTTTTGAATACCATAAAATTTAGACGGATTTTTTAAAATCTTAATTGAATACATCAAAATTTTAAAAGACTTTTTAAAATCTCAATTGAATACATCATGATTTTAAAAGACTTTTTAAAATCTCAATTGAATACCCATGAACTTTAAAAGTCCATACAAATCCTATAGATTCTAAATCCAATACACCCTCCTAAGTTGAGACATATGAGATTTTTTTTACTTTGTGGCTTTTTTAATAAAAAATATTTCTATCTACTTATAAAAATGAGTATGAAATTACTTACAAAAATGACCATGAAATTGAAAACATTTCATCAATTATCTCAACTCATTTTCCAACTTTTGTTATACAAATCAAGTGTTTTTCTTATAATTTTTCATATTACTATCAAACGAAACCTTGTAGTTTCAAATATTCACCTCACTCCCTTCTTACAAAATTTAGTGAATGTGATGTACTACTACTCATCATAGCACTCATTTCCACAAAAACTTGAAAATTCATCGATTATAGGATTTTTTTTTAATTTTTTTTTATTCCATTAAGAGAGGATCGCCTTAGTGCTCGTCTAGTTCAAGTTTTTGTTCATTCCCGAAATAATAAATTAGTAAATTCACACTAAAAGTCTCTTATTATTCATGTAAAGAGGTTGAATTATACGTTGATGAAACTCAAACTTTTCATGTAAAATTACTATTTTGGATTCCAAGAACGAACAAATACTTGTACCAAACGAGCACTAAGAGAAGAGCCGTCGAGCCGATATACATACATATAGACAGATGTGTGTTGTGTGTGTGTGTGAGAGAGAGAGAGAGAGAGAGAGAGAGAGAGAGAGAGAGAGAGATTATAATCAGAACCAAATTAAAGTAAAGGGTAACAAAACAGAGATTCCAATCATAAAATGATAAAACTTCCTCAAAGGGCGAAGTCCAAGAGGAAAACTACAAACCAAATAGTATTTTTACAGGAGGAAATAAGCAAAAGGAGATATAATCCAAAAAGGGGGATTTGGACACACTTTTCTTGTCCAGAAGAAACCCTATTTTTACCTCACCAAACCCCCACAATTCCATTATTAACCCAATGAACACTTGCTGATTAGACTCACTCACATGAACTTCCTGTAAGGCCTCCCATTGTCCTCATCTTGCATATGCTGCCACAACAATTACCAACTATGTTAAATATTTTCCCATAATATAATTCACCCAAAACTTTTGACCAATGATTTCAAACACATTTAGCCCGAAAAATAGAAACATGAAATATATTAGAGAAATTGGTACAATAAGAATCACACAGTTCCATAAAAGAAGATCCAAACAAACCAATCTCGACATAATGTACAGCGGTGGTTCAACTGTAGAGCTGCAAAAACATGCCTGCTTTACTCAATTCAAGGGCTGGCAATTTTGATCCGGCTTACACAGATTTATTGTTCCCTAATGATAAACAACCCAAATTTGGGACCCAATTCGTGTCCAAATTGCATTAATATGTTGTGCATCCGATACGAGTACAAGCTGCTAATGCAATATGGACTAAAATGTGGGACGTAGTTGACTCTAAACTTTTGGATTTTCGATGATAGGGACAAGCCCTCAGCTAAGGATCAACATGATCCAATTAAATGGTTCAAAGTCAATGCCGAAACTTATTTAACACGGCTGATTTGACTTTGGTTCCAGTAACTTCAATCTAAAACGGTTACTTGCATCCATATAGTATATGCTACTGGAAAAAAAAAATTGGACTCATCTGTCTCGCCAAAATTTTGGCAAAAACAGGCAAAACCTTAGTGACTAGCTCAGTCCTTTCCTTATAAATAATGTATTTTTCATCACACTTAAAGCCAAAACTGATACCGACTCAAAAGTAGGATGACTGTCTTTGGCCAAGACCGAGTCTTTGAACAGCAACAGGGCACAAACCAAATTGGGCACGAAACGATCTACGAATGACCTCAATAGGGTCAGGTTCAGGTTGAACAATCTTTCTCTTTTTTCTTTTTCTCTTTTTGGAGAAAAGATTGAGCAATCTTTAAAACAAACATTTTTAATAGGCCTTTGATTAATTTAAATAACCATATAAACAAGTATATCCTCTAACTCAAGTGAACTATATATTTCCATTAACTTCCGAGCCGGCTGTGCCTTTAGGCCAACACCCCCCACCTCCCCCCTGGGTCCTTCAATTACAGACTACTCCAAATCCAAGTGGGAGTCTAATGCGACCTGCCTTTTAACCCGTATTCTTTAGACAACAGAGACAATTATGACAAGAAAAGGACATGCACTCAATAAAGCAAATTGTTCAAGAAAATAATCAATAATGAAAAATATCTAAAGATGCCTATTTTTAAAGTTACCGAGTCTAATACCGGTAGTTATGAGTATATTTACCTGGATCCACTTATGAGGTCATTTAACCAGTAGTCTTTCTTTTTAGTTATCAACCTTTCTTGTTTGGTGAACCATCCCTATGTAGTTTTAGTTCATTAAACAAGCCCTTTTTCCATTTGCCTTTTGTAGGCCACAAAGTATGAAGTACTCCACCAGAAGACAGCATTAACAGAGTTACAGTAACGATAAAAGCAACCCTCTGAAATGATATTAACTATGTCACCTATATGTACACAAAAATCTTAAGGCCGATTGACCAAAATTTATCAACCCTATTTGTGTCTACATTTTCTAATCAACCAAACACACAATCAACACCACATCACTGAAGCAACCCCACCAAAATCACTGCTGAATTTGATTCTGGTATCAAACAAAAAAGGAGGGGGGAAGGGAGCTTAACAGAAGTCTCCATTTACAGTTTTGTGTGCGTATAGTAGACATATACCACCTCCACCCCTAACTAAGAGTCCATGTTTGACTTACACATTCTTTTAAGAATGCGCTAATTTCATCAAAATCAATGGTTTAAAACAAAACTTAAAATGTTTCCTAGAAATTGGACTCTTATTTTGGGACATCCCAAAAAGATACAGTGAAATATTACTTTGACTTGTGACCATGGAGAGGGAAATATAAATTTTGCCAACCAATATCTATATGGTTATGGTTAATTTTGGGTGTTTGCTCTTCGGTAGTTTTGGGGTCTCCACTATTAACATGTACCACCAGCTCTCGAGGAACTTACTTTACACTTAACTGAATGTAATTCAATATAGTTTATTTTCAGTTTATTTTATTCAAAGGACAAGGTACCAAAAAGTGATGGATGAAGGGGCTTACTGCATTTTAACCATCTCTCACTCTCTCTCTCTCTCTATATATATATATATATTTTTAGGTCAATCCACGGTCCAGAAAGAGAAGACCCTATTCAAAATGAACATATCCATGATTCTAAATTAGGAAAGGCCATTGTGTTTACAAAAAAGTGGAATGTTTGGGTATTTTCTAAGGAAAAAGACTAATATTCAAGTTTTTACTGAGTATTGCCAATACAGTATGAATCAAAATTTCAACTAAAGAAACTGAAACACGAATTAGATGATAGATTGAAGATCTGAAGTAAAAGGTAAGATGTAGCATTCAATTGTTGGTGGCTTGGTGCTTCTTTTAAGACATAAATGGCAAATTGGCAATAAATAACTAAAGCATCATGTCTAAAATGTCATCAATTTCATCTGTACAATAATCAAGTTCCGATTGAAATTGATCCAATGTGTTTACAATGAAAATCTTCAAATATCATAATCTGTTTTATTTTGGCATTAACAAGAAGATATAAGTTGGGGTTAAACGGAAAGGGAAATTTTTTTTTTATCAAAACGAGACATGGTAAACTAAGAAAGATTTTAAATGCTGTACCTTAAGTTAACACTTAATAAGCACTTTAGGAGGATAGTGCCTGACTGGATGTCCATCAATCTAACCGTATTAACAACATTTCGGGAAATATCAATAAAGCATAACTGAACTTCATTTATCTACGAGAAAAGAAATCAAAGTGATATTTTTTTTTATTTTTTTTTGCACATATTCATTTTTAAATCGTAACGGAGAGCTTGTACGTCATAACATAACACAGCCTATATTATAAAACTAAGACTTTTCTCTAGTCTGACAAATTTCAGATTATGATTTAGCCGAACGGAACTTAAAAATAAATAAATAAATATCAAGAGATCAATTCCAATCCTTTTACGGCCTTTAAGATTTATGACACTAACTAAGACAATTATCTTCAGGAACGTTCTCAATATATATTTGGTGTTTGTTTTTGTTGTCTTCAAATGCATCTATATGCCTATCAAATAGTTCACCATATGAGCATGCCACTTGGATGCACATGAGCAATACTTGTTATAACTTGTTTCAGATTACCTTCAATTGGTTAATCTTATTCCGTATAGCGCACAAGGATTCGCAAAAATGCCTCACTAGACTTTTCTCTTAGTTTGTTGATTCTGGAAATTGAATCTAATTGGTTTTACTACTTAATCAAATTAAAACATGCACACTGGTTTTTGCGGTTAATTCACACAGAGAGAGGCAATATTAGATTAGAGTTGGTTTCTAGTTTTTCACAAATTGTTGTGCACATTACTTTGTTCTTTTTAACCTTCTTACTTTTGTTTGCTTTTGTATTTGAGCTCACCTCTCTGCAAGGTTCCTGTTATATATATATACACAATCTAGAATCTAACATAAGCATTTCACCAACTCATGATTTTGGCTTAGCAGATAACAGCAACACCAACTCTGTGATATTGGCTTAACGGGTAGCAATCTAAGCTGAACTATATAGGTAGGCCTTTTTGAATTCAGATGCATTAGATAAACTTAGGGTCTTTAGGGTTATCCCAGTATTTTAATATCTATATTAAGCATAACCCTTCCAAGAGAGAAAGAACGAAAACTAATTTCTTGGATGCCAACTCTCTCTCTATCTTCATATCTTATCTCTAATTACCCTATCCCTATGTCCCTGGTCTCCGTCATCCTCCTTCACAGCTCGATTATTTCCACACATATCCTTTTTGCTATTGCCACAAGAAATCGAAACAAAACGTACACTATTTATCTATTAGTAGTCAAAGAATTTCAAAGAGGGGCACAAGATGTTTTTGCAATCACCCTGCATCATCAGTTCATCATGCAAATGGTTATAGGTGATAATGAACAATAAGAGACCAATGGAGTCGGTTGCATCATTTCGGGAATTGAAAGGGCGTTGGTATCACTCCGACCAAGAAAAAACAATGAGACATTTATTCGTATAGGCCTAGGAAAGAGCTTGCATCTATTTGGATAAAATTGGAAAGAAGGTGCAAAATCTGCAACATGGGGATGATATACACACACAAAATGTATTAGTACATAGATGTAATTGTTATATATTTTTATAACATGCATACATATAAAAGTGATTAATTGTTCTGCCAAATGGAGTGCCTCATGCGAGTTTACAAAGCAATGATTGGTAGGAAATGTTGAGAATATAGACGTTTCTCCCCTTATTCCCCTTTTGGAGATTTCTACTTGTCTTTGGCTTGTTGTCACTAACTCTCATTTGTGGTAATTAACAAAGTTATTGAGTATGCCTTAACCGGAAAAGGTTTGCACAGTGCACACACGTGAATTGCACAAACATTTTCACCCAAAAATGTTTGCCGCATCTAATCTAATGGCAGCAAAAGTAGGTTATTAAAGGCAGATGAGCACCATACAAAAGACGGGTTTAAATGTAATTATTTGTTGAAAACAGGCAAATCTACTTTATCTACTAAGGGTCAAAAGCCCATAGAAATACAGTATACAGAAATATTGGAACTCCACTTGAAATATGACAAGGCATGGCTAATACCCTAATCCAGAGTTTAATTTATCTTTTTGGGGTCAAAAACTCATAGTCTAAATGTAACATTTGCACGTTCATGCAATTCCCTCATTTGCATATATTGTGATACATAGTGATTGGAGGTAAACTAGAGATGAGAAGAAAAAATTAGCTCTGTGGAGAAACTAGAAGAACAATTACCAATTTCTTTAAAATCAATATTCTAAAAATCCCTAGACGTTCCTAGGTCGGTGAGGGGGGCTAGCTCCTAGGGGATTAATCAGCAATTAGTCAGCGACGTCAAACAAATGATTTTTCTATTTGTTAATTATTTAAAATAGCTAACGTTACTTACAATTAGAAAAATGACATTAGGAGCTTGTTAAACAAATATTCTCATAGTTCAAATGCGAAAAAGAATAGTTTTTAAAACAAAAAGTAGTGAAAGACTCCACAAAATTAAGCTTGGCGGATTAGTCCCCGCCATATTTAGAACACTGGCAGAAATATACACAACCCCGATAATGATACCATTGGGATAAAAGCGCCCATTTCAGCAAATTAGAAAAAAGGAAAAATCCAATTTGAACTCCTAGGTCCTCCTATTCCATACTACCAAATCAACATAAACCACCAAAGATTATTCGAACACCATTATGATAGAACAACTACAAGAATTCACAACAAATATCAATAGCTAAGTCAAGTCATCATAAGAATATGCCAATTAAACCCTAAAATTTAAAATAAAATAAAAATGCTGAACCCTAAATCTTAAACATATCCACAATCAATCCATCATTATCTCATAATTAAGAACAAGAGCAATCAAATTCAAACATAATCAACATAGCATAAATCGAAATGTATATAGAGAGATAAGTTGCATACAAATTCTTTGACGATGCCCCTGTAGACGAGTACAGGGAGAGCGATGCCGAATATACCAACAAGGGCGAAATTGCGACGAGTCCACCTGAAATTGTGCTCAAGATTCTCTCTCGCAGCTCCCCAATCCTCGATCCACTTGTTCTTGTTTGCCTCCATTCCTCCTCCCATTTTCGATTCTCTCTATTTCTCTCTCTACTCACTTCCAGTTTTCTCTCTCTACGAATACGATATAGTCTTTACTGTTTGATAGCGATTAGTGGGGATTATACCCGCGGCCCGAATGGCAACGGATCAGGTTTGGATCCGATTTGATAAATTCGAATATGATCTCTTTTAAAAAATTTCCAACCCGATTTGATGTGAGTTTTCTATTAAAAATTTGAATCCCACCCCATTTTAATATACATGAATTTGAGTTTGCGTCAATTTACATTGACCTATTTTAACATGGAGTAATTATGAAATATTGCAAGAGTATTAAACATATATATATATATAATATATTATATGATGGGTCAATGAATTTGTTTTACTTAAATCCAAAAATGATCAAACTTAGGTTTTAGTTTAGTAGACGTTAACATGACGTGCTTGAAGAAAACATTGAACAGGCCTATTCAAGTCGAGTTGGGTTTAAAGCTCACCGAGTCGGGTTATTTTGCCATATGTATTTTTGTGCATCACTATTTACGATAGTTTATTTGGTTGCTATGATAATTGTATTTTTATCTGTTATGGTTATTTTATACTTAATTAACTTGATGGGTGGCACTATAATATATCTAATTTTAATTGTTAAAAGTAAAACAAAAATAATAAGTACTTTGGCGGATAGTGTATGTTGCTCCCATCGGGCAGATGTAACTTCTCTAAAGAGAAAAAAAAAATCACTTAAATATATAGTTTGTACTAAAATTATAGAACCAAACTAATTTTATACCAATAATTGGTTAAAAAAAGTAAGTTGTAAGTGCCTCATCCATTGTCAAACTCAAGGAAATAATATCTTTTGATTCCATACCAGATAGATGAATTATTTTATAATTTGTCTTAACCATAATAACAATTTTTACTATTTAACCATTAAAAGAATGCACCTCTTTTTTCAAATGATCAAATATACCATTACTATAATATTTTATTTCTTCATACCATTGCCGTACCTCCAATTCGGTCGTCGGAGTTCCTGCGATAATTTCTATAAAGTGCAAAATTAAATTTGCATGTACTAAATATATAACATTAGTTGTTTGCATATTTAATGTTATACTAAGATTTATATAATAATTTGCTTGTGAATTTAGTGCAAAATATATATTTACACTAAAATATGTATCATTAGTTGCATGCGTATTTAATATAAAAACATATTTGCACTAAAATTTGTATCATTAGCTAGTTACTTGTGGATTTAGTACAAAAATAGATTTACACTAAAATATGTGTCATTAGTTAATTACTTGGGGATTTAACACAAAAATAGGTTTGTAGTACCTTCGCCGAAGTTTCAGCGAGGTCTTGACGCTCCAATTGTGGTTGTCAAAGCTCTGTGTAATACCCCGTTCATCCATTCCACCATATTTGCCTTTATTTGTTCGCTTATTTCACTGTGAGTGGTGAAATCTCCGTGTAATACCCCTTTGATAATGCCCCTGGCAAAGGAGAAGGCCATATTGACTGCCACTGGAGGGCAGATGACTAGGCAGGAGGTGCGTCATTATACCCATGTCCTGCTATTGCTTACATTTCATGATCTCTTTGAGGCCTGCGGGGGAGATACGGCGCATCTCTGGTGATTGCCATACATCAAAGATTTTTGTGCCATGTTTGATTACGATTGAGGTGGCTTTATCTTGGCTGTCCTTTATGATGCTATGGACCAAGTTTTTTGTCATATGGCCCTGAATCTCAAGGGCTTTTCCTTACTGTGGGAGGTAGAAATCTCTAACTCTCTACACTTACTCTTCTAATCCGTACTTATCTTTTTATTGTGTTAATACCCTTAGTGTTTCTTTCTCAGAGTTGGTTTGTAGCATATACCCTCTGGGGTCTTGCTCAGGTGGATCTCATTGTTGAGAACGAGAATCATTTCTTACTTCTTCACTGATTTATAGCGGGGAACTGCAGGGCTCCTTACATATATCGGACCCGAGAAACCAGGGTAATGGCAGTTTTCTGATCTACTGGAAGAGCATGTAAGTTCCCTTATCTATCTATTTGTTTCTCTGAATTTTTATATCACCCTATGCTGATGGAAATTCCTTTTCTTTCAGGTCGAGTGGGCTCCTTGGGGCAATCTTGGTTTGCATTATGGATATGCCCGAGCTCTGACGGTTTCGAGGACTAGACAACTGATCCGAGATAAGTACGCTCTTTTCTTCTATCTTGGCTAGAGGGTCATTTGCCAGCACAAGCTGGCTAGGTAGTCCCTAGATTCCCCCCAGCGTTTATGAGACGGACGGGCGAGATTCCCCCAGTAGAGGTCCTTGCTTTAGTGGATAAGCTTGACTTCTTGACTTTTACCGAGGAGGGCGATTATGGAGTTTTTACGGCTCATTATTTGAAGAGAGAGCCGAAGGGGACTCAAGGCTGGGTCTTCTATAATCGATACACGGCGTTAAGTGGCGATCTAAATTACATTCGAGGACAACTACATTTGTCGAGGACGGTTTCGGGTCATCTACCACCACTCCCAAATCAAAGGGACAATGTGCTAGATTTAGACGATGAGGACCCGAATAGGGAGAGGGAGATACCAGCTCCTGAGGGTGCAGGTGTTGGTCCTAAAGAAGGATATGGAGGAAGAGTGACCGCGGTTCTCGAGTTAATGCCTCAGACCACACCTAAGGAGGAACGGTAGACTAGGGCTGAGGGTTTCCAGTTTCCCACTGGCCCTACTGTTTCATTTAGGACGATCTTTGATGAGTCTGAGGCTGCAGAAGGAGGTGATGGTGCTTTTACGGAGAAATCGTGGGAGCCCGAGGATTTTGGTGCTGATTATGAGCAGTTTAGGCGGACCCCTCTAGTTATTGTGACTACTTTCTCTACTAGTGTACCGCCCTTAAGGAGACAGCTATGGTAGATACTCATGTTGTGCGGACATTTGCTACATTGACTCCACTATCTCCTATTACTATGGGCCCTTCGACCTGTTCCTCTAGGGTGGATGCTTCATCTTTTTGACCTCTATTACACCTAATAGGTGAGGAGTGCGAGTTTACTTATGTACAAGTGGGTACTTCCGTTCTTGTGGTTATTCCACCGCCACTTCCTTAGGAGATCCTCTATGCTGGTGCAGGTCTTCGCCAGTACACAGTGCCAGAGGTTCCCATTCCTGACGATATATTCAATTATTTAGGTGGTCGTGCTGGTGATGAGGTACTTTTCATTTTTTGTATCTCTTTCCTTTTCTCATTTTATATTTTATTAATTGTGCTAACTCGATTTCTCTTCCCCTCTTTTGTGATGATAGATGGTGATGATCCGGGTGGCTGTACTGAGGGCACTGCACGCACGTTCCTTATTAGAGGCAGCCTTTGGTTTAACTCGTTCTATCTTCCTGGACAACTCCTTCGGTAATTCAACATACCTCAGAACATTCCTCTTAGTCTAAATAATTTCTCTTATGAGCTTAAATTCGTTACCTTGCATATTTCTCTATATGTAGAGCAATTGTGGTTGGACGTCTAACCTGACAATTTAATCATGCTCATTTTGGTATCACCAAGCCCATCCGGGCAGATATCATTCTTTCCCGTTGGTAGATACTAGAGGAAAAGTTGGTCGATGATCCCTACCAGATGGAATGATTCCAATTCATGGCCTCTAAGCTTATTGAGGAATGTGTTATCCTAGCTTATCAAATCATAGATAAGGCTCGAATTGATTTAGCTACTGAGGATCATATCTTGCCAGCTCCTAGAGCTTAGGTGTTCTTTGTTTTGTAATCTCAACAGTTTTATCTATAATGTTCGGTGTTCTGAACCACTACTGAATAATATAAAAAACTGCTTTCTTTTGTAAAATGTTTTCATTTTAATGGTTAAACTGGGCCTGGAGTCACTTCTCAGGTTGTCTACATTCCCCATTTGATTTTCAAAAAATAATAGATGAGTTGGGGCTCTAGTTCACGTAGTTCTTGGCTATACATGACATATCTATTGGTAATACTTCTTCAAATGATCTAAGTTGACTAGAAAGTGTAGTAACTTCCTATTTAAGTCTATGAGCACAGCAGCTCCTCATGTATTTAACTTTTTAACAATGTACGGTCCAATTCACTTTTGTCCAAATTTTCTCCTCGGATCCTTGGCTGGCTCCCGAATTTCTTTTAACACGATGTTGTTCTCATTGATACCCCTAATCTTTACTTTCTAATTAAAGGCTCAAGCGATCCTCTTCTAATATCTCTAATGATGATACGCGGCTTTTAATATTTTTTCGTCTAATAAGGCCAACTCATTATAGTAAGCCTGGACCCACTTAATCTCATTGATTTAATTCTCTAAGATTACTCTGAGGGAGGGGATCTCTAACTTGACAAGGAGGACCATTCCATAGGTAAGAGAAAATGGGTAGCACTAGTAGAAACTCTTTCGGTAGTACTGTAGCCCCATAGTGCGCATGTCCACTTTTCTGGCCAGTCTCGATAAGTGTCAGTCATTTTTCTCAGTATATTCTTCAAGTTCTTATTGGCGGCCTCAACTGTCCCATTGGTATGTGGTTTATATGGAGAGGTTATGTGCCTAGTGATGCCATATTCCTCCATAACAGCATTAGCCTTTCTTTCGAAATAAGTGCCATTCTCTGAGATTATCTCGTGTAGGACTCTATACCGACAGATGATATTCCTTCGAATGAACTGGGCCACTTCTCTGGCGTCAAGAGCTTGAAAAAATTCAGGTTCTACCTATTTGGTAAAATAGTCGATGGTTATTAGTATAAACTCGTGGCCATTACTTGCTTTGGGTGATATCTTCCCAATGATGTCGATTTTCCATATTGCGAAAGAATAGGGAGAGGTCATATTGTACAACTCTTTCGGAGAAAACTTCTGAGACTTGGCATAGATCTGGTACTTATGGCAGCGGTAAACATGATTATTACAGTCGTTCTATAGGGTAGACCAGCATTATCCTTGTCTGATGATCTTGTGAGCCAGCGTATGACCGCTCATGTGGGCCCATAGTCCCCTTCCATGTATTTGATCCATCATCTTAGCAGATTCTTCCTTTATGAGGCATTAGAGATGAGTCCCGTCATAGTTTTTCTTGTACAGTCTCCCGGTGTAGAGTATGAATCTTGATGCTAATCTTTTGAGCATAACACGTGTTCTCTTATCTGCCTGTTCTAGATACCGATAGTTCTTTAGTAAGTTTCAGATGTCAAAAAATCAAGCGGATTAGTCCCCGGTCTTTTTATTTTTTAACTCGATGGCCATGCAGTCAGCCGGGCCAAATCTCTTCTCTACTGTGAGGATAATTTATTCCATCCCCTTTGGGATATCAATCATTGATGATAACGTGCGTTCTTTAGTCTTATAACCAATCCAAAGTACGCACGGGGTGTTATTATCTCCTCTTTGGGTTCCCACCTATTGAGGGTTAATAAAAAATGATCTTGCCTTTTACTGATTTTTAGGTCCTGTAGGTGATGTCAAACTCGGAGAGCAAGAATAACCACTTTGTCGTTTGGTTCGAGAGGGTTGGCTTCTCAAAGAGGTACTTTAGTGGGTCAATTCGAGATGCTAACATAACCGGGAAGACTAGCATGTAGTGATAGAGTTTTTGTTTTACCCAAACAAGAGCGGTACAAGATCTTTCCAACGGCGTGTAGTTCAACTTAAACGGGAATAACTCCTTGCTAACATAATAGATGGCTTATTCCTTCCGTGTGGCGGCCAGGTGTTGGGCGAGCATGCCCCTACAACCATATCGGTGATTGTTAATTATAGAATCAATGCTAACCCTAGTTGTGGTGGCGCTAATACTGGTGGATTAGAGAGGTAGTTCTTGATTTTATCAAAACGCCTCTTGACATTGATTGTCCCATTCTCCTAGTGATGACTTCCTTAGGAGTTTAAATATGGGTTCACATGCATGGGTAAGCTGGGAGATAAACATGTTGATATACTATAAGTTGCCCAAAAACCCTCAGACTTCCTTCTCGGTACGAGGCTTGGGCATATCTTGGATGGCTTTTACTTTGGAAGGGTCTACCTCGATTCCTTTTTTACTAACGACATAACCCAATAGCTTTTCCTTTGTTACCTCAAACACACATTTATGTGGATTGGGTCTCATCTGATACTAATAGAGCTAGTCAAAAAAGGCCCGTAGGGCTGTAATTTGGCCTTCTATTTCCTTTGATTTGATGATCATATCATCCACATATACTTCAACCTCTTTATGGATCATGTTATGGAAGATAGTTGTAGCTGCCCTTTAATAAGTTGCTCCGGCATTATTCAGCCCGAATGGCATGATTGTGTGACAGTAAGTTCACCATGGGGTTATAAATGTTGTCTTCTCCTGGTGGTCTAGGTACATCTTAATCTGGTTATATCCGACAAAGCCATCGACAAACGACTTCAAGGCATTGTTGGTGGTATTTTCTACTATTAAATAGATGTTGGGCAAGGGAAAATTGTCTTTTGGGTAGGCCTTGTTGAGATCTCGATAGTCCACACACATGTGAACTTTCCCATTTGCCTTTAGAACATGCATAATGTTGGCTAACCATGAGGGATAATCAATCACTCGTAAGAACCCTACACTTAGCTACTTCATCAATTACTTTTTCTTTCACTTTTAGAGACCATTTTAGCGTAAGTTTTCTAATTTTTTGTTTGACAGGCTTGAATTCCGGCTTGGTGTGAATCTCATGCAGACTATTTGGCTGTTCAATTATGGCATATCGGTGTACGACCAGGCAAAGAGATCCACATACTCTTTCAGAGTTTGTGTGAATTCTTCTCTTTCTATTTCGGTTAAGCTGGCCCCAATACGAACTTCTTTCTTCTCTCCCTTAGTTCCGAGATTAATTACAATAGTATCTCCTTCATCACTCTGTATGTGCTTGTCTTCCCCCTCGGGGTGCTCACTCATACATTCTATATCAACAAAGGCAATCATTGATTTAACAACATCGGAGTACTGAAACATTGGGTCTTTTTCATTGATAATATTGCATACAGGTACAATTTCAAAAAGCAAATCTATGAGTGATTCCTCACTAGTTTTCCTCGCACTCTCTCTCATATTCCTACCCTTTAGAATTTTACTCTTTCCCCATTCTATCATATTCTCTAGATAAGCGTGGATTAAGTACACAGGATCATCCTTTAGTATATTAACTTCTAGGGCCATGATATGAAAGAGGTTCTTGATTATCTATTTTTCTTCGTCTTCCTCTTCATTTTCACTTTCCTTTCCCGGTTTCCTTAGCCCGATCATTAGCTTGGTGGAAAAGGTGTGTATGACCTCCGTCTTGAAGGAGAGATCTTCTTTATAGAAGATTTTCCAACTTGGCAAGCTTTCTCCGTCATTATGTCTCCAAGGCTCTTGGAAGCCGCAAAAGAGGAAGTCTTCTCCCTCTTTGATAAAAAAAACCCATTGAGTGAATTGAAACTCAGATATCGATGTTCCCGACCCTGATTTCCTTGGTCGTCTTCACTGGTGTGTTGGTATCCCAGATCTTCTCTCCCATATCTCATCACTGGTTCTAAAGCTTGAAGAAGTCCCTGTTGACCCATTTCCAGGCCGATTCCTGACAAAATCTTTATAGGTGATTGTTGCATTATATTATTTATTTAAATATTATGCATGTGTGTCTTTTATTCCATATATAGTAGATGATTTGGTGTGTAGAGTATAGCTTACACACAGAAGATCATATCAACGGTTCTTGTGGAAGATAATTTTATTGGATCACAATCTTAGATGGAATTGGATACCCATCGGTAGGATTGTAACACATGTTTTAGTAGTTTATCTTGACTATAGGAAATAGTATAGTTTCAATTCGTTGTGCTAGTACACTTTGTGTGTATTTAACACGACTGGTTTGGGTTAATTATTTTTATACTAACTCTATAAAACAATTTAAAATCCCATGATTATTATGATTGCTTATGCTCTTAATCTTGAAATATAAAATAGACATATATATATATATATATATGTATTGTTTGTTGTTTAGACTCATTAAGAGTAAGATTCATTTATGGATCACCAAGCTCTGTGAATTGGATAGCGACACTATATGTATGATGAATATTAATTATTGACGGTATTCACGTCCAAATATAGGGATTGATGATAACCCCTTGAGAAACTTATAAGTTTTGATCATATTAGACCTTGCGTGTGGATTATGTTATTCCGACATGTCAAATAAGTTAAGTGGTAAGCTCAAGGATTAAGAATGTCATTTAAATATAATTGTCAGTAATTTAATTTAAATGACGGTTATCAGTAATCTTAGCGTGAGGAGAATAACAAGCATTTAATAACAAGGAGCTCGAAGTATAATTTTGAGATAAGAACGGAAGTACAATTATAATTCTTTAGTGGTGTGAATTATAATTTATGGAAGGAATTAATGTTAGAGTGATATACTAAAAGCCATAATTTTCTTGTTGGTTTGGATATGTTATAAACTTGGTTTCACTATTTTAATGAGAATTTTTATGGGTAATGGTTGCATTATATTATTTATTTAAATATTATGCATGTGTATTTGTTATTCCATATAGTAGATGATTTGGTGTGTATAGTATAGCTTACACACAGAAGATCATATCATCGGTTCTTGTGGAATATAAGTTTAATGGTTTACAATCTTAGATGGAATTGGACACCCATCGGTAGGATTGTAGCACAAGTTTTAGTAGTTTATCTTAACTACAAGAAACGGTATAGTTTTAACTCATTGTGCTAGTACACTTTGTGTGTATTGAATATGACTAGTTTGGGTTAATTATTTTTATACTAACTATATAAAACAATTTAAATCCCATGGTTATTATGATTACTTATACTCTTAATCTTGAAATAATTAATAGACATATATATGCAGTGTTTGTTATTTTGACTCATTAAGAGTGAGATTCATTTTTGGATCAATAATCTTCGTGAATTGGATGACGACACTATATGTATGATAAATATTAATTATTGACGGAATTCACGTCCCGGTATAGGAATTGATGATAGCCCCTTGAGAAGCTTATAAGTTTTGATCATGTCAAACCCTGCAGGTGGATTATGTTAATCCGACATATCAAATAAGTTAAGTGGTAGGCTCAAGGATTAAGAAGTCATTTAAATATAATTGTTAGTAATTTAATTTAAATAACGGTTATCTGTAATCTTAACGTGGGGAGAATAACAAGTATTTAATAATAAGGAGCTCGAAATATAATTTTAAGATAAGGACGGGAGTGCAATTATAATTCTTTAGTGGTGCAAATTATAATTTATGGAAGGAACTAATTCATAGTGGAATTAGGATTCCAACTTTTCATAAGAAGCCCAAACACTTATTTCTCTTTAAGGTCTCTATCGTAGCCTTATATATACGCCGGCCTTATCTCTTCTCATTATAACAATAATTCTCATGACTTAGGGTTTGTTCTATTGAGAGAGGAGAAAATCTTGGTGATACCGTAACCCACACTCGGTGCAAGATTTGATGGCGAAAGGAATACGATAGAAGATCTTTAGGTTTTCGGCACAGCAGTCGTAAATCAATCGTAACTTTTGATCGCACCGTTGAATCGGGCTGATTTTTGGATATGTCGTTCGGAACGCAAAGTTACTATTATAACACAAAAAATTAGGACGATCGTAAGTCGTTTCGGTAGCGAAAAAAAATTAATTTTTGCAGCCCAGCGAGAATTAAAAAAAAATCTGACCAAATCACAATATGATGCTTTCAAACCTTAGTCTCCTCATATGGATCCTCTACATGATCCACAAAGGTGAAATCCCTTTATTCTTATAGGGTTTTAGCAAAAGTTTTTTGTTCAATCTATACGCAATATCAAATGATCCTCTATTTATGTCACCATCAATTGGTATCAGAGGGATTGGTTTTCTTTGATACTGCGTACGGATTGAACTAGCCAAGTTGTCCAGTTAAACCTATTCATGCATGTTGTTGTTGGATAGAGCGTAGAACTCACTAACCCTTGTTTTGTAGTGTTCTTGTCCCACTATTATGGTCATATAATTATGTTTTATGTGATTGGATTCCACGATATTTTTATTCGTGGTTAATTTTAATGTGCATGATGATTTGGGTTTTATTCATGGTTGTAAATTAAATTTAGATCAGATTTTTGAACTCCTTAAAATGAGGCATATGATCTATGTAATTTTATTTACAGTTTAGATATAATAGTTTATGTGTGAATTCCTTAAATGGAGGCATAGGACCTTTGTATCTAAGATTGCAATTTCTTTAACGAAGAACGTTGAAGAAGGCGTTTCCACCAAGGTTGATTCCCGACATAGTCAATGAAGTGGCGACATAGGTCATTATAGGTTTCCAACGGATTAGGGATGATGAAGCTTAGACCATAATAGCAGGGATTTAATTATTCTTATTATTGAATGGTTTAATGCTTTGTGTGATTGTGTGTTGGTCATATGTGTTTTGATTATTAGGTTTCCTTAAAATTTTGGACAACATGGATACATGACCATACCTAGATCACCTTTTATTTTATGTTTAGTTCTTGTCAAATTAAAAAAGGGTGGTGCTATTTCCACCCCACAAACTACTTGCTTTCACTCCCACTCTCACTACCACTCCCACTAACTCTCTTTTACTCATTAACACTCCCACTACTTCCTTTACCACTCCCATTTTAATATACATAGATTAATGATTAATTATATTTAACCATTAATCATTAATCCTCCTCCTCCTCCTCCTCCTCCTCCTCCTCCTCCTCCTCCTTCTTCTTCTTCTTCTTCTTCTTCTTCTTCTTCCTCTTCTTCTTCTCAACAATGGTTTCTAAAATTTTACATTCATTTAACCCTTAATGCAACACAAACTAATTATAATTAATCATTAATTCTTCTTCTTCTTCTTCTTCTCAACAATGGTTTCTAAAATTTTACATTCATTTAACCCTTAATGCAACACAAACTAATTATAATAAATCATTAATTCTTCTTCCTTCTCTTCTCCTTTTCCTTTCCTTCTTCTTCTTCTTCTTCTTCTTCTTCTTCTTCTTCTCAACAATGGTTTTTAAATTTTTGCATCCATCTACTCATTGGTCCCTTACAACCGTGGCCTCCTTGTATCATATTTTATCTCTCGGGACCTTACTTCGCCCTCTAAAAATCGAGTATTGAGAATAATTTCGGTTCTCTATGACCGAGGTTCATCCACTTCCTCGATCCCTCACAACCGAAGTATTCTGGACTATATTTTTAGCTCTCGGGACCTTACATCGGTCTTTAACAACCGAGTATTTTGAATAATTTTGGTTTCATAGGACCGAAATTCATCAAATTGCTCGGTCTCCTAGGACCGAAGTTGTCTGAAATATAATCAAATTACACATTCGGTCACCGAAAATCGAATAAGTGCTTAAATTTCGGTTTCCCGTAACCGAGGTAACCTGTTCTAATGCTCTAATTCGTTTTGTTGGTATAATTTTTTTTTTATATTAACTAAAGAAAATAAACATTAAACATAATAAAAACAAACATATCTTTCTTTCATTAGGGTTTTCTACTTTGATAATCCTTGATTTGCTATTCTCTACCATTCTCTACAACTTAAGGTTTTTTTTTGTGTGACATTAATGGAGATTTTGTGTGTTTTTGTGAGTTAATTTTGAATTTTTATTGGCTTTTGAAATGAATTGAATGAGATAGAATGTGTTAATTAGATCTGAATTTTTGTTAATTATTAACCATTGAGTAAAAATCATAGAGAAGAAGAAGAAGAAGAAGAAGAAGAAGAAGAAGAAGAAGAAGAAGAAGAAGAAGAAGAAGAAGAAGAAGAAGAAGAAGAGGAAGAGGAAGAGGAAGAGGAAGAAGAAGAAGCAGAAGAGGAAGAGGAAGAAGAAGAAGAAGAAGAAGAAGAAGAAGAAGATGATGAAGATGATGATGAATAGTAATTAATGTTAATGAGTAATTAGTTGGTTGAAAATGATTAATTGAGTGGGGTGGAAATAGGAGTTTAGAACTTTTTTTTTGGTGGGAGTGGAAGCAAGTAGTTTGTGGGGTGGAAATAGCACCACCCTTAAAAAAGGGTATATAAATATAAATTTTGCGTAATTGAAAAATATAAGTTTTTTTTAAAAAAAAACACAGCAAAATAATTTTATTGCACATGTCTTTTATATTTCAAACCCTTGTATTTTAATTGACTAGAATTTAATATATTTTCTTAACCCTCAGAAAATAATGTTTTAAATACTAAGTGGGTGAGGAATTTTTTCATATAAAAATTCCATGGTCTCCATCATTGGTTTGTAGATGATGTAATTTATTCTTCATGTGAGTTATTGTGCTCACCTCCATATCGGAAAGAATAGATTGCGAAATCATTGTACAAATTTCACTGACTGATAATTTTAAATGATGTGATTTATTTTTCGTGTGGGTTTTAGTGCTCACCTCCATATCGGAGAGAATAAATTGCAGAATCATTGGAATAAATTAAATGATGGTATACACTTAGATATAAATAATAGTATGCTCTCCAACTGAGTCTCTACTATTATTTGTAGGACCAAAGGAAGTCGGCTATTTAAATTTTAATTGACAATAAATGATTGTCTAGATAGTATGTATTGTTGACGATAAAGGATTGTCTAGATAGTAAAATTTAATAGGTTTACATCTGTCTAAGAAATAATGAATAATAGACGACCTCATTAACGAGGCATATTGTTCAAAGTCTTAGGCTGCTGGAGAACGCTTTTTGAAATGGTAGAGGGTACCATATTTAAAATATGTGTTCAAAGTTATTATTGTCCATTATAATTTGTATGTGATTCTCAAGTTTTAAAATGGAAAACTCTTTCGATCCACTTTTAGTCATTCTCAACTAAAACAAATTGATTGGACCTAATTATATTGACTGAAAAAGGGAACTTGAACATTGTGCTTACTGTTAAAGAGTACAAGTTTGTGCTCACTGAGTCTTGTCTAGCAGAACCTGGTAAGGGGGCGACCGATGAGGAAACCCAGGCTTGCCGGAGGTGGAAAAAGGTTGATGAGATGGCGTGGTTTTACATTTTGGCATTTTTTGTCAAATGTGCTACAACATTAGTATTAGTCTTTTGCCACCGCCTATGACATAATGCTGCACCTCAAAGATATTTTTGGGGATCAGGATCATGCCGCAAGGCAGGTTTCGATGAAAGGCCTCATGAACACGACTATTGCTAAAGGAACCCGAGTTAAGGATCTTGTTTTGAAGATGATCGGTCTTTTGAATGAACTAAGAGATCTTTGGGGTTGAAATCAATGGGAAAACTCAGGTCGATATCGTTCTCTAGTCGCTGCTGGATTTATTTAAGGGATTTCGACAGAATTACAACATGAATAAGCTTTATTCATTGTTGGAACTCCTTAAAAAATTCCAAGCAGTTGAGGAACTCCTTGGTAAGCTGGCTAGTGCTCTAGTGGCTAGGAAAGCTTCAACTTCTATGCCCAAAAGCAAGAAATGAAGAAGAAGAATGCATAAGCTACAGTCCCACAAGGAGCAGTGCGTTCAGTAGTCATTGAACATCTAAGAGGAGTGAAAAAGCCTATGGGCCAGTGTTTTCACTATCAGTAGAAAGTGCATTTGAAGAAAGATTGTCCCTGTTTCCTAAATCGTTATAACAACATATGTAAATTTCATCTATTTGTTGTTGTATATTGTTGAGTGGTCCAATCTACCAGTAACTGGTGTGTAGATTCGGGAGCCACTAATCATGTCTGCAATACTTTGCAGGGGTTTCAGGAAACCAGACAACTTAAAATAGAGAAAATTTACATATGGGCAGCTACGAATGTGGCAACAGTTGCACTAGAAGATATTTATCTTCAGTTTAGTCAAAATAAGATATTAATGATTAAGGAATGTCTATATGTATCTTCCATTAGAAGGAATTTGATTTCTATTTCTAGATTAGTTGAGGACAAATATTTTATTTATTTTAATGATAAATCAGTTATCATTAGAAAAAAAAATAGTTTGTTTGTTCTGGTACATTAGTGATTGATCTTTACATTATTAAATCCTGACTTGTAAGTACTACAACTGAGTGAATTGAATAGCATTAATAGTTTACCAATTAAGAGAAATGAACCTTCAAAATGAACCAAATGTATTTTTGGCATTTACGCCTTGGTCATATTAATCTAAAAATAATTCAAAAACTGGTCGAAAATGGGCCATTAGGTTCATTGGAAGTGGAGGCACTTCTAGTTTGTGAATCCTGTTTAGAAAGTAAAATGACTAAGAGATCATTCTCGGCAAAAGGCTATAGCGCTAAAGAATAGTTAAAACTGGTTCACTTTGATTTGTATGGTCACATGAATGTCCAGACTAGAGGTGGCTTTGAGTATTTCATCACATTTGTAGATGATTATTTAAAGTATAGATACATTTACTTAATGCGAAGTAAGTCTGAAGTCTTTGAGAAATTCAAAGAATTCAAGGCAGAAACGGAGAAGCGTCTAGAAAAATGTATCAAATCACTACGATCAAATCGTGGTGGTGAATACCTCTTGGGAGAGTTCAAAGAATACTTATTAGAGACTGGGATTACATCTTAGTTGTCTGCACCGGGAATGCCACAGTAAGATGGTGTAGCAGAAAGAAGGAATACGACTCTTATAGAAATGGTAAGATATGTGATGAGTTATTCAGACCTACCTGATTCTTTTTTGGGGATATGCTTTAGAAATAGCTGCATATATTCTGAATTGGTAACATCAAAGTCAGTACCTACTACACCCATAGAATTGCGGACTGGGCGTAAACCTAGTCTGCGGCATATTCGGGTATGGGGTAGTCCAGCACATGTGCTAAAAGGTAATGCGGAGAAGTTAAAATCAAGAACGAAAGTGTGTTTCTTTGTTGTATATCCAAAAGGAACCAATCGTGGTTTATTAAATAATCCTCAAGAATATAATGTTATTATTATCAATGCCAGATTCTTAGAAGAGGATTATATCATAAACCATAAGCCCAGGAGTAGTGTTGTTGTAGTGGAAATGAGAGGAGAGAAAAATAGGGCACAATTCTTCTATACCTTTAGTACAAGAGGAAATACCACAGTAAATGGATATCGACATTCCATTACCTCATCGTAGTGGGAGGATTGCCGATACTTGTGCACATCTTGAACAAATCACTAATACGTAGGTTCTTGAACCAGCACAACGTGTGGATAGTGAGTTAACATGTTCAATATTTGCACAATATACATAAACACAAGTAGTGCTTCGTCGTAGTGGGAGGGTTGTTCGTTAACCTAGTCGTTTTATTTTTTTGGGAGAGTCTTATGACAAGGTCCCTGAAGAACAAGAAACGAACCCTTTTTAACTATAATGAAGTACTTCAAGATAAAGATACAGAAAAATGGCAAAGGGTTATGAAATTTGAAATAGATTCCATGTACTCTAACAAAGTCTGGGATCTTGTAAAACCACCCGAAGGGATAAAACCTATCGGATGCAAGTGGGTATATAAGAGATAGAGAGGACTAGACGGGCTTAAATCAAGGCTTGTTGCTAAAAGGGATCACTCAGAAAGAAGGGGATCGATTATGATGAAACCTTTTTGCCGGTAGCCATGCCAAAGTCTATTCGGATTCTCTTATCCATTGCGGCTCATCTTGATTATGAGATTTGGCAAGTGGATGTCAAGACATGTTTCCTTAATGGAAGTCTTGATAAAAGCATCAATATGATGCAACCAGAAGGATTCATAGCAAAGGGCCAAGAGCATATGTTGTGCAAGCTCAAGAAGCCCATTTATGGGCTTAAGCAAGTGTCTAGATCTTGGAACATCTGTTTTGACTATGAAATCAAATCTTTTGATTTTGATCAATATTCGGATGAGTCTTGTGTGTACAAAAGGTGCAACGGAAGCGCGGTGGTATTCCAGGTATTGTATGTGGATAATATCTTACTTATTGGAAATGATATGTGAATATTATCTTTAGTAAGGGACTGAGGGTATGGTTATTAAGTCAGCTCGATATGAAGGACTTGGGAAAAATTAGTTACATCCTTGGTATTAAACTTAAGCGAGATCGGAAAAATAAGATGTTGGGCTTATTGCAAAGTACTTATATCGATACAATTCTTGCCAGATTTAGCATACAGGATTCCAAGAAAGGGTTTCTCCCTTTTTAGGCATGGAATCACTCTATCCAATATCAGTGTCATAAGACACATGATGAGATAGAGATGATGATGGTAATTCCTTATGCTTCGGAAGTAAGAAGCCTCATGTATGCTATATTGTGTACTAGACTAGACATCTGCTTTACCATTGATATGGTTAGCAGATATCAGTCTAATTCAGGGAAAGAACATTGAACTGCGGTAAAACATAAACTTAAGTACCTTAAAAGGACTTAAAATTTTATGTTGGTTTACCAGGCAAACAGTCTAGTACCTGTTGGATACACAGACAAGGATTTTTAGTCAGAAGTTAGAATTCCAGAAAGTCAACTTCAGGTTATGTGTTTACTCTAAGAGGTGGAGTCATTGGTTGGAGGAGTATCAAGTAGTCAGGCATTGCTAACTCCACCATGAAAGCTGAATATGTGGCTATTTTAGAAGCAGTTAAGGCAACGGTTTGGCTCAGGAACTTCCATATGAATCTAGATGTGGCACCTTCAGTGTTATAAGCTATTTCACTTTATTTTGATAATAGTGAAACGGTTGCGAACTCGAAAGAGCCGATGATTCATAAGAAGGGAAAACATATGTTCACGTTGAGGGATTGGGAGTGAGACGAATAGCTGCATGGCTTTGAGTCTAAGTGGGAGATTGTTAGAGTGATATACTAAAAGCCATAATTTTCTTGTTGATTTGGATATGTTATAAACTTGGTTTCACTATTTTAATGAGAATCTTTATGGGTAATGGTTGCATTATATTATTTATTTAAATATTATGCATGTGTGTCTGTTATTCCATATAGTAGATGATTTGGTGTGTAGAGTATAGCTTACACACAGAAGATCATATCATCGGTTCTTGTGAAATATAAGTTTAATGGTTCACAATCTTAGATGGAATTGGACACCCATCGGTAGGATTGTAGCACAAGTTTTAGTAGTTTATCTTAACTACAGGAAACGGTATAGTTTTAACTCGTTGTGCTAGTACACTTTGTGTGTATTGAATAGGACCAGTTTGGGTTAATTATTTTTGTAATACCCCGTTTTAATCTTCTCTTAAGCCCGGTAAGGCTTAAACTCTGTTAGAGCGCGAGCATTGGGTTCCGATCTCTTTGCACTCGACCCAATACCTCTAACATTTCAAGTTAGGTATATTAAGTTTGAGGGAGCAATCGTTACATTATTCGAGTGGTTCGGATCGAAACCGAGCCGACAATGGCGTGTTTTGTCTTTTCGCAATTTGTCAATTTTTGGCCAACTTTGAGAGGCCATAGCTTCTTCATCTGATGTCCAAACGACTCCCTGTTTAAATCCATGTCTTCATTTATTTTCCCTCTACAACTTTCGTGTTTGGGCCGAGTCGAGATTCAACCGTTTCGAGGTCTGTTTCGGGCTCAGAAAGTCATTTGTTGTTGCAGTGACTTCCATGATCGATCATGGAAGGGCCATGATCGATCATGGTCCTCCATAGGAGTTCACCTGTAAGTCGGTTTTGTGTATTTTTAACCCGTTTTTCACCCATTTAACACCCCTATACCCCCATTTTCGATCACACAACATCAAGGGGAGTGAGGGAGAGACTTGAGCGAGATCTAGAGAGAGAGAGACAAGATATTCCATACATCTCTCACCCTTTCCAAGATTTGAGTTTCAAACACCTCATATGTCACTATTCATTATCTTCCTCTTTCGTCTTCGCGCATGGAGCTAAGAGGCGAGCTTGGGTTTTGTTGTTACGACGTCTACGCATCTTCAACACCTCGATTAAGCTTCAATCAGGTGGGAACACTAGTATAAAACTTCTTTTACAAACTTTTACTTGTTGTATTAGCGATTTGTATCAAAATTGGGGAATTTCTACAAAAACCCTAGGTTGTATGCATGTTCGAGGGGTTGGGTTAGATTAATCTTCGATTGGCGTTAGATATTGATGGGTTCTTGCAACTATTACATATTTTGATCATTTAATCCATGTTTTGACTTATATATGATATGATTCATCAAGACCCATCTCATACATACATGTTAAGCCTAGGAATTTTGGGGTTTTGGGAATTGAGTGTGTTTGATGGTTGATTAGGGGTATTAATGTTAGAAATATTTACTTTTGCTAATAGAAGAGATTGTAGGACACCATTTATGATGTTTACCCCAAGAACCCGCTAGGACGTAAAGTAACGCAACGACTCTTGAGTTTAGAGCCTTGTACAATACATGGCAGGCACTAGTAACAAGAATATGATATAGATACCATATAATAATGTAGCAAACAGGCATTGGCGAGGCATGGGTTGTCATAGCCATACATGCACACTTAGTCTAGTATGCCATATGAACACCGGTTGAACTAGAACCACAATAATCAATGCTTGGCTGGCTAGAATGACACGAGAACTCTCATAAGTGGTATACGGCCTTGGTTTCATACACTTGATACGTTAGACATTGGGAAACGTCGAATATGACCTAATTGGCTATAAGGCCATGGAATACAAACATGATAGTGATGCTATTGATAATGATGATTATGTAACGATGACAATTGTGTGATTATATATACATATTGTTAGCCATACGTGTGATAGATGATTGATGATTGTATACACTGTTAAGTGAGGAATCGAGATCTTCCTGTTGTTACGATCACACGTATGGGCTGGATATGATGATTTACCGAGCACCGAGTAGCTCCCCGTGACTCGAAGGAGGGCCGCCTATTGCCGCCCGTGGGTGAAAAGGCCCTAAACCGTGCACGAGAAAAATATGACTCCGCCGGTGGTTGTGTGTGTCCACAAAGGAGAGCCCACTCTAGGTATCTTGCCTTCCAACTGGACTATGTGTCCTTGGTTAGATGAGTTTCCCCGGCAAGCGGAGCAGGTCCTGTGTGCCACTACTTACCCATTTGGTGAGTTCCCCGGGAAGTAATTGGGCTACTAATGGTCATTACCTTGCTAGGGTATCGCCTGGTGTAGTTTTTTTCCAGAGTGTCGATGTGGTTTGTATGAGGTGTTCTCCCCGTTAACTATTCGGAGTGTCATTCCCGGGAAAATGTCTTGAGGGTTATCTCCGAATGACCTACTTGGAGAACCAAGTCCCTGAGCCACTCCCCACTCGGAAGAGACATGGATAAGAGCCTCGAAGTCTTTCGGGATTCGTTGTTCTGGGCCTGGACTGACCGTGGGGTGAAACTGAGGCATTATGCTGGAGACGTGATACGAGAGCTATTGTGAGATTATTGATTATGTTATTATTATTGTATCGTATCGTATCGTATCATGTCTCGTATAAATTTATGTATGTTCCTCGGCTACGATATAAATGATGTAGGGAAGTAGGCAGACACTATCAGACAGATAGGGTACACATAGAGAACTATCAAGCTTTTCATAATGTATTATATATAAAGTGGAAAGAGATGATAACTGTGAGCCTTAGATATAGAATATGGGCATGGGAGTAAGTGTGATTCATGAGACTTGATAGCCGGATCATAATGAACCTAAAACACTAATAATTGAAAGGGAAATCATAACTAACGAAATAGCCTACTGAGAGAACGCCATAATATGATGCTTAGACGATTGATCTTGAACTAAAAGCCTATTAGCTGGCCAAGTATATGATTCATAATAAATTATAATTAAAGTGGAAACAACCAATACTTGGCCTATAGCTATTGACTTTCGATGTAGGCATGGGTAGCCGATACAATCTGTAGAACTAATCCACTAAGGCGTGACGAACCTTAGGAAGCTAGCGTTAGAACGAAATGACCTTGGATTGGCGATTTCTTAGTAATGTGGGAACGCGTGAGAGGTTCACCTATGGGATATTTACTGTTGTGATCAGTTAGTTGGGTAGTTACTATCCAGTGGCTAGGATGGGAATCCTGGTAGGTTCGTATGCATGCGAGTGTAGGTTGCATTGGATTGCACGGTTTTCAAACCATTACACATAGGTAAAACAAATATTTTCTATACATATATATAGTTCCCACTGAGCCCGGATTTGGCTCATTCCTTTCTTTCCCCAGTTTTGCAGGTCGGGCTTTGGGATTGGCGCGTGGTACTCGACTATAGAGCCTCTAGTGTCCATTACTTTATGTAGTCCTTGAGTTAAGGACTAAGTTATATGTATAACCTTTTGGGTTTGTTTTATGATTATGTATGAACTTTGATTTGATAAACGATTGGCATTGTAAACTAGTATTGATGGTTTTCATATGTGGAGTTGATTTAAATGTGGTTTGATGTGATTCTACTTGTATGGAACGTGGTTTAAATGTTACAGGAAGGTTTATTAATAAAATGAACTCCACATGCCAAAGTTTTCTGAATTGGGACTTCTAAAGATCATGTTCTTTTTATTAAAGTAAAGTTTTTGAAAGTTGTGGATTTTATATTTTAAACCCGCCGTCGCGCACGGCATCCGTGATTAACCGAGTCCCGGAGGTGAAAATCTCAGAACGGGATTCGGGGCGTCACAATTTTTATACCGACTATGTAAAACAATTTAAATCCCATGGTTATTATGATTACTTATACTTTTAATCTTGAAACAATTAATAGAAATATATATGTAGTGTTTGTTATTTTGACTCATTAAGAGTGAGATTCATTTTTGGATCAATAATCTTCGTGAATTGGATGACGACACTATATGTATGATGAATATTAATTATTGACGGAATCCATGTCCCGGTATATGGATTGATGATAGCCCCTTGAGAAGCTTATAAGTTTTGAGATAAGGATGGGAGTGCAATTATAATTCTTTAGTGGTGCGAATTATAATTTATAGAAGGAACTAATTCATAGTGGAATTAGGATTCCAACTTTACATAGGAAACCCAAACACTTATTTCTCCTTAAGGTCCCTATCGTAGCCTTATATATACGCTAGCTTGTCTCTTCTCATTATAACAATAATTCTCATGAGTTAGGGTTTGTTCTATTGAGAGAGGAGAAAATCTTGGTGATACCGTAGCCCACACTCGGTGCAAGATTTGATGGCGAAAGAAATACGATAGAAGATCTTTAGGTTTTCGGCACAGCAATCGTAAATCAATCGTAACTTTTGATCGCACCATTGGATCGGGTTGATTTATGGATATGTCGTTCGGAACACAAAGTTACTTTCTCAACGCGAAAAATCAGGTCGATCAGAAGTCGTTTTGGTAGCGAAAAAAATTAATTTTCACAGCCTAGCGATAATTAAAAGAAAATCTGACCAAATCGTAATATGATGCTTTCAAACCCTAGTCTCCTCATATGGATCCTCTACATGATCCACAAAGGTGAAATCATTTTATTCTTATAGGGTTTTAGCAAAAGTTTTTTGTTCAATCTATACGCAATATCAAACGATCCTGTATTTATGTCTCCATCAATTAATTCATAATCAAATTGGGATTCCAGTTTTCTATAGTAAGCCCAAACACTTATTTCTCCTTAGGGTCCCTATCTGTAATACCCCGTGTTTCATTTACAAGCTAAACACCCTTCGTAGGCCTGATAGAAGCTTGCAGTCCCGTCAAGGCGTGAATTATTATTTTCGGACCCTTCTTAGTCAATCCAACATTTCCAGCGTGTCATATTAGATGTACCAAACTTGTAAGAGTAATTGTTTCACAATTCAGATGGTTCGAATTGAAATCGGGATGTCAACTGCGAGTTTTTAATTTATGCGACTTCATAATTTTGGACAACTTGGGGGAAACGTAACTTCTTCGTTCCTCACCAGATTAAGTTTCTGTCTGTGTTGGGGTTTATATTTTTAGGCAATCTACAACTTTCGTGTTTTGGCCGAAGGCAAATTCAAACTCCTACTAGGTCAAAACTGAGCACAAAATAGGCAAATCGCTATCAGTTGTTTATTCGGTAATATTAATACTCTGACTTCATCTAATTTTAGGGAATTATCTGTCCAGAATTTGCGAATGCTTCATTCTAAGAAGTTGTAGAGCTCTGAATAAGCTTTCCGTGGACATAAAGATCACCTTAATTAAACATCTGAGCGAGAAGTTATGGTCTTTGAAAATTCAGTGCTGCAACTCCCCCACGCGTGAACAGTAACCGCGTGAGTGAGAACCAAATTTATATGTACACCTGCTGTAATACCCCGTGTTCCATTCCTAAGTTAATCCTCTTCTTAAGCCCGATTAATGCTTAATCTCCGTTAAGGCATGAACTTTTGCTTTTGAACCCTTGTTAGCTGATCCAACACTTGTAGCACAACATAGTAGGTATATCAAGTTTGTGGGAATGATCATTTCATAATTCGGGGGTCCGAATCGAAATTGAGGTGTTAGTCGCGTATTTTCACTTTACGCGATTTCTTAATTTTTGCCAACTTCGAGGTATCGTAACTTCTTCGTTACTTGTCCGATTAAGCCACTGTTTGCGCCTATGTTTAGGCTTTGATACAACCTACAACTTTCGTGTTTTGATCGGAAGCTAATTCACACTTTTCGTGGGTCAAAACAGTGTGCAAAGTACGCGAGTTGCTCAAATCTGTTCATTCGGTAGCGCGTCGGCAGAGCGCTGTCTTCTACGAATTTCTGGGATTTATTCATCCATATTTTGATAATACATCCTCTTAGGAAGTTGTAGAACTTTGAATTAGCTTTCCGTGGACATAAAGATCACCTCAATCGGAGTTCCGAGCAGGAGGTTATGACCAAAATACAAACCGTGCTCCAGATCCAAAATGCATATGCTGGCAGTGGACTCCATGATCGATCATGGGGAGACCATGATCGATCATAGTACAACAGTAAGTCGGTTTTGGCCATTTTTACGCCATTTTAAGCCCCCTCCTACCCCATTTTCGAGCCACAACTTTAAGAAGGAGTTAGAGAGAGTTGAGAGCTCATTTCTAAGGTGTTTTCGGAGAGGTTTTCAGGTTTTCATCTATATTTCAACCCATAAACAAACCTCCATCTTCATCTTCTTCATCCTTCTTTCCTCCATGGCTAGGGCACAAAGCATAGGATTACGGATTTTACGATTCAGCGGTTCTTAGCTCGATTCAGCTTTTCAAGTATGAAGACCTAACTTCCTTGAGGTGGGAATCTATCATTAAACTCTATTTTACAACTTATTATTACTTGATTACCATTCCTCCCCATGTTTATACACATATATACCTAGTTTCTACATGGTTTTTGGGAATTATGTGAAACTACGCCTTTACATCGAAATTGGTTATTCGGATAGCCTGTTTATCGTTAAAAATATGTGTTTCAACAAGAAATTGAGGCTATTCACTGACTTTTGCACAAAACCCATTTGGAGCCCATTTGATGGTTGATGAATTATTTTACTAAGCTAAATGTTTACTTGTATGGCTCAAGTGGTGATTTTATGTTACTAAACCATTGTTTATAAGTTATTAAACTATTTAGAATGCTTGATATGAGATTTCTTCCGTTGGTTTCATGTGATGTTATATTTGGTTGTAGAAATGTAAAACGGGTTTCTTGAGTATATGTTGTGCGCCGCTTTGGTGTTGAAATTGATGATTCGAATAGCCTACACGTATATTAAAATACATGTTTTAACAAGAAATTATGGCTATTCTCTTGGTTCACATGAAAACCCACTTAGAACCCTATCAATTGTTAATGATTCCTGTTATAAAAATTTAATACTTATCCTTAAGGGTTCAAGTGGTGGATTCTTTATGTTAAACCTTCGCCTACAAGTTGTTATGATGTTATAAATCGTGGATATGAGATATTTTCTATTGGTTGTATTATACATGTTCTATGTGATTAATGGGAATCATGTTTTATGGCATAATTACTATCTAAATGAGACGGTTAATATGTTATTGACATCATAAGCTAGCACTAGTCCATGGTAGGTCCCAAGCTCGTCTCTAACGATTGAGACTTTAAGTTGGGACAGAGAGCCCATGGGTGCAAGACCCGAAACCGTGCACAAAAAATAACGGGAGGCCCTGCTGCCGCGTGGTTGAAAGGCCACGAAATGCAGACCTGGTTGTACGCTTGGATAGTGGTGAGATTTACGAGACTATTCTCGAGATTTATGAGATGAAATACATTAATTGTGCGATAGGATTCCATTTTATATTGAGTATGCATTATACGCAAGTTTTCAAAGAAAATGCTTCATTCTTAGCTACTATCTATGTATACATATGTGAGGGATTCCATGTTATTTTACAAAAAGATTTTCTGAACATTGTCTTTTACACAAAGCCCATTACATATATATATATGATTCCCACTGAGTCTGTTTGACTCACCCCAATTACTTTCCATCCAGATTTCTCTGCAGGTTCTTCTGGGAAATGGGAGAATGAAGATGCGTCCTCATAGACTGCCTCTATACCATTATTCTTAGAATTTTGTCAATGAGATGTGTTAGATTCTTGTTATTTTGTTAGTGATACATATATTGAACCCTTACTAATGTTATTGTATGTGAAGATTGGAAAAACGTTGTACTGGGACCTTGTTGGAGGCTAGTTATTGAATTGTAGTGCTTCGTTTTCTCTTGTGGATAAAGTTTGTGAACTGGAAATATTCTTGTCGTTTAGTTTGTGGATTTCTATGTTTTACACAGGAGTTTTGCTCAGTTAAAATGCCGTCGACGTACGGCACCAGTAACGAACTGGGTCCCGGAGGAGAAATCCTCTTAACAGGATTTGGGGCGTTACACCTGCATCTCCTTTTCTGCTCATTCTCCACATAACCACTAAGAGCTTTAATGAGAGAGATAGAGAGGTTGAGAGCTTATTTTATGAGGGATTTTAAGGAGTTTTGAAAGATTACTTCAATTAATTCAAGAATCAAGGGGCAAATCCAACAAATTTCATCTCATCCTTCATCATCTTCTTCCTTGAACTCCATTGAAGCTTATTGGAGCTTCTAAGGCTTGGTGTTCTTGAGGAGAGAGCTCAAGTTAGCCTTCAAATCCGCACTTCTAGCTACAAAAAGGTGGGAATCTATACTCAAACCTATTTTCTTACATTACTATTGATTAATTTTTAGTTTTAGTTTTAGAAAATGTTAGCATTTAAACCTTAGGTTGTATATATATATACACATATATGTTTTGGGTATATGAAGAAAGGGTGATCATGACCTTGATGAATTCCAATGGCAAACTCTTCTGGCAGATCAAAAGAAAAGACAAGAAGAAGAAAAAGCTATAAAGAATAATGAGTTAGGAGCAACTGCTCATATTGATGCTACTGCAGCATTTAATCAATCAACATATGACAATGAGGACAATAATGATGACAACCAGGGATCACAATCTGTTAGTTTTTAGGCAGTTTGGTCCTGCTTGTTCTCAACTTTACAGCAACAGCAAGCTCTTCAATGTCAGCCACAGTTTGCTGTATCTCTTGTAGTTGCAGTTAGTTTAGTTTAGTGCTGCAGTGCACAACCAGTTTCACTGCAGCTCATCTTGAGTTGCAACAGTTTATTCAGTTATATGCTCAGGTTTTGGTGCAAGTAGTGGGTTATTTTTGGTGATCTAGTGAATAGTTTGCTTCTTAATTGCTGTTCGTAATTTATTTTATCTTTTTTCTGTTTCTGTTAGCAGCTTTGTTGGGTCATCTTTGGCCTTTTGTCCTGCCTTTTTTAGACTTCCTGTTTTGGCTTTTCTTATACTTTTTTGTGAATTTGCTTGGTGGACTTTAGTTCTTAGGTATTTTGTCCATTTTGCAATTTCTTCTTATAAGTTGCTTATTTCATTGTGTTTTTTGAGGTCATTGGGGATGACCTTTTTGTATCCCCCACCTTTTGTTACTTTTTTCTTTATTTATGCTACTACTCTAACGTCCTAGTTTGGACTTAGAGAACATATTAAAAATAAAAATAAAATGAGCTATTTGTAATGAATCACTTGTTTTAAGCAAAACCCACTTGGAACCCAATTTCCATGAAAGGTAAATTTTGAGATGAAGTTCATACTTTCCCCAATGGTTTTAATAGCCTATATATGTACACATAAATGTGTTAAAAATACTTGTTTCAACCATTAAACTCTATTTTCAAGTTGTTATCGATTGATTACGATTCTACCATGTATATATATATATATATATAAATACATAGCTCGTATACATGGGTTTGGAACTTATGATGAGATCTTGTGTTGATATCTAAATTAGGGATTCAACTAGTCTATATACGGAACAAAACACTAGTCTCAACAAAGAATTGAAGCTATTCACTTGATTTTGCATAAAGCCCACTTGGAGCCCATGTGATTGCTGATGAATTATTTTTCAAAGCTAAATGCTTACTTGTATGGGTTCAAGTGGTGATTTTGTGTTACTAAACCATTGTTTATAAGTTCTTAAACTATTTAGAATGGTTGATACGAGATTTCTTTCATTGGTTTTATGTGGTGTTATATTTGGTTCTAGAAATGTTTATATGATTATATGGCACGGTTGTTTTTCAAATGAGCTGATTGATATTATAATTAAGTTATACATTAGTACGAGGCCATGTTAGGTCCCGGGTTTGGTCTCTAACGATTGGGGCCAAAAGTTGGGACACAGTCTCCTGGGTGCAAGACCCGAAACCGTGCACGAAAACGAACGGGAGGCCCTGCTATTGTGTGGGTGAAAGGCCATAAAATGCAGACCTAGTGGTATGCTTGGCTAGTCATTAGGATTGCTGATATTGCAGCTTGAGGCTTTTGAGATTAACGGATACTATTGTGACATATGGTTTTTGCAAAACAAAGGATTTACTTTACTAAACGCATTAACCCTTATTGAATATTGTTTTCATAATTAAACTATATTATATGATTCCCACTGAGTCTCTCGACTCATCCCACGTTTTTTCCATTAGTTGTTTATGCAAGTTCTTCCGGAATAGGGAGAAGTGAGGATGCGATCTCTTAGTCTACCTTTATACCTTAGATCTTAGAATTGATTATTTTGTCTTGTATCAGATTTTATTTTGAATTCAAGTTTGCTATTTGAGCAAGAATATATGTATTATACTGTGTATTCCTTGTGGAGATTATATATTCTATATTTGGGGCCTTGTTGGAGGCTAGCTGTGAATTGTAGTAACCCCTATTTGGTTGTAAACAGATTTTGGTATATTATAAAGCATTTAGTTATGTAGATTGAGAGTTATATTTTTTGTTCACAGGTTTTGGATTTATTGAACAAACAAGCTCCCCATGTCAATTTTTTTTAAATTGGATTTTTGCACAAATTATATTTTTGCTGTGGGCGTAAGGCACCCATGACAAACCGGGTCTCGAAGAAAAAATCCTCAGAACGAGATTCAGAGCGTTACAAGTTGGTATCAGAGGCATAGGTTTCCATTTCTTTCGCCGTGAGTAGGGTAACTTAGGGGGAAATTTCTCTTTCGTTGTGATTTTATCCATATTTTTGCTTTGGTAAATTTTGGAATTGCTCGAGGAATTGGTTTCGGTTAATAGTGTGGCTACAGAAGGACAATTGGGTTACATTATAGTCAACCACGGCGCAACAGATAACAATATTATAAACCATTGGTCGGCTGCTGCTAACTGGAACTGAAACATGATAATCAGTTGAGCTCCACCCAAAATGTCATTTTTTCCTACTCCTCAAACTTCCACCATAACTTCCTAATTCCATGTATTTTTACTGTCTTCATTGTACTATACTCATTAGAATTCGAAGAATAGTTACAATATTCCTAGCAGCGTGAGTCTCATCCGCACTAGAGTTTCAAGAGACCTCTTAAGCGACGATGTTAGTGTAGTGATCTTCTAAGCGTAATTCTTAAAGGGAGGACAATGATGAAGTTAGATTCTCTTAAGAAGTCCTACAGTCCACTAATTTATCATGTTGGCCAAATTTGGGTTTGCCAAAAGAGAAATAAATCTCATCGGTCTCTAACTTAAGATCCTCATTGTTTCTGGGAATAGGTGGAATAGTTTCTTCTCTCTAGAATTTGAGGCTAGTGCCCCGCACTAGTAGAGATCCTTCGGTGAGGCCAAAGTCATTACTAGGTGAACTGCACTTGATAGGACTCTCCGCGATAAATATAGTCCAATGTTTGTTACAAAGCAAGGATAAAAGAATTTTATATCCTAGTTCAGAGTAGGATGACGATTGAGAGTCATCGCCTCAGATTTTGGGAATTGAGCTGGTACGTGGAAAGAGATAGAGGAAGCTAACCATGTGGGTTCCAACGCTGTGCATTATAATCATTGTATGAGAACCGAACTCCAAGTAGGAATTAGTACCAAGGGATTTTCCAAATTTTCATGACGGTAACTCACTCAATGACTAAGTTAACCATAGGGCTAGGAGAGCCTAGTTGGTAAAGGTTCAGCACAAACCCGATAGTGGACTAGAAGAACCATACCAGAATGGAAGGTAGTCTTGTTCTTCTAGTGTTATATTAAGACTGTGTGATAGAAGTGCGCTTATTTCACTTGTGATTACTACGTGTGTTGTAAGTTTGAACTTGAACCTGATAAAGGTTAGGATTCTTTACTAGTATTGAGATGCCTATGAGTAATAATGTTTACTTAAATTAGTATTGCACCCTATTGTTTAGCCCCAACGGAGTTTAGTGAGCTTAAGACCCTCGTAGATGATCTGATAACTAGCCCCAAGAACACTTATTCTTCGAAAAGTAGATTTGTTATCACATCATCATCAATTGTGTATCGGTGAGGCGGACATTTTCAAAATAGTGTCTCGTATATTTTTATACATAGCCTTTCAGAGTTTTTGGTTATGCCATTTGGGCTAATTAAAGTACCGACTGTTTAGATGAACCTCACATGTGTTAGCCCTCATAATCATCGGAATGGTAGTACCCGAATAACTATGAGCAAATTGTTCTAGACGGTGAAATATCCAATTCTTGCACTCGTTTTCATTCAGGCAAACTATTATAATCCTTATATTTCAGTTTAAATGCCGATAAGGAGTAGCCATGTGGTGTGTCCGAACGAATAAAAGGTTGAATTAAGAGGAAGCATGAATTATTTTAATATGTTGTTTCCTTTGCATATATCTAAGGTATGCATGGGTTATAAGAATGGAAGTGACAAGTTTCTGGTAGGATTCCCTTGGTTGGTCAATCGTAAGTGAGGTGTACATCTATTTTATTCCACCCAAGGGTGGGAAGCAACTAAAAGTCCCTAGATGGTGATGTGAGCCTGAGTTTTCTTCAACTTTTCTAACACTTTGTCATCCCCTATTTCTTTAAATGGAGCTTGTTACTCTATCTTAGCTGGCGGGGGTTGGTAAACCCTTCCTGAACTGGTGATCTGTTGTACCCACAAAGCAGCTAGATTTGTTTCTATTGAGGCCGAAGGTTGGTCTGTCTCCACTGACCAACTAAAAGCAGCGAGGGAGGTTTCTGTCATACAGATTGACTCCCTTTCTGATGACAAAAGCTTTGAATTCTTTGAACTTCGAGGTCTCCGTGGTTGTTTCAATTTCCCTTGGGGCCATCCTATCCCAGATTTGTTGGGGTTAGTTGTGAGTGTGAGTGGTTACGGGATTCCGTAGTTTGTTTTTCCCTGACCCTATTCGGGCAGGAAGTTCATTTTGGCCATCCATTGGTCGATTATCGGATTGAGGCCCAGTGCGACTTGGGTCATTTTCAGGGGTATAACTGGTGGCTTCTTCTTAACGGCAGCCTACTTCACAGTGTTTGATTCATTCTCAGTTCTTGGGTAGGTCGGATCATCTTGGATAAGTCCCACACAGTCAAAATCTCCTTCATCTGTAGTCAACACATTGATTCCAGTGGTTAGAAAGTGGGTTGTTGGTGACATTGGGTCCATTGGGTGCAGGGATGGTTCCAGCCTCAATTAGATCCTGGATACTGTGCCAGAGGGCCAAGTAGCGGTTTGTATCATGGCCGGCTACCTGATGGTATGCGCAATTCTTATTCATTCTCCATGTACTGGGAATGGGTTTGGCGGGAGAGGGGGCACGGATTGAGTGGGGTAATCAGTCCGGTATTTCGAAGTAATTCTAAGCTCTTAGTTAAAGTTGTTGAAGAGTGCAAATATTCCTCTTCTTAGCTTCAGCATTCGAAGAATCCCCTTACATGTGCCAGCTCATCAGGGGTGACTATTGTTGTTACTAGAATGGATTTTGTTGGTATTGGTATGTACTCAGTTGGTTTATAGCTGGGGTGGTTGTCTTATTCCCAGTATATGAGGATTTCTTGGCATCGATTTCTGCTTTCTTGGCCAACTCTTCTTCTGCCTTGGAACCCATGCTTAATAGAGCTCTAAAGTCTGGGAACACGTGCTTCCCCATACAACTCAATGTAACGGGCATGAAATTCTTCTGTATTATCTCCAACTGCTTTTCTTCATATGGTCGCTTGGACATCTAGGAGGCCATCTCTCTCCAGCGGGTAACGAAATCACTGAAGCTCTCATTCTCGCCTTATTTGGCCATCTCTAGGTGTTTACGGGTAATTTACAAATTTTCATTGGACCGTAATTCGTCATGAACTCTTTAATGATGTCTCTCTAAATCAAAAACCACCTCAAGGCTGCCCCTGTCAGAGTCATATGAACGGCTTGGGCCAATTCGGGTTCTTGACAACCGGACAGTTGCATGGACTGTATGTATGACTGGAGATGTGTTTTCAGGGGGGGGGGGTTGTTCCGGTGAATTTTTTAATGGAGGAAAATTTAAACCCTTAAGGTAACCTTGTCTTAGGATAGAGATAGAAGACTTTTATATCCGTGATCTCATCCACCCTTTTCATATAAAAGATCCCTTTATGTAGGATTCTTATCCGTTTTTTCAATTTTTTCAATTCTACATTTTTTTTCAGTAATTCCTCTGGTTATTCTCGGACTACTACCAATTCTGTATAGGCTGCTCAGAGTCGGTTCATATCAAGAAAGTCGTTGAGAGGGGCTACATGGGCTATGGGTGGGACAAGCCTCTGTGGCCATTACTGATATTGGGGTTCAAAGCCTGGCTGGACTTGGGGTTCAAAGCCTAGCTAGGCCAAATGATCGATGGCTTTTGCTATTGGTAGGTAGGGTCAAAATTTGAGACCCATTGGACTTCGTTGTTAGGATCTGGTTGAATGGGACCTAGTAGGATAGGAACCGGTTGAATAGGACCTTGTGGTTATGATAGTACTTCCTGATTAGGATGGAGGTTTGGTATTGTGTGCCGCGATGACTGCCCTTGATCACGATTCGGTGGTAGACTCTCAAACCCTGGTGGTGTAGTTCATTTGGTTGACATTTCTTTTAATCGGATTCTGGTATTTTGCTGCTTGGTGGTTATGACTGTCAAACTCCAACTGACTGACACGAGTAGTTGATGCATTTATTCTAAAGTCGGCTGAGTTCTCGAGGCCTCGGCTAGGCTTTCCTCATTATTTCGGATTTCTAACTCATTCGGCATGATCGTCGTGCTTGGTCTAAATAATCTCCTTACATGATCTCGTCCAGCCTAACCTTTCAGACTATGGTTTCTTTTAGGACTGTAGATGAAAACCACAGGACGAAAATGAAGGAAGACTACGGTGTGGCTCGATTTTGCCAAAAGAACCACTAAGAAAATATAACACCGAGACAAGCCTCGAGGTTTTGAAAAAGATTGTGTAAAGTAAGCCATAAAGTGGTACATCCCTTACGGCTATTTGACATGTGTTTTACACTAACTCAATCTTATATATAACACAGGTGAATGTACGGTTAAAGCTTCAGGCTCCTTCCTATTTGGCAAAACCTCCCAATATACCCTAAGGGCGGGTACGTGCGAGAGTCTTTTGATATCCTTTATGGATACGCGAGTGTTCTCGACACTCAATATACCTCAGGGGAGTACTTGGCCAAAGAGAGTGGAAGTAAATTCTTTTGGTTTATGTTGGCCCAAGCGAGCCAAATCCCTACTCGTTTATAATAATTTCAAGGGTTTGGGGTATAATCACACTCTTAGAACCAATGCATGAAAAGTGATGTGCATGAAATTTTTTCAAAAGGTTGTGTTTACAAAATATCTTTATCTTTCAAACGCATTGTAACACCCCGTTTCCTTATCTCTTGCGAATCACAGCCCAAGTTAGGTATAAGACAGAATTTGGCTTCGGATAGCCAAATTGGGTTCTGAAAAGGTTGGCGTGGTTCAGTAGCTTCCAATGAGTTATGTTAATGTATTTAAGTATGTTAGAATGACCATAAGTCATTCCGGGTGGATCGAACGAAAATCAGCTCATAAATAGTAAGTTTCGGTCCTACGCGATTAATGAATTTTAGCTAACTTTGGAAGTCCATATCTTCTTCATCCGAACTCCAAATGAGTCCTTATTTACTCTTATCTTTAGGTTTTGATCCATTCTACAACTTCCATGTTTTGGCCAAGACCCAATTCTAACTCCTTAATGATAAAAATTGTGTACGAAGTCAGGTTACTAGCCAATGGCTGAAAGGTAGAGCCATGTAGTGGACTACATGGGCAGAAATTAGTAGACTAAATCGACCTAGGCGAGATTTTTATTTTTATTTCCTTCTCTTTTCATCTCATTTTATTCATACCATTTGAGAGCTCTTGGACAGATAGAGGAAAGGCGAAATTGAGAGAGTTTGAGATGTTCTCACCCACACACCTTTACCACACAAACCCACACAAACCCACACCAAATCAACATTCTTCATCTTCTTCATCACCATTTCTTGGGTTCTTAAGCCACAAATTGGGGATTTCGGACTTGGCGCTTCTCTGGCTCGATTTAGCTGCGATTCTTCAAGGGATTAACCCTCAATAGGTGGGAACAATAGTATTAAATCTTGTTTCCAAGTTATTATAACATATTTACACAAAATCAAACAAAACTTAGGATTTTTACTCCAAATGCATACTCATGGGGATTTGGGCTGATTTTCTACAATTCTTTAGTTTATTTACATCATATGTGACTTGAATATGCTTCATTTGTAAGGAGCCCTAATTTTAGATGGATTGTAAGAAGATTTGGTGTATGACCCTCAAGTATGTATATGGTAGTATACACAGTATGACACGCATACGTATACAATGCTATACTTGGAATTAAAGTATATTTGAGATGAAGTTACGCATATATGTGGTATTGTTGTTGTACTCGAACTACCGGTTCATGATTTACAAAATTTGTTACTTGCTAGGACAGTCCGTAACTAAGTTGGGTGACGGCACAAACCTATTTTAAGTAAGTAAAGTATAAAGACCATAAGGGGAGTTTGTATAAAATCTATAGGTCGTACAAATACGATATCATCCTTGGCTTATTGCCAAATTTGTGGGAAACTCTAAACCCCCCAAGTACTTGATTTTCTTGTTTAAATGATAGTCAATGGACTTTGCTAGCCTGGTTTAAGTGTAACAACAATACCACCGCTGGATTAGCAATATATATTGGAATGAATATGTACAAGTTGTATAAATACATACAGAACATATATATATATATATATATATATCTACACATGTTGAAATCTATGTTCTTATAATTTTCTTATTTTTGGATAAGTTTATTATTATTTAGATATTGTTTGGGATTCATTATCAGTTGGCCACACCGTTCGTATTAGGTAGATACTTGGTTATTACTTGTAGCGTATAGCCTTGGTGCCTACGTGATTTTATATTATTGCCTTGGGGGCATTTTTCGTTCAGGTAGACCCAGTAGGTGGTCCCTGCCTTGGGGGTAGAAGAAACCGAGTTTGATAGCGATTCGTGTGCACACGTAGATGAAATCCTAGACGTAACGTTTATATATACGATTGATGTGATAAATTTGGTCGATGTGTTGTGGCATATACAGTATGATGAATATATATATACATATTGCCTTTCTTATAGTTTGGGGATGGGACATTATATATGCATGGCATGAAATGTTTTCATGGCATTGACTACTCCAAAAGTACATATATTTGTACTAAAGTGCGAGTAATGTATATTTCGAAAAGTGGGTTTTATTTAAAGGGAGAGTTATAGTCGTGAAAGTTATACGTATGCGTCTCATTAACGAAAAAACTACTTTCATTATAATGCATAGCATGGCATGCATGGTTTTCTAACATATTTTCGTATACAAACCTTATAGTTCCCACTAAGCCCGTTTGGCTCACTCCATTTTCCCAAAACAGTTTTGTAGGGACTCTTCGGGGAATGGCACGCATACGAGTCTAGAAAGCCTCTGATAGCTTGGAAGTATACAGTTGTCTTAGGACCACTTAGAGTTTATAAATTTAGATGTTTGGAATAGTTTGTATAATTGATTAAAGGTGTTATGTATGATATAAATGTTACATAACTTGATGACTCTGTTTGGGACCATGTTGGAGGAACATATATTGTAATCACATTTGTATTTTAACGGTTGGGATTTGATAAATGTAAATGTGGAGTTATTTCAAAAGATTGATCTTCTACAGGTCTTGGTTTTATTAAAATTATAGACTCTACATGCCAAAAAAATCTAGAAAATATGGCTTTATCCGAAATTTTCATTTATATAAGTTATAAGTTTTATATCCTATCACCCGTCGTCGCGTACGACACCTTGATTAACTAGGTCCCGGAGGCTCAATCCTCTAAATGGGATTTTGGGGCCTCACACGTGTGTTGTTAGAAAACCTCAATTTTATTAAAAAAAGGTTTCTTCACAATCAATTTATCAAACACTGAAAACAAGTACGGAAAGTAGTAAAAGCGGGCATTCAACAAATAATAAACTAAAGTCCTCATATAATAACCTAGTTTTCTAAGGTCCCTAGTGGAGTCACCACTGTAAAAATCCGCAAATGCGACCCCTGGGTCTCAACCTTTGATTTGGGAGTCTTAAACGTCTGAAAGGATTCTGCTTATTCCATTTGCTTCTATTGGGACAAAAAAGGTTTATGCATCCTTATTTTCTATTTCTAAATGCAAATAGGTTCCTTAAGAGTCGCTGTTATGTTTTACTAGAAAGCGGACAAAAAGGTTTGTGTAAGAAAAATACCATAAGGAAGCCTTTCCCTTACACGGTTGTCTACAAAACTGAGTTTCTAAAGGGGTTCGGAAAATATATTACGGTTTGGGAAGGTGTTAATCACCAATTCCGCCCTTTTGATCTCTAGTGGCTTTATACGTTTATTCTATATTGAAAAACTTGAATGCTTTTACTGACAGTCTACTATTTTTCGAAAATAACTTGTAAAGAGAACCTGATTTTTGGGAAAATCGGGGGAAGGGGAGAAAACCTTGTAATCCTTGATCCAATGTTTTAGTTTTGAAATCAAAATAAAAATGACCGAGTTTATAGGTTTTGAAATTTATAAAGATATTCCAGTGTTGTTTCTTTAGATAACAATAACGGTTTTATCTGTGTTTTGATTTATTTGAGAAAAAGGTCGAATCTTTATTGGAATTGATTGGACATGGAATTGAACTCTTGAAGATAGTGTATTAGATATATCATAATCTATATGGAAGACAGGCTATACCCGATTTTAATTCCTAAGCAAACTTTGTTAGTCCGGGTTTTGAAAACTTGGTTTTATTTGGACACTAACTTTGAGATATCGTAACTTCTTTGTTTCTTATCCAATTAAGTCCTTATTTGCTCTTATGTCTAGGTTTTGATGCATTCTACAATTTTCATGTTTTGACCAAAAGCCAATTCACGCTCATCGTTGGTCAAAACATCGTGCGAAGTAGGCCGGTTTGCAAAATCTGATCGTTCAGCAACGTCGTGGCAGAGTGCTTTCTTCTACGAATTTCTGGATTTAATCCATCCATAATTTGAAGAAACTTCCTCTTGTGAAGTTATAAATAATTGAATTAGCTTTTTGTGGACATAAAGATCACCTAAATCAGAGTTTTGAGTGAAAAATTATGGCAGAATTACGGACAGTGCTCTAGATCCAAAATGCCAGTGCTAGCAGTGGACTTCATGTTCGATCATGGATGATCATGGTCGATCTCGGTATATCTGGCATGGAGTTCGGTTTTTTACCCCATTTAACCCATTTCTCACCATTTTAAACCTCCTCCTCCCTCATTTTCGAGATAAACATCCAGGAAAGGTTAGAGAGAGATAAGAGCTTCCTTGTGAAGGTTTTTAAAGATATATTTACTCATCCTTCATCCCCGAAACAAGAGCTTGTAATCATCATCTTCATCTCCTTCATTCTCTCTCCCTTTATTGTTAAAGCTCTAAACATATATTTAGGGATTTTGTAGCTTGGCGACGATTGGCTCGATTCAACCCTTCCAACTCTAGAATAAAGCTCCTTAGAGGTGGGAATCTACTACCAAAACCTATTTTACGTCTTATTAATTATTGATTATGAATCTATTATATAGTTATGTGAAAACCTATCATGTTTAAATGAGTTTTGGGGTTTATGATGAGACTGTGCGTTGATAACGAAATTGATGATTGATATAGACTAAATATACCTTGGAATACATTGTTTAACTAGAAATTGTGATGAATGGGCAGGTTTACACCAAAACCCTCTTGGACCTTATTTTCCTAGATTTCACAAAAAGGAGTTTTTTATGGAATTCCTTTGATAGATCGATTATAAGTGAAACATGCATTTGTCTTATTCCACGCTACGGTAGGGAACAAACCCAGTACCTGCTTGGGGTCTAGTTTCCACTCCTTCAGGCTGAGGGAGAATGTATCAGAGTGCGTAGCGGAAGGGCAATACTTGCTAAATCCGTATTTGATTAAACTCTTCAGTTAACAAACTAGTATATTCGAATTAAAATTCCTTTTAAGTGTAATCAACATAATCGATTTGAGCCTAACAATAACCATTAACTGATCCCTCAATTTAGTGTATATGCATTGGTTTCATTGGGGAGAAGTTGGTAGGGTTACGACCCTCATCCTGCCAGGATCTTTATTCTTTAAGAAATGCGAATAAAGAGAATGACAGAACCTCGTTGGAGTGGCCAATATTTTTCATTTCTAATTCTTAGTATCGGGTACCCTACCTTATAAGTGTATAGACCAACAATGTGATTCACACGTGATTCTTCGGCTTTTCTCTAAAAGTGTTGTAAAGACCATAGGGGTACTCTAATTTTGGATTATCCGATTGATAAAAGTTAGTGACCAATTCTCTAAGGAGGGGAGTGACATTCGATTTCAAAAAGTGGTTCTTGTCTCCTCTAAACTCTTTGTCAAAACTCATTGAGGTTGTGGTTAACGAATTTAAGATAGTGCTTCTACTCACCTTGACCTTGCATCTAGCATAAATTGCATCCTTTGGATATTATATATAGGACAAAAATCCATTTTAAAGATTGAAATAAAGGGATGGCAAGTTTAACATACACAACTTACTTTGCTTGTTATAAGTAAAGGGCGAAGACCGAGTTTCCCTTTTCTTCTTTCTTTTTATTTGTCATAGTGGCGTACTATGACGTTCTTCTTAGCCTATAACTAAAACCTCAAGATTTCAATTATATATTTTACTTAGTGTTATGTGATCGAGTTCAAGTTCTATTGAGTTCTTATGAATAACGAGTCAAGTTCACCGCATTTGATAACAACATAGTGTTGGACATAGCCTTATAACTTGGACCGGCCATATGTGATATGAGCCAAAAACTCCGTAATGGGTACATGCCCGTATGTGAGAAATTACGTGCCTAGAGTAGTCACATCGTTTTTATGAATCATCGACATATTGTTTTCCTTCACTCAAGATCTGGACAATTCTAGATTTGATTTCGGGTGTTCTAGAGATAGTGAATCTCAATTCTATCCATAACTAAAATTCCTTGGTGCTAAGTCTAAAAAACCTAGTTATTTTTGCAGTAAGTGTAGTTTTTATGTTTCTTATCGATGAATCTCTAACTTGAATCCTCAATTAATTGTTTCATCATGTGAGAAGGGTGAATTGTAATATGAATGGAAAATTCGGTACTCAAGACTCTGTCTTTGTAAATGAACACTGATAACCCCTTCATTTCTCTTAACTTTAGTGGATTATATTTAGATATCCATGTGTGTTAAGGAGTTCGTCCTTCACTCAATTGTAAGTAGAGAAAATATCATTTGACTTTCCTTAGCTATAGAGTTACACTCATGGACCATGGATATTCTCTTAAGGAAGAGAAATTGAGAATGATTTGGTGAATGCTTTTGTCATGGACATTCTTATATAAATTTCGAGGATGAAATTTCTTAAGGAGGGGAGATTGTAATACATTGTTTTCCATTTTTGAGCTAATCCTCTTCTTAAGCCCGGTTAGGGCTTAATCTCCATTAGGGCATGAAGGTTTTCGAAGATATTTTTACTCATCCTTTATCCCTGAAACAAGAGCTCGTAGTCCTCATCTCCATCTCCTTCATTCTCTCTCCCTCCATTGTTAATGCTCTAAACCCTTTCAACTTGAGAATAAATCTCCATTAGGGATTTCGCGGCTTGGTGACGATTGGCTTGATTCAACCCTTTCAACTCGAGAATAAATTTCCTTAGAGGTGAGAATCTACTACCAAAACCTATTTTACATCGTATTAATTATTGATTATGAATCTATTACATAGTTAGGTGGAAACCCAGTTTGTTTAAATGAGTTTTGAGCTTTATGATGAGACTGTGCATTGATAACGAAATTGATGATTGATATAGACTAAATATACTTTGGAATACATGTTTTAACTAGAAATTGTGAGGAATGGGCAGGTTTACACCAAAACCCTCTTGGACCTCATTTTCCCAGCTTTCACAAAAAGGGGTTTTTGGGGAAAATGTTAGAGATGTGCCTTATTGTTAAAATTGATGATTTAAATAACTTTAATATGACTCATATTATACAATCTGACAAGAGATTTCAACTATCCACATAGTTTACATATAAACCCACATTATTATTAATGATCTTTACCATAAAGCTTTACGTCCACCTTTAAGGATTCAAGTGGCGGAATCTATTTACAAAAACTCGTATATGGACTATTATAATACTTTGGCATCTTATTATGAAATTTCCTTTGTCCTTAAATAATTAATGTTGTATGAGAGTTTTATATATATCTAATTGGCACAGTTGTTTATTAAACGAGCCAATTAAGAAATGATTGATTACATACATTGGCACTAGTCCATGAATGGTCCCGGGTTTCATCTAATTGGATGGGGCCATAACTTGGGACAGAGCGCCCTGGGTGAAAGACCCAAAACAGTGCACCAAAATTAACAGGAGGCCCTGCTGCAGCTTGGGTGAAAGGGCACGAAATGTTAACCTAGTTGTACGCTTGGATAGTTGTGAGAGATAAGAGATTTATGGCCCAGATTTCATGAGATGAATACTAAATTGTGCCATAGGATTTTATTTGATGTCGTTTATGAAATGTCCATGGGTTTTGAAGTATTTGAATAAGATGATGAAAAGGGTTTCTTCTTAAACCAATATATATATATATATATATGAGAGTGGTTTATTTTAAGCTGCTATAAAGGATTTTCGAATCTTATTTCCACATTAAAATATGATTCCCACCGAGTCAGTTTGACTCAACCCACCTATTTTCCAAACAATTTTTTCTACAGGTTCTTCTAGGTAAAAGGAAGAAGGAGAGCATAGTTTCATAGAACGCCTCTAAGCCATTACCGAGTCAAAAGTCCTTCGCGAGAGAAGGACTCGTGTTTGATATATTGTTAGTGATGTATGTATTGAACCTGTACTACTATATATTGTATGTGGAGATTGAAAATTTTGTACTTGGGACCTCATTGGGTGCTAGCTGTTGAATTATAATATTTCTCTTTCTTTTGTGGACAGATTTTGCGAAGTGGAAAAATATTCTTATTATTTAGATTTTGAATTTTTACATTTTACACATGGATTGTGTCTAGTTAACCCGCCGTCGGCATACGGCATCCGTGACGAACAGGGTCTCGGAGGAGAGATCCTCTTAACGAGATTCAGGAGGTCACATAGGGTATCACGATTCTTTGCATCTACACTTCTCCGAACACCTCAAACTTTGGGATTATCAATTTTTAAGGTGGGAACATTAATACTAAAGCTTTGACTTTAACTTTTACTTGTTGCATTAGGGGGTTTCTTTGAAAATTAGGGATTTTCATGAAAAAACCACAGGTTATATGTTTGCATATGGGTTAGGCTAGATAAATCCCTTATTGGTAGTTGATAATGATGGATTATACTATACATTGCATGTATGTACACTTAATTTAATGTTTTTACTATTTACACTGGGAAATTTACACTAAACCCATTTCATATAGTGTATGAACTGGGGTTTGGGGATTTTGGGATTTGTACTCGGATTATGGTTCATTTTGGGGTGTAAAATATAGATACACATATTTATACCACAAAGTTTACATATAGATGATTATCTATGAAAGTTGTATCAAAACCCACCAAACTGGAATAATATACGATATATTTGGGTCTAGTGGCTTATGAATACCATTGTTGGAATTAGTAATGAGTATGATACCTCAACACACCTTAAATATGTTGTTAACATGAATCGGTAAGGTGTGAAATTTCCCTAGTAATAATTGAAGGGGACGAGTATGTCGTAATACCGGTTAGGCGAGAATTACAGAAATTGATCCTTGGCTTGGGCAGGATAACATTCGGACATGGATAAGACTTATATGGCCTTAGTTTTATGCATGTGTGTGAACACCTCATTTTGCAACCCGCGCAAGAATCCTAAACTCTAAGAAAATGAGCATGCATGAATACAAAAAAGCATTCCTAGATGCATACATACCATATATATGTGATATAGGTCAAAGAAGAAAGCCGAAAGGACACCTGGACGAGAAGTTACGAGAATTACCGGAAGCCGCCGGAACTGAAAAAACTGTTAAAACTCCTGGAAACTTTTGAAAGGAGAGTTACCCATTTCTGATCACCCTCAAACTTTGAGAGTTGTTAGACATTGCCACAATGATAAACATACTCAAAATTTAGCTCAATCCGACGACCGAATCTCCAAAAACTCAAAAAACCAGGAGTTCATTTCAGTTAATCAAATGGAGACCTTCCTGAAGTTAAAATGATCTTAATTTTGGTAGTAGATAGCTCTTGTTATGGGGAAGAACATATCAAAAGTTCATCTTTTTCGGAGATGGGATCATTGAGAATTAATTTGTTTATCGCGAAATTCTAGTTAAAATGTCCTTCGTAGCAATTAAAGTAAATGAAGGCCTTCCCGAATTCTGATCGATCTCTAATTTGGAAACAATCTATAAAACATTTGTAGGGAAAACATATTCAAAATTCAGGAAAATCCAACCGTTAAAAGTTGACTTGTCGTACAACAAGTGAAGCTGTTATATGCAAGTACGTTTCCTACGCGGAAACAAACTCTTTGTACCAATCCGAGGAGACTGAGTCCTTCCTGAACTCTGAGCATCTTTAAATTTTGACACGATCCAAAAGACTCCTATTCCCAACACATATCCAAAAATCAGAATGATCAAATGGTTAAAACTTAACTTGTCGCACAAACAAGTAACCTTGTTTACAACAAGTACCTTTCCTATGCGAAAACAAACTCTTCGTACCAATCAGAGGAAAAGGAGTCCTTCCCGAATTCCGATCAGCCTAAAATATTGATATGATCTACAAGACTTCTATTCCCAACACATATCCAAAAATCAGCATGATCCAACGGTGGGAAGGCTTAACTATAAGCTCCAAGAGTCCTGGCTGCAATCTCTTTTCTTGCTCTCCAAGCATTTTTTCAACTATAAATAGACTCCCCGTCCATTCGTGTTTTCCATCAACAATCAAGGAGATTTCATGGTACACACTAAGCGATCCTTATTCTCTCCCTCCAAGGAGGTTTAGGTATAATTTTCTACCTTTTCTTTTATTTATTCGCCAGTCTTATAATTCAGACTCTTGTCTGCATAATTTCTATCACTTGACAGCTTTTCAAAACCCTTTTTCAAAACCAACCGCGTATAACAAACCCTAGTCCAATTCTAAAATAGAATTGTTACTTCCTTACTTTTTCAAAAGCCCGAATTAGCGGTATTGTTATATGAAGGAATCAATAATCGCTATATATTCAGTCTAATTCATAGATTGTGGTGTATATGTGATAAATACTCGATTATGAGAGCACTAGTGCCATTTATACTGGTTTAATCAATAGACTATGGTATATGATTAGTCAACTCACCTCATATCATATCAAGTATAAGATTCCACATCGAATCAACTTTCGAAAAGCCCAATGTTTTACAAAATCACTTATTTTATTGCATTTACAATTATCAAACCTTATTTTTCAAATCACACACACATTTATTTCCAAAATCCTGGGCGAACTAGGAAACACATCGTTTTCATCCCATCCCCAAAATCTCAATTTCTAAACCAAGTACAGAAAGCTATAAAGTAATAGTAATAGCATGCAAGAACTGAACTATAACATGTGCATATCTTACTCAAGAGACCGAAAGAGAGAATTGGGTGCCTAATACCTTCCCAATTTGTAACTTAATTCTCAAATCTTTGAATCAAGTGGTTTCGCATACATTGTGTATAAGAGGATATTTAGTCTACAAATATGTCTCTTTTACACAAACTTTTTTGTTTGTTTAGTAAAACAAATTCGCGACTCTTATTCTTCTCAAAAACCAATTTTCAAAGCAACACAGAATCGCTGCCCACGAGGAACTCAGGCGTCGAAAACGCGGGTTCTCACAGTGGCGACTCTGCTGGGGATTTTAAAGAGGATTAAACTCTAAACAAGAGTAGAATATGTGTGTATTAACGATTATGTTTGCATGCTTTCGTTTTTGGCCTTAGTCGTAGGATAACATAGATGCGATTTAGGTGGATACCCTGATTCCCTTTTTTGTTTGTAATAATTGTTTGAGGAAAATCTTTTCATCATTAAAAATTGAAAGTATTCGAACAAACCCTAAAGTGCTTATCATAATATACCACCATAATTATTATTTTGTATGCACCCACTATCATCATGCATTATCTAGAGTGTGAATTTACGCTATCAAACTCAGGACCAGAGTCGTGACTAGGCTGTGGACTTGCGAGTTTACACTAGCCAAAAGCGCCTGGGACCACTCGCCTTGGCCAAGTACCAAATTGAGATATATTGAGTGACAAGAACACTCACGTACCTAGAATGTATATCAAAAAGTCCTTACACGTACTCACCTTTGGGGTATATAGCAAGACCTAGCCAAATAGGAAGGAGCCTAAACCATACCCTTTTAAACCACGCTTGCATATAGGATGCGTCAGCCTAGTACACTTGAATTTTTACATATTTTCTTGACCAGCAATTATGAGATTAGTGAACAAAATGCCTTGTCATACATACCAACTCTTGGTCTAGCAAGTACGACCGGTGGCTGTCTAACCCCGCCCGTAGAAATTCCTCACTAACAATCATTAGTGAGAATTTTCCTGGCACTATTTCCATGAAAAACAACTCTAAGAGAAGAGAACTTCCCGATTTTCAAAAATGATTTTCAATATATTTTATAAAAGATGAGTCATTTTCCAAAATTAATTTTTTGAAAATTAATTTTCAAAATCGGAAGGTTATAAGTGTAACATCATGTATTTATATTAATATTAATTATGTTATATTAACTCCTTGATACATATATGAATGATCGTTTGCTGATTCGGGTGGTCTGAATCGATTTTGGTTGGTAAATAGGAGGTTTTGGTTCTTTGCGATTTGTTAATTTTAGCTAACTTTGAGCTATCGTAATTTCTTCGTTACTTACCCGATTAAGGTTCCGTTTACAAAGGTGTCTAATATTTATACCAATTTACAACTTTTGTGTTTTGACTGAAAGCTAATTCGCACTCCTCGTGGGTCAAAACAAGGCCCGAAGTAGGTCCATCGTTAAATTCTGGTCATTCGGTAGCGCTTTGGCAGAGCGCTGTCTTCGGTGAATTTTTGAAAAACATCTATCCATAATTTGGGAAACCTTTCTCTTAGAAAGTTGTAGAGATTTGAAATACCTTTCCGCAGACATAACGAACGTGCCAATTGGAGTTCCGAGCGAAAAGTTATGGCCAAAACAAAAACAGTGCTCCAGGACCCAAAAATTAAAGCGCGGACCGGTATGGCGTTTTTGGATACCGGTCCGGCACTAAATTTTTGGAAAATTTGTGCTCCACGGACCGGTATTCGGTATTTGGCATACCGGTCCGCTAGTTAACTTTTTCCACCGACTTAAGCTCGTTTTAAGTGCGTTTTAGCTCATTTTCATCCATTTTTCGACCCAAACTTTTTCACACTCTAGGAGAGCTTTCTAGAGGGTTCTAGAGAGAGAAAGGAAGAGATTTCTACGCATTAATCCTTCCGCATCAACGAATTAAGCTCAAAATCATCCGAACCATCTTCAACTTCACTATTCATCATCTTCATCCTTGAGATTCCTTTGGGAGGGCTTGGATTCTCTTATTTCTTCCTTTTATACGGCTAATAAACACGAGGTAGGGGTTCTATGGCTTTCAAAACTAAATAATAAGATTTTATTAGTCAAGAATTGTTGTTCATGATTATCAATTGCTTGAGAAACTTGAATATTAAAGTGTTTATGCTATTTTTATGACTTATAAAATTGTGATTGTAAGATTTGATGAAAGATATGCCATATACACTTGCTAATAAGTGTTATTTGAACTATATGTGGTATCCCTTGGCGATGTACATGTTGTTTGCTGATAAAGTAGGTTGTTGACGAATTTTACACACCAATGGATATGATATGAGAGTTATAGGAGTGGATATGGCATAAATTGCTTATTATCTTTGAAATAGCATGTTTTGCATATCATGCATGTTATTATTGTGTCAACCAAGCGCTTGAAGGATTCTCAGCATATGTGGATCATTCTTATGGCTCAACATATGGGCGTACTTTTTATGATGATTACTATAAATGATCTGATTCTAGATGTGATGTGGATCCGGATATGATTCTATTGTGATCCTTCGATTATGAAGGAATGATGTATTGATCTATGCTTGCCGGGATGGAAATAAGTAGGGCCTGGTGCCCTTAGGTTGAAAATCCCTAAACCTCCGGAGGGTAGCAACGCGTCGGCTGTCTAGAGCCAGCGGTGTGTAGCCCGAAAATCTAGACAACGGTAAGGCACTGATGGTTATGTGGTTATCTTTCTATTAGTGGACATGTGGTCCAAATTGATGATGATCGATTGATATGTTCTGGGGCCGATGGGTCAATTTATGATCATTGTTATATTTTCTCTCGGGCGGTCAGGCCTTTGCTATACTCCGGTTCGGTATGGATATAGTCTGGCAACGTGGCTCTAAGGTTGACACAAGGGAGGTAACCTACATTGGCATATGCATGCATTATGAAATGAACATATGTTCTAAACTGAATAATGTTTTGTATGTGATTACTTACCCCTACTGAGCATATAGCTCATCCCATTTCTTTAAACGATTTTAGGTACTCACGAGTCCCAAGGGGATAAAGAGACGACGGGTTTGGGGACGAAGTAGAAAGCTCTGATACTACGGTTCATTTTTGTAATAGATGTGTTAGAACTGGAAGCTACGGCTCGCCCGAGGACTACCTATATATTTTTGTTGTTCACGTAATGCATACTATGTATATCTATGTGCATGTTTATCAGTTATAGTATCATTTTTGTACCCAATGCTTGTTGTTGCTTGGTTTGTATACTGCTATTGATCTATATTCCTCTTATACACTTGTCTTAGTCCTACTAGGATGGGTTAGTGACTCTCCAGGTCTTAATTATAAGTTTTATCCTGTATAATTAAGGCGGGGGTGTTACAATAAGGGCACCTCGAAAATTCATATGCCTATCCTGAACTTATCCACAGGGCTCTCAAGTTATTGAAGTCAATCTGTTTTCGCCTAATCACCAAAAAGTGGTTTTCGATTTTATTTTTCTGTTGAGTAATAATTTTTTGAGAATTATGTAACCCATGGTAAAATAATCATTTTTTGGTCAATCCCTGATTTCTTTCTCCCCATTTTTCACCACATTTCGATTATCTATCACACTAGATGACTCACGAGATCTGACTCACCATCGATCATGCCATAACCAAGCCACCGATCGATCAAACTGGGGACAGCAATACTGAGGGTAACCATGATGAAGCCTCTCATGCAGCGGATCCGCCGTCTGGTCCCGTTTTCCCACAAAATAAGGGTGGTACTTGAACCCTTGAACATCTAATCCATGATCTGACCCAGTTTATAGCCATCATAAAGGATTACCAAGTGGCAACCCAAGCCTATCTTGAGCCATAATCACTGTCAGAACACATGCTGAACTAAATCAACTCAATCCAAATACATACCCAACCGAAGGCAACCAAACTTGAGACCCAGTAGCTCCACCTAACATTCTCTAATACATTATCCTAGTTCATCCAACACAACCACCCACTTCATGTGGCCCCTGCCAACATCGTTGTACCACCGGCGCAAGATCCCGAAACCGCTTGGTTGAACCCTAAACATAACCAACCCCTTCAAAACTATAATCCTCAAGCAATCCTTGATGCAAATCATAACAGCTCCCTGAGGACTAGCCTCACCATCATCGTTCACACAAACTGAGGGTGCAGAGGGTATATGCACTGAGGGTGTCGAAAAGAAGACCCGGACAGCTCCCTGAAGCTAGCCTCACCATCATCGTTCGCATACACTAAGGGTACATAGGGTATATGCACTAAGGGTTTCAATAAGAAGACCATAACAGCTCCCCGAAGACTAGCCTCACCATCATCGTTCGCTCATATTGAGGGTGCCGAGGGTAGGGGTGTCTAGAATCCAATCCAAACCGAGGAACCGATCCAATCCAATCCAATCCAATTAATTTTTCTTGGATTTTATGGATGATTGGATTGGATCGGATGCAAAATTTGAAAACCGAAAAAAATTGGATCGGTTCCGGTTTGATGTGCTCTAGGAACCGATCTAATCCAATCCATTATTAGTGTTGCCACATGTCTCTGCATCATCGGTGGCATAATATTTAGTCTTAGTTTGAAATCATTTAATCTTAGTTTGTTATTTAATATTTAGTTTAATCATGTATAGTTCGTCACTTGGTTTAATTATATATTTTTGGTTAGACAGTAGACATTTTAACTTAACGCTATTTGGTTGAACACTTGAACTTTATTTGTAATGGATTTTATTTAATTTACAAGTAATTTACATCTTGTTTTACATTAGAAATGAGTATTTCAATAATATAATATATCTTATTTTAAACTTATAATCGGATCGGATCGAAACCGATCCAATCCAACATTTAATTGGATTGGATTAGATTGGTAAAGTGTATTGGATTGGATTGGATGCCAAAACCTAGAACCGATATGGGATCGGATCAGATGCGGATGGTTTAAAATGACCGGATCGGATCGGATGGACACCCCTAGCCGAGGGTACATCTACTGAGGGTATTGACAAGAAGACCCGAATAGCTCTTTAAAGACTAGCCTCTTCATTCATCATTCGCACTGAGGATGTCCTACCCACATCACCACGACCCTGTTATTGCCCTATCAGCAGAACCAAAAACCCTAAAGGTAAAATCAAGTCAATCAATTTTTTTAGCAATTGGAAGCCCCCGCCTCTCTCAATAAACAAGCCTGTCCACACCCACTCATGAAAACGCAGAATATCAATAATCTTCCTGAGACTGTGGGTATGAGAAAATGCGGTAACTCAAATGGATTTTGATAGGCCCAAGAATCAAGAAGCAGAGAGAAATGTGTCAAGATGGAAGCATGACGCAAGATCAGCAAAATCCCAAGACGAAAGCACGCCATTTTTTTGTGACTGATATCACCTTGCACTCACTCATTATTTAACCAAAAATCAATATTTTCTTTTTTGAGTAAACTATATTTAATCAATAGACTATGGTATACGATTAGTCAACTCACCTTATATCATATCGGGTATAATATTCTACATCGAATCAGTTTCTGAAAAGCCCAATGTTTTACAAAATCACTTGTTTTATTGCATCTACAATTATCAAACCTTTTTTTTCAAATCACACACACACACACACTTATTTTCAAAATTCTGGGATAACTAGGAAACACATAGTTTTCATCCCATTATAACTGGGATAACTAGGAAACCAAGTACGGAAAGCTGTAAAGTAATAATAATAGCATGCAATAACTGAATTATAACACGCGCATATCTTACTCAAGAGACCGAAAGGGCGAATTGGGTGCCTAACACCTTCCCAATTCGTAACTTAATCCCTAAATCTTTGAATCAATTGGTTTCTCATACATTGTGTATAAGAGGGTATTTACTCCATAAATATGTCTCTTTTACACAAACTTTTTTGTTTGTTTAGTAAAACAAACTGGTGACTCTTATTCTTCTTAAAAACCAATTTTCAAAGCAATACGGAATCGTTGCCCACGAGGACCTCAGGCATCGAGAACGCGGGTTCTAGTAATGTGTGTGAACACCTCATTTTGTGACCTTCGTAAAATCCCGATCTCTAAGGAAATGAACACGCATACATGCATGGACATTTATGAGTATTTGGACAAAGAGAGTTCTTGATTTATGATAATCCTCAGACTTTTAGGTTTGTTCGACAGTGCCATAATGAGTAGCATATTCGAAAATCAGTTTGATTCGATGGGAGGATTTTTGGGAATTCAAAAAACTGGGAGTTCACTTCAGGTAATCAAACAGACTCCTTCCCAAAGTCCAAATGAGCTTAAAATTGGTTAGTAGACAGCTAAGATTATGGGTAACAACATACTAAAAAAATTAAATCAATCCGATGTCCCGTTCTAACACACTAAAGAAACTCGAAGACCCTAAAGAAACTTCTCTTGCTTTGGCTGATCGGAAATCCTATCCACATACGTACTAAACTCCCCAAACCTGAGGCGATAATCCTCAACCGTTTTTCTATTCTAATTTTTTTTATAAAACTCATCTATCTTTGCTCTACCATAAGCATCGGACACGTATCCATTGCAGAGATTTCTATTGAACTCAGCCCACCTAGTGGTTGCGTTATATCCACCAAAAAAACCTCCACTAGCTTAATGTACTACCCTCGAGTTCTAAATAAACATAACTAACCTATTTGTACTTGAAGCATTTAAAATCTTAAGTTGGAAGCCGATGTGGTAGGGTCACCCTTCAGCAACCTCGGGTACCAAATGACCGGTCAAATTGTGGTGGTTATGGACGGTTAAACTTCTTGAGGGGATTTAACCTTATTGGTCAGAAATCAAACCTAGAGGGGGGTGAATAGAGTTTATGAAACTAAATGCAGAATTAAAAAGTTTAAAGTAAAGTTTTAAGAATAAAACTAATGTTTAAGCAATTTAACTAGCTAAACAAATATATTAAGGAATGCAAGCAATTCAGCCAAGCAATCTTAAAATACAAGCAATCAATAAATATAGCAAGTAAATAAAGAGCTTGAGTTAGAAAGAATAAACCGATTGAAGTTTAAGACTTTTTGTTCTCGCGGTTTGGTTGTCTAAACCAAATGTCCGCTCCCTGATTGTGCCTCTGATAAATTCCACTAATTTTGATTTTTTTCCTGGTGAAAATCAAACCACAATACAAATGTTGTTATACACACAACACTCACAATGTAGCTATACCCACTATACTTCTTACAAGATATACTCTTTAGCCAATCTATAAGATTTACCTCTCATAATTACTAAATAAGAATTTACTTTCTTGTTATCCTATGAGATTTACCTCTCAGAATTGAATATAAATTGTTTGGTGATTCACACCAATGAATAACAACTCTCAAGTGTTTAAGGGATACAATTGAAGCTCATACTAGAATTATCTTGATTGATCAAAAAGATATAGCTCAAAATGATGAATATGATCAATACTAAAGCTTGACTTCTTGAATAGATGAAAGATGAGTTTTTATAAGTGTTCAAGCTTGCAAAAATGTGTCTTAGATGTCCAATATATAGTCCTAAAGATGATATTGCCATTTGTGAGAGTTTGTACAAGTTTGGTACCAAAAAAGGTAAAAAATCAGATATCCAACGGCTATATTCTGAGGTATTAGTCGACTGATGACCTCTGACTATCAAGCCAAAATCCCAATTTTTGGACTTTTACAATTTTGCTCCAAATTCAATTCTAATGCTTGGGGTGTTTCTTGGAACCCTGGTGCGGATGAATCGACACTATATTAGTGGTACTACAGTTATTCCTCAAAACCATAGTGAGTATAATACGAGAAGTATAAATAGAAAATGTATGATTTTAAAGATACGACAGAAATTCGAAGAGTGAAAGGTATGAACAATTTGGGGTGGGACTCAATTAATCATTGTGTTTCAGTTCCAGTTAGCGGCAACCAACTAATGATTTATAATATAGTCATTCGTTGCACTGCGGCTGGCTATAATATAACCCAATAGTCCCCCTACTACTACTCTGAAAACCAAAATTGATTCCTTGAGCTTTCCTAATTTATCGATATGATAAGATGAATAGGATCGATAAGAAATGGAATCCCCTAATCTACCCCACTCTCGGCGAAGGAAAATGAAACATATGCCTCTAATACCAACTTGTAATGCCCCGAATCTCGTTAAGAGGATTTATCCTCCACGACCCAATTCGTTATGGGTGTCGTACCCTAACATTGGGTTAATGGAACATAATTCTGTGAGAAACTTAAATATTCACATTTTAGATAATAAAAACAACTTATATTTCACAAAATCCACCTACAAAAGCAAAAAATAATAATACAATTAAACAAATAGCCTCCAACGAGGTCCCAAGTATGAATTTTACAATCTCTATATAATACATACGATTTGGGTGAAAGTACGATACATATTATAGGTCGGATTTCGACCCAAGAGGGGGGTGAATAGGGTTTAAAAACTTTAATGCGGAATTAAAAACGTTTCTAAAAATGTTTAAGTAAAACAAATTTACTAAACCAATATATCAAGGAATGCAAGAAATAAATAATTAAACACAAGAGCAAATAATCAAACAATCTCAAAATAAGCAATAATGTAGCAAGTAAATAAAGAGATTGAGTAAGAAAGATTGAACCGATTTGAAGTCTAAGGCTTTTTGTCCACACGGTTTTGGTTTACCAAACCATAGTCCGCGCTCGGTTAGTTCTTCGAGAATTTCCACTAAAATCAATCTCCTTCTGGGTGAAGATCAAACCTTTACAAGTGTTATCGTCTCACACACTCTACAAGTATTGCTATACCACAATACTCTCACAAGATACCCTCTTGCTAACCTTGTGAAATTTACCTTTCACAAAAACTAAACAAGAATTTACCTTCTTGTTTTTCCTATGAGATTTACCTCTCACAATGAATTCTAATTGTTTGGTGATTCACACCAATTTACAATAACTCTCTAAAGTGTGTAAAGAATACAATTTGAAGCTCACACTAGAGTTATCCTATTTGATTAAAATGATATAGCTTAATAAGAATGATTGATCAAAAATAATTTCTTGAATTTTTGAATGATAAAGATAGATGAAGAATATAGTATATGAATGATTCAAGGTAGTCAAAACGTGTCTTAGATAGTGTATATATAGTCCCAAAAGTGATATAGCCATTCTAGAGTTTTGGTAGAAGTTTGGTACCAAAAATAGTAAAAAATCAGAAATCCAACGGCTATATTCTGAAGCATCAGTCAACTAAGCAAAATCATCAATCGACTGATGGGCCCTTAGTCGACTGATGGGCTCTGTCCATCAGGCCAAAATCCCAATTTTTGCATTTTAGCTCCAAAATCAATTCTAATGCTTTGGGGACTTCAAAAATAAGTTTCTAAGACACTTATTTTCGGGAAAACTCAAAATATGATCATTTGAATTTAATATGAATTTATTTTAAAACCGGTTTTTGCTAGAATGATGTTTTGAAATGATTTTGATTCAAACTTGGTTTTGATCAATCTAAGAATGATATTTCAATATGTATGAGCTATATAAATAATCAAATAAGAAACTTTACATAATACCTAAGCACTCACTCAATTATCGAATTAACGAGTCTTTGAATGCTTTGATTTGTTTCTTTAATTTGATTCTTCCTTAAAGCTTTTCCTTTGAAACTTTTGCATATCTCTTTTATCTTGAGTTCCACGGATTTGCATTGTAAGGATGTGGATCTTCTTACTAGTTTAATGCTTTGTTGACTTGATCGGATATATATTGAATGATCCTTGTCATGCTTCCTTTGAGCAATCATGCTATTCTTGATATTCCATATAAATGAACTATAAACTTATATTAAGAAACAAGTTAAATTACACATGATTGATTTGTTGTTATTATCAAAATAAGATTAGGACCTTCAAGGTCAACACATATATCGTTAACTTAAGTCTTAAGAGTGATGCCCTTCTATCGTGAAGGACCCGCGATCATGAAATGGTATCGAGGCAATCTACGAAGTTGTGTCATCCCTTTTCCTTTTTTCCCAAAAGAACCTGTAGAAAGAACTGTTTGGAAAATAGATAGAGTAAATCAAAAGGACTTAGTGGAATCGTATAATAAGTTTTATATGAAATCAACAGTTAGAAAATCCTTTTGTAAAATTATAAAATAAGTTTTTCACATATATATATAGTGGTTGAGGAAAAGCCATTTTCTCACTGTTTAAATAATTTCAAAATCCACGGATGATATATAACCGACATCACATGGAAACTTATGGCACAATTTAAATATGTTTATCTCAAGAATCTCGACCATAATCTCATTTATCACACAGCTATCCAAGCGGACAATCATGTCTGCATTCTGTAGCCTTTCACCCATGCAGCAGCAGGGCTTTCCGTTAGTTTTCGTGCACGGTTTTGGGTTTTGAACCCAAGAGACTGTGCTTAATAACTGTAGACACCCCGATCCGTGACCCCCGCAAGAACCCTAACGACCTTCGAGAACTGCTGTTTTTGGAGTCCAGGACCCACCCGAACACCCGAGACTGCCCCGGAAGCGTTTGTTGGCCAAACAAACATGTTTTTAATAGAAATGTCGCACGACATTCAAGATTGTCGCGCGACAATCCCACTTTACAGGGACATGTCGCGCGACAATCACCCCACCACTCCACTTTCTGACTCAGCAGTGAGTCTGAATCATCATTAAAAGCAGTATGTCGCGCTACAATCACTCCTTTATGGGGACATGTCGTGCGACAAATGGCCCACCACTCCACTTTTTGACTCAGCAGTGAGTCAGAATCATCATTAAAGTAGAATGTCGCGCGACAATCAAGTATGTCGCGCGACATACACCAAAATGTCGCGCGACATACACCTTTTCGTCACTATAAATAGGCCAACACCCCCATGGGTTCTAGACAGCAAGTGGGACAGCAACATCAGACCAACATCACAGCTGAAAACAGCAAGAAAAATCGCCAAAATAGTGCAGAAATTAGCAACAAGCATTTCTGATTATCGTCTTATTTCTGAAGAGATCGAATCTATTCTCGACACTCGACGTGTCCGGTCTCGGGAATCAAATTCTCGAAAATATCTGAAGAAGGAAAAGATTATTATCGCCGGAGATCTCTCTGCCATATTATATTCTCTTTCTTATTATTATCCCCGTCCTAGTAAACGAAGTGGCAACATGGTTGTGCTAGATTTCTAACACGCTCGAAAATCAGGTTTATCTGTGTACTTGTTTTATTTATGTTGTGTTATCCACGTTTTATTTGAATAAACTTATTGCCAAGTTATAAATAGTCTACCATCTTCAAAATAAAAGACCCTGATAAAACCATTTGTAAAATCAGAAGAGTAGGTACGTTATCATCCGGATAAAATTCTGTTTTCAAAACCCGGACTGATAAGACTTATCTAGGAACTAAAATCAACATATCCTGTCTCTTCTATAGACTGCGACGTGTCTAATAAAACTCTCCTCAAAGAGTTCTAGTTCCATATTAAATTAGTCCCGATACAAAATCCGAATCTTTTGCAAAAGTAATCACAACACGAGAAAACCGTCATTATCTGAGGAAATAATACGGGATACTCTTTCAAAATAAAAGGTTTTGTCATTTGTATTTACATCTTTCAATAATAAAAACATCGGATCTCGGAACACAAAGGTTTCTACCCCTTTCCCGTTTTCCCCCAGAAATTAGGGTTTTCATTTAAAAAAGTAGTAGACTGTCAGTAAAAGCATCCAAGTTTTTCAACATAAAATAAACATATAAGTCCACTAGAGACCGAAAGGGCAGAATGGGTGCTTAACACCTTCCCAAACCGTAATATAGTTCCCGAACCCTATAGAATCCTGGTTTCGTAGACAAACGTGTAAAGAAAGGTTTATTTGTAGCCTCTTCTCTTACACGACCCCTTTTTGTCCGTTTTCTCGTAAAACGTACTGTCGACTCTGAATGAACCCTCTTGTACCTAGAAATAGGATAGAGGGACACCCGATATGAATTATCAAAACACACCAAGCAAATGGAACGACGGGATCCTTTCCGACGTTTCAGATGCCCAATGAACAGGGACGAGACCCGGGGGTCGCATTTGCGGATTCTCACAATAACTCACATTAAAATTAATACATCAACGTGTATCCAAAGAGTGAAATCTCATATTAAAAATTCCGTGTAGCTTAATAACTCACAAACATAGGTTTCATATAGAAAAACCACCACTTGAACCCTTAAAAGTAGATATTTAGCTTTATAATAAGGCTTGCTAATAATAGAGTGGGTTCTAAGTGGGCTTTTATGCAAACCAAGGGTATAACCATAATTTCTTATTAAAACATGCATTTTGATATATATGTAGGCTATTCGAACCATCAATTTTAAAATTAATACAATATATCATCATATACTCAAAAATCTTTTTTTAATAAGTTGGGTTTTTATGTAAACAAGTAGAAGAATCGTAATCAATTAATAATAAGTTATAAAAGAAGTTTTAATACTAGATTCCCACCTCAATAAAGCTAGATCATCGAGTTTGGAAGTTAGAATCAAGCAAAGAGCCGCCGAATCACAAAATTCCTAATTCATTGCTTGAGCCCTAGCCATGGAAGAAAGAAGGATGGAGGATATGATGAATAGTGATGTGAGAGGTTTGATTTGGTGTGGTGAAAATCTCTCTAAAAAGGCCCTCTTTCTCTCTCTAGAAGGTCCAAGGTGTGTGGATCAAAATATGAGTAAAAAGGAGGCTAAATACTAGTTTAAAAGGTTCAAAACAACCCAGATTTCCTTGCTGGACTAGTCTCTAAAAATGCCAGACCGGCCCGCGCTATAACACTTTTGGGTCTAGAGCATTATTCTCATTTTGGTCATAACTTTTCACTCAGAACTACAATTTGGGTAATCTTTATGTCCACGGAAAGCTAATTCAAATATCTACAACTTCACAAGAGGAGGTTTTCCCAAATTCTGGGTGGATTAATCCCAGAAATTCGTAGAAGACAACAATCTGCCATCGAGTTACAATACGATGTGATTTTGTTGATAGGCTTACTTCGCATGCTATTCTGACCAATGAGGAGCATGAATTAGTTTTTGGTTAAAACACGAAAGTTGTAGGTTGGATTAAATCCTAAATATAGGCACAAACAAAAGCTTAATAGGGCAAGGAACGAAAAAGTTATGATTCCTCGAAGTTGACTAAAATTGATGAATTGTGTAGAGCCAAAAAACACGATTCACAAGTTGATATCAATTCGGACCATCCGAATTGTAAAATGACCACTTACAAAAATGTAAGTATACCCTTACAACTAGAACGAAGTGCTAGAACAATAAGATGCTCTATAAATCAAGAATTCACCTCCCGAGATGAAGTTGATGAACGAAAGAACGGGGTATTACACTCAGGGCTACGTCTCGGGTGACGAAGGTTGCCGACCATACAAAAAAAAATAAAAAATTAGGCACTAAAGAAGGCCTTAATAAATAAATGGGAGGAAAAAGGGCATTAAAAACAGGAAAGATGCGGGTGCAAATAATGTTTTATGAAAGCCAGAAAAACACTATAAGGGTTAAAAATCCTGACATTGTAGAAGAATTGGCAACAATTCAAAGTGAAAGGTATGAAACCCAAGAAAATATGCATGAGGTTCATAAGTCAGAAAAAGAGTGATCCCAAATTTTATTCTACAAAGAAAGCTCATCAAGAATGAATACTTTTGCCAGATAAAAAAGGGACCTCTACCAAATCTTCCCCAAAAATGGGCAATATCCCCAGCAGACCATCAATCATCATACCTCCAGCAATTCCCAATCTTTCATTTAAAAAAAGTGTCCCCAAAAAATCGTTGACAGAACCGTCCCTACTAGTGTGTGACGCCCCAAATCCCGTTATGAGATTTCCACCTCCGGGACTCGGTTAATCACGGATGCCGTGCGCGACGGCGGGTTTAAAATATAAAATCACGACTTTTGAAAACTTTTCTTAAATAAAATGTCCAGTTTTACTTGTGACGCCCCAAATCCCGTTCTGAGATTTTCACCTCCGGGACTCGGTTAATCACGGATGCCGTGCGCGACGGCGGGTTTAAAATATAAAATCACGACTTTTGAAAACTTTTCTTAAATAAAATGTCCAGTTTTACAAATGCTCGGTATGTGGAGTTTATTTAAATAAAAACCAAACCTGTGAGGTTTGCAAAGCACATTCACATTCACACAATCATATTCATCTCCACATATATATATAAACCGTTTGTACAAATCCATAGTCCATTACCCAAAATAATTGTAAGTCCATACATAAATACAAAGAGTTTAATATAACAAAAGATTATATACAACCAAGTCCTTAGTTCAAGGACTACAAAAGATATAGGACATTAGAGGCTACTAGACTCGTAGACCACGCGCCAATCCCCGATGTTTAACTTGCAAAACTGTTTAGAAAACGGGGTGAGCCAAATCCGGGCTCAGTGGGAACTATATAGTTTGTATATAGAAAATAATGGTTTTACATCAATGCAGTAGTTTGAAAACCATGCAGTGCAATGCAATGCAATTCACACACTCGTGCGTGCAAATCCCACTAGGAATCCTATCCTAGTCACCAGGAAGTTGACTATTTGATTAACCTATTCCATCCCTAGACTTCCCATGGAATACCCTAAGCCAATTCACACATTATTAGGGAATCATGGATATAAACCTACTTGAATCCGCTCTCAAGTGTAACTCAAGGATATACTATGCTATTCCGTACCTATACTGTAAGTCGTGACAATTGGCCAAGTATCTATTGTTTTCTCTTTTAGTTATAGTACGTTATGGATTCCATACTTGGCCACCTACAAGGCTTTATCCCTATTTCGTCTTCACAACCAAACCACATACTCACACTCGTATACCAGGTTTCTATGGCCATTAGCTATTAATACTTTCCACTTTATGTGTTAGTACGTTATGAGTGGCCAACACTTTCCTATGTATATTATGTTCATTTACGATAGTGTCTACATCATTGTTCTTACTAAAGGCACACTCGCTCGAGGCAATATATCAGCAACCATGCCATACAAGATATGATACAATACAATAATAATGATAATATAAATAATGCACATCCACAACACATCGATCCGTATCATATCTCTAGTATACTGCCTCAATTTCTCCCCGCGGTCGTCTAGGCCCAAAGCAACAGATCCCGAAGGCTCCGAGGCTTTTGTCCATGTCTCCTCCAAGTGGAGAGTGGTTCAGGGACTTGGTTCTCCAAGTAAGTCATTCGAAAATAACCCTCAAGACATTTTTCCGGGAATAACACTCCGAATAGTTAACGAGGAGAACGCCTCATACAAACCACATCGACACTCTGGAAGGAACTACACCAGGCGATACCTTAGTAGGGTCATGACCATTAGTAGCCCAACTACTTTCCGGGAAACTCACCATTTGGGTAAGTAGTGGCACACGAGACCTACTCCGCTTACCGAGGAAACTCATCGAACCCAGAACACATAGTCCTGTGGGAAGGCAAAATACAAAGAGTGGGCTCTCCTTTGTGGACACACACAACCACCGGCGGAGTCACCGACTTCATTTTCCCGTGCATGGTTTAGGGCCTTTTCACCCACGGGCAGCAATAGGCGGCCCTCCTTCGAGTCACGGGGAGCTACCTGGTGCTCGGTAAATCATCATATCCAGCCTATATGTGTGATCACAGTAACAAGCATCATATTTATTCATTTCCCATAATGAATATCATCATCATCAATAATCATACATCACACATATGGCTCATCGTCATAAATATAATCATATAATCGCCCACTATCCATTTATCAGCATTAACATCATCGTTAATCATTTCTACAAGAGTATCTTCATCACTCATATACTCCATATGTTTATCGTCAAGTGATTATTCTCACTATAAGGCCAATTAGTTCGGTAACCACGTTATACACCTCATCATATGATACGTGTATTAAACTAAGGCCGTATGTGTTCCATAATGATTCACTAGCTATATCATTAAGCCAAGTATCTATTAGCATATTTCTAATTCACCCGTCATATTAATACAACTCACCTAGATGTTCATATACATGATCGAGGCAATCCACACCCCACCAAAGTATGTTCTCTACGCTGCTAGAGTGTACAAGGGTTGTACGTTCATTGCCAGTGATAACCATATTCCATACAAGGTGCTAAGGGTTATTGTGTATTAATCCGCCCTAGCGGGTTTTATGTACAAACACTACTATTAATAACCCATAATCATCCATTTATAAGCACAAGACCTAAAAACCCCAATTTATAAGTCATACGAATAGCTACGGAGTTGGTTTCCTATGAATCTCTAGGGACACGCTTGCTAAATCGTGAAACTAGAAGATCAATCGCATTATAGGTGTGATAATCTATCAACATCTATCACCAATCTAAGAATTATCTAGCCTAATCCTCAAGAGATGCAAACAACACATGATTTTGCTTAAAATCCCCAAGTTGAGTGCAAGACTCTAATTCACCAATCAAACATTGAAAAACAAGTTTTATAACTAGTGTCCCCACCTTAGACAAGCCGAATCCGCAAGTTGATGAAGCGTAGAAGCCGTATCTCCCAAGCCCAAGCTCCAACGCATGCTCTAACGGAGGAAGAAGGTGGGAAAGATGATGAATAGTAAAGGAGAAAATGATTCGGAACTCAAATCTTGGATGAGGGATGAGAGATATGTATGATATCTTGTCTCTCTCTCTCTAGAGCTCTCTAGAATCTCCCTCACTCCCTCTCTATGTTGGGTGCACAAAAGTGGGGTTGTGGGGGGGTGTTAAACGACTTAAAAACGGGTTAAAAACGCTCAAAACCGACTTACAGGTGAACCATGATCGATCATGGGTCCCCCATGATCGATCATGAACCCTTCTAGAACTCCTCTAGAGGACCATGATCGATCATGGCCCTTCCATGATCGATCATGGAAGTCACTGCAACAGCAAATGACTTTCTGAGCCCGAAACGGACCTCAAAACGGTTGAATCTCGACTCGGCCCAAACACGAAAGTTGTAGAGGGCAAAGAAATGAAGATGTAGCCAAAAGTGAAGAGTCATTTGGACATCGGATGAAGAAGTTATGGCTTCTCAAAGTTGACCAAAAATTGACAAATCGCGAAAAGTGGAAATACACGATTATCGCCTCGGTTTCGATCCGAACCACTCGAATCACTAAACGAACACTCACGTGAGTGGAAGGAGGCTAATGTGACTAATAAAGAATACTAGAACATTACGAGGCTCTCCGAATGAGAAATTCACCACCCGAGGTGAATTAAGCGGACAAATGAAAGCAACCACAAGGAAATGAAAGAACGGGGTGTTACAACCTCCCCTCCTTAAACAAATTTCTTCCTCGAAATTTAATAGGAGTACAAAACAAGAGAACGTACAAGTACTGGACTCGCACTAGGTCTCCCCTCCTTAAAAAGGAGAAACCGCAACTATAAACGAAACTGTTGTGAATGTTTTAATTACTCGCAAGTGCACGAATCGGTACTTAGTATAGCTTAGGCAAGAGCGAGGTCGAACCCTAGGGACGTGACGGATGGAACGTACGTATCTCTCTCACTAATTATAATTAATTCCTAATCTAGATTAGAAATTGAATGGGATGATTTATCAACTAAGAATATGAACAAAATAATAAATTAATAAAAATACTAATGAAATAATCAATTAATAAAATACTAGGGTGTCGGAATCATATATTTGATATCATGTTCCTAGTATTCATGCCCAGCAAACTCTACTATCTGTCTCGCACTAATTTGGTCTCTCGACTCTACTAGATGCGGAAAATAAATTAAATTAAGCCCAATTAAATTAAATTATCCAAGTGTTAATTTTTCCACAGCCAAACGAATGTATAAAATCAAAAAACTCGCTATATCCGTCAAAACACACCATATATATGCTCTTAACAAATCATAAGGTGAATCCAACAAAAAATAATGAGAATCCAATTTTATTTTTATCAGTTAAAATAGGCATTCAATAGGAAAAATTATTTTTAACATTAAAGCATTAAATTGGTAGAATCAATTGGCATGAATACGTGCAAGGGAATCAATCAAATATACTCATCCTCAACCCTAGAAAATAACCTAGCCTAGCATGCTCGCAATTAAAACACAATACATAATTAAATAATGCATAAATAAATAAATTAAATACTTACTTGGTATGCGCAAATAAATTGAAGAATGGAACCATAAATAAATTGCACTCCAATATAAAGAATAAGCTCTCGGCAGAAGAAGATATAAACCAAAAATAATTAATTATGAAGCCTCCTTAAAAACCGTGCTTAGGAAAAATAAATAAATAAATAAAATTCTGTTGTTGCACACTTATCGACAAGAAAATCGAGAAAAGAAGAAAAGAATTGGGGCTATGCTATTATCGAAAAGCAGGAAAGAAAAGAAAGAAAAATAAAATAAAAGTAAAGGCTGCTGTCGTTTATCGGAAAGAAATAAAGAAAAGAAAGGGAAAAAAGTAAAAGAAAAAGCTCCCTCTAGTTGATTGCTCGGCTACTATTTATAAGGAGATGATGAATTAGCTTGCTGGGCTTGAGAATTGGGATGAGATGGGCTGCGCGGAGTGGGCTGGGCAAGTGGGTTGCTTAACTAATGCATTGGGCTTTCTATTTTAATTGGCCCGCCGGAATTAATTCTATTGGCGCACTGATTGTATTTCAGCCATAATTTCGCGCTCCGAATTCCGATTGACGCAAGGTTTTCGTTCACGCGTAGATAACTCAAATATCTACAACTTTTATCTCTGAAGCTTTCTTCAAATTCTGTACGGATTAGTGCCAGAAATTTATTGAACTCAGGTCTTGCGCGCAGCCATTTTTTTCCTTTAATTGCAAACTTCTCGATTTAATTACAAATACCTGAAAAGCTCCAAAAACACAACAAACGTAGTAATATATGCTCTTCAAGATATATATTAGTGCCCGAAATTGTACCAATTTCTTGGCACATCAAATTCCCCCCAACTTATACTTTGCTAGTCCTCGAGCAAAGCAAAAGTCTTAAAATAAATTCTTTTATTAACCTCAAGGTTCCCCCAAGAGGACGAGTGAAGTCTCGTGATGGTTTGCAGTGAATATACCAACAAAATTCGATTGCAATGGTCCTTTTTAAAAATTATTTCCCTTCTTTCACCAATATATTTAACTCAACAAAGACATCAAAACACCACAAGCTAATCAATGTGACACATATACAATATCAAAGTTCTCAAACTAGCAAGATTAATAAGAATATTTCTTTCTCTCCAATCTCAATATGCGTGTGAATTGACAACAACATAACATCATTAATATCAAAGTAGACAAAACTTTTAAATCCCATCTAAACTATGCTTCGACTCAACTCCTCACATGGCATACACTCAACAAATGAAACACTCGAGAATAAGGTATAATTGCTCTAATTACATGCGGGCTATAAAGAGTAAATGTATTCAAATTCAAATGCCTTTCACATGTATACATGAAAAACGCTATAAATGAAAGAACAAGAGTCTCATGAAAGGATAAATCCCACTAGAAAAGCGAAATGCATAAATGGATCCCCTCCACCACTCTCTCCTCAAAACCATATTCCAAAGGATCTTTAGGACTTTTCAGGGTTGTAACGCAAGGCTTGGGGCAAGGGTTAATCAAATGAAGGGGTAAAAAGGGGATTCAAAGATCTAAGAAATACATTGAGATATAAAATTAACACTCCGGGCTAAATTTGACTTTATTCGAGCTTTTCTTTTGCTTTTTTTAAGCTTTTTATTTTCCTTTTCCTTTTCACATCTCCTTTCTCATACAAATTTTTCACTTTGATATTTCTAAAGAGATTTCATCACTTTTTTTTTTCTCATTTTCTTTCATCATTTTTCAAACTTTTTTTTTCAATTTTTTTTTCAAGCTCACCTTTGACTATTGCCCATACATAGAATAGATAATCTCAACATATTCTTAGATAAAAGGAAAGGTTATAAATATGGTTTGCACTCCTAATTGGAGTAGGGTAAGGATATTGGGCTACCAAAGAAATGCTATAAATAAGGCTCAAAGGGGTGACTAGCGGTACATACGTAAGGGTAGGATTAGGCTATATTGAGGTTGCCAAAGACGGCCTAAATCACTTCCTAAGGTTTAAAGTTCTTCAGTTCAAGTAGTATCAAGAATCCTTAAAAGAATTGCATTTCATGGACGTACCTTTCTAGTGTTCAATCAAAACAAAGAATAATGAGACTACTCAACGAGATACGCTTTTCAGAAATTAAGAGTTGATGTAAAAACCCTTAAATAGAAAAATTGGCTCAAATACTCACGAGTTACTTAGTCTCTACATTTATGTTCTTCAAGAATTTTCAGTTATGCTCACTCTTCTATCTAGTCATGCATAAGTTGCCATATGTGCTCAAATATAATGATGATTGAAAATCATGTTCTCTTTCTAACAAAAGTGCAGGTTTACCTTTATCATTGAGTTTCATCGACTTCAGGTGATATCCCTCCTTTTCATATTTACTTGTCTTTTTACATTGAGGACAATGTAAGATTTCAGTCGGGGGTGGAATTTATTTGCCTTATCATTCCATACACTTCACTTAGTGCACTTTGTTAAAAAAATGAGCTAAATTTTTTGAATTTTTTAAAAATGAACAAAGAAAAGCTTTGCAATGGTTCTTTGATATTAATTGAGATTTTCTTTTTAGCCAGTGTAATAACGATGACGCTTTCGTCTTAATACTTTACATGTGCATGCTTAGTTCTCCTACTATCATTATTAAGAGAAATTTCATGGAAATAAGTTCACACTAGCCCCTAGATCTACCAAAGCTCGCTCAATATGATGATTCCCAATCTTGCATGAGATTGTTGGACAACCAGGGTCTTTATACTTGATAGGGATCCTACATTGAATAATGGAGCTTGCTTGTTCAGTTAAGAATGCCTTTTTTGGAACATTTGTTCTCCTCTTTTGAGTGATCAAGTCTTTGAGAAACTTGGCATAAGAAGGTACTTGTTTAATGGCATCAAGCAATGGAATATTTATCTGAACTTGTTTGAACACATCTAAGATTTCTTCGAATTGAGTACCCTTCTTATTGTCTTTCAGCCTATGAGGAAATGGGGCCTTAGGAACAAAATTCCTAATCGAGGTATCTTCAATTACTTGTTTAGCAAGAGGAGTTTGGTTCACAATTTGAGGTGAAGACTCGACCTCAGTTGGAATTTGCTCTTCTTCTTTTTTCTCCTCTTCCTTGCTATTTGGCATTCTCACTTTATTGTCAATTACCTTTCCCGACCTAAGTGTAGTGATGGCTTGAACTTGCCCATGTATTGGTGCATTTGGTGGGTTAAGAGCTGTCCCACTTGAGGAAACACCTTTAGGATTCGAAATTGGCTGACTCGGAAACTTACCATTCTCTCTCTCACTCAATTGACTCGCTAATTGACCCATTTGACTCTCTAACCTAATGATGGCTTGAGTGTTCATGAGGCCGTTATTCTTAACTTCTTGCAAAAGTTGGCTTGAAGTCTGATTATTTTGAGTGGTCACTTGGATGAATTGCTTGAGAGTGTCCTCAAAAGATGAAAATTGTTGTGGAGTGACATGGGGTGATGGAGCTGGTGGAGCAGGTTGGAATTGTGGATAAGAATTGATAGGAGGACGGAAACTAGGAGGTGGCTGCTGTCGTGGAACACTAGTTGATGGGGAACCCATATTAGGTATGGGTTGAGCTTGTGTCCACGAAAAATTTGGGTGATTTCTCCAACCCGGATTGTATGTCTCTGTGAATGGGCTATTGAATTGCTTTTTGTATTCATTCATCGCATTTACTTGTTGTGGCATGAATTCAGAGAATCCTACCATAGAGGGGCAAGTTTGCGACGTATGCATAGGGCTAGCACACACAGAACATCCTTCTGCTTGAATTTGATTGACAAAATTGCTATCTAACTGCACAGTTAATGCTTTAAGTTTCTTTGAGAGACTATATAACTGCCTTCTAGTCTCTACACTTTCAGATAACTCATAAATGCCTTCTTTCTTGACTTCTTTCTTAACTTGAGCTGATGAATTTCTATGAGAAAAGAAATCCCATTGCTGAGAGCTCTCGGAGAGATTCTCAAGGAAATTATAAGCTCCATCTTCTGTGAGACTAAGGAAAGTACCACTGTTCATGGACTCAATCATATTTCGATTGGTTTGAGTCAACCCATTGTAAAAGAACTGGACTAGTCTCCATGTTTCAAAACCATGGTGGGGACATCTGAAAAGTAGGTCCTTAAATCTTTCCCATGACTCGTAAAATTTTTCATTATCCTCTTGACAAAAATCAAATATCTGCCTTCTAAGTTCATTTGTCTTTGACATGGGAAAAAATTTAGTAAGAAATTTGGAAACCAAAATCTCCCAGCCGGTGATGGACCTAGAAGGTAGCGAATTAAGCTACACCTTTGCTTTCCCTTTTAGGGAGAAAGGAAATAAACGCAGGCGAACTGACTCATCAGAAAAATTTTGAAACTTGAAAGTGGCACAAATTTCTAGAAAATCCTTAATATGGAGGTAAGGATCTTCTTGATCAATTCCACGAAAATTAGGAAGAAGTTGCATTACTTGTGGTTTAAGCTCAAAATGGTTTGCGGTAGTGGCAGGTAAAACAATGCATGATGGTGGGTTGGTAGTGATAGGAGAGAAAAGCTCCTTCAAAGTTTTCGCCTCTTCTTGTTCATCCGCCATCGTTCTTTCCTCAAACAAAGGATTGAGTTCTAAGTTCTCTATCCTATTCAATCTCTTAACACCGCGCTTCCAAACAATGCTCATACACTACTTTACTCTTAAGGTTTTTTTTTTTTAAAGGGAACTAGTAGAAGGAAATAATCTAAATTAGTGACATGGTGGAAAAACGAATTTTTAAGTCCCCGGCAACGGCGCCAAAAACTTGTTGTGAATGTTTTAATTACTCGCAAGTGCACGAATCGGTACTTAGTATAGCTTAGGCAAGAGCGAGGTCGAACCCTAGGGACGTGACGGATGGAACGTACGTATCTCTCTCACTAATTATAATTAATTCCTAATCTAGATTAGAAATTGAATGGGATGATTTATCAACTAAGAATATGAACAAAATAATAAATTAATAAAAATACTAATGAAATAATCAATTAATAAAATACTAGGGTGTCGGAATCATATATTTGATATCATGTTCCTAGTATTCATGCCCAGCAAACTCTACTCTCTGTCTCGCACTAATTTGGTCTCTCGACTCTACTAGATGCGGAAAATAAATTAAATTAAGCCCAATTAAATTAAATTATCCAAGTGTTAATTTTTCCACAGCCAAACGAATGTATAAAATCAAAACACTCGCTATATCCGTCAAAACACACCATATATCCGCTCTCAACAAATCATAAGGTGAATCCAACAAAAAATAGTGAGAATCCAATTTTATTTTTATCAGTTAAAATAGGCATTCAATAGGAAAAATTATTTTTAACATTAAAGCATTAAATTGGTAGAATCAATTGGCATGAATACGTGCAAGGGAATCAATCAAATATACTCATCCTCAACCCTAGAAAATAACCTAGCCTAGCATGCTCGCAATTAAAACACAATACATAATTAAATAATGCATAAATAAATAAATTAAATACTTACTTGGTATGCGCAAATAAATTGAAGAATGGAACCATAAATAAATTGCACTCCAATATAAAGAATAAGCTCTCGGCAGAAGAAGATATAAACCAAAAATAATTAATTATGAAGCCTCCTTAAAAACCGTGCTTAGGAAAAATAAATAAATAAATAAAATTATGTTGTTGCACACTTATCGACAAGAAAATCGAGAAAAGAAGAAAAGAATTGGGGTTGTGCTATTATCGAAAAGCAGGAAAGAAAAGAAAGAAAAAAAAAATAAAAGTAAAGGCTGCTGTCGTTTATCGAAAAGAAAGAAAGAAAAGAAAGGGAAAAAAATGAAAGAAAAAGCTCCCTCTAGTTGATTGCTCGGCTACTATTTATAAGGAGATGATGAATTAGCTTGCTGGGCTTGAGAATTGGGATGAGATGGGCTGCTGCGGAGTGGGCTGGGCAAGTGGGTTGCTTAACTAATGCATTGGGCTTTCTATTTTAATTGGCCCGCTGGAATTAATTCTATTGGCGCACTGATTGTATTTCAGCCATAACTTCGCGCTCCGAATTCTGATTGACGCGAGGTTTTCGCTCATGCGTAGATAACTCAAATATCTACAACTTTTATCTCTGAAGCTTTCTTCAAATTCTGTACGGATTAGTGCCAGAAATTTATTGAACTCAGGTCTTGCGCGCAGCCATTTTTTTCCTTTAATTGCAAACTTCTCGATTTAATTCAAAATACCTGAAAAGCTCCAAAAACACAACAAACGTAGTAATATATGCTCTTCAAGATATATATTAGTGCACGAAATTGTACCAATTTCTTGGCACATCAGAAACAAATCCAAATCTATAGCTCACAGTAGGAGGCACCACCTCCTCAAATGACAAGAAAACATAGTACCGAGCTAGAACTCCCTCGCACACTCTCGAGAGGATATCATCAATACAGTATATCCGCGTGATGAGGCACAAGACCCTTTACTAACACGAAAACAACCATGGTTGGGAATTTGAAACGAAACAACTCCCAAGCAAATTAGAATGCTAATCCAAAATGGATATGGTACATATAGCGTATCCACAAATCCAACACATCAAGTCACAACTAAAATGATCAAAGCCCTCAAAGAGATTCCAGATCCATAATCACAATCACGTCAAAAGGATATATCTCACATCCTAGTTTCCTATGAATACAAGTCTAACCATACTCAGGAAAACGATAGCAATCGCGCTACATCAATTACTCAGAAAAAAATATCCGATGCTAATCAAACTCGAGGTTCACCCATTGAAACCAAAGAACACATAAGCTGAACATGGGAAGTGGGATTAATTGGCCACTAACACTAGTAAGCCACGTTTTACTTTCCGTTGGTGATAGAAGACTGTTGATTTATAATTTAGTCATCCGTTGGCCATTCGGCTGACTAAAATATAACTCATCAATTGCCCATTGCTAACTTGATGGCAAAACTTATCCCGAGTACAAATCAAATTTCGAGAAAAACAACGGATTCAAAGGAAACAACACAGTTATATTATGGATGGTACGAAGCAATTTATGAAAGTAATCGATACAAAAAGAATGAAATGAGGAGGGATTACCTATTCCCAAGACTTGCCTTAACCAGGAGGACGTGCACTCGACGACCTGCTAGTTCCCGAACCACTAGCTCCACTACGCTTCCGCTGCACCACACCTAGGACAATCTTACGATAGTGATCGGGGCTATGACAAATGAAACAACCAGTTCTAGGGCTTTTAAGAGGACACTTTCGTGTCTTATGCTCATGAGACCCACATAAGGAACAAACACGAAGCTTCGGTCTCGACTTACTCTACTAGTAAACGAACTAGATGGTAAGATGTCAACTTCCCCGGTTTTTACAATCAACTCCCGACGATGACGCTTAGCTAACGGTTCGCTCTCTCTCGTGACCTGCCCGGAACCATTCGCCCAAATGGGACAATACATCAACACATGCTCGACTGACCCACAATAATGACATACCTGAGAAGGGGACTTGTGCTCAGCGAAAATAATCTCGGACTCGTCATTTTGAACAGCCCTATCCACCTTCTCTACCATTCCCAAAGCGGAGTCGGTACCAACACCGACATTCACGGTAGATGGAGGAGTAACATTTACATCACTAGAAAAAAACATCCTGAAAGAAAAATGCGCACGATGAACAAAAGATAAGGGTGTAATACGCATATGGACGACCCCTTACACGGAACAAATCGCTACTCAACAAGACACTCGTAATGCTCACTCTAAATGCATAACTACCCATAAATTCCGCGAAGATAATCAAACCTATACCTCTGATACCAACTTGTGACGCCCCAAATCCCGTTATGAGATTTTCACCTCCGGGACCCGGTTAATCACGGATGCTGTGCGCGACGGCGGGTTTAAAATATAAAAATCACGACTTTTAAAAAAAAATTCTTAAATAAAAAGTCCCGTTTTACAAAAACTCAGTATGTGGAGTTGGATGTGATTGTGTTTGTGTAAATGTGCTTTGTAAACCTCATGGGTGTAAATGTGCTTTGTAAACCTCATGGGTTTGGTTTTATTTAAATAAACTCCACATACTGAGTTTTTGTAAAACGGGACTTTTTATTTAAGAAAAGTTTTTTAAAAATTGTGATTTTTATATTTTAAACCCGCCATCGCGCACGGCATCCGTGATTAACTGGGTCCCGGAGGTGAAAATCTCAGAACGGGATTCGAGGCGTCACAAGTGAGAGTACATCAGCTCAACACCAAATCAGAATTGTTAACGGAACCGTCCCTGCCAGTGAGAGTACATCAATTTAACAATGGCAAATTGTTAACAGAACTGGCCCTGCCAGTAGGAGTACATCAGCTCAATTAGAATTGTTAACGGAACTATCCCTGCCAGTGAGAGACATAAGTTTAACAATAGCAAATCGTTGAAAGAATCATCCCTGCCAGTGAGAGTACATCAGCTCAACACATACTCATAATTGTTAACGGAACTGTCCCTGCCAGTGGGAGTACATCAATTTGACAATAACAAACCATTGACAGAATGAAACATTCATTCTTTTTATAATGATAAAATTATATACTTATAATTTTGTTTATATATGTATGTGTATAGATATATGTGTAAATAGGCGTTTACGTATGTGTATACGCGGAGGTGAGGAAATTGTTTGTGTTGTGCCATTTAAAGCCACGTAGCATTCTTGCTCCCACTTGGTGTGTAAGCTTTAGTATTATTTTCTTATATAAGATAAGGAGAATATGTGCAAGGAAAATAAGAAAAAGAGAAAAAGTGCGCAGAGAGTTTGCTGTGTGAATTTGGGATGGAAGACAGTGGTTTAGGATAATAAATTATGGTGTTATTTTATGGTACTATTTTTGAGGTAAGGGGCTATACTTAACATGTATCTAAATCTCTAGAGCGTTCATTTATTATCATGTGCGTTGTATTCTTCTTGAATTTATTACGATAATTGAATCTGTGTATTTATTTAGCCTCATTAATTGGTGTTATTTATTGATGTTGGCTAAATTACGGTGGAACCAATAGGTGCATGGTTAAATTTACTCACCAATCAGTCCTAATAAGCCAGTTGCGTAAGGCTTGGATATAAGCTTCGATGTGGTGAGGTGGCTGAGGTGGGCAGTTTTTAACATGTTACCAAGAGGGACTCGTGTATGAGGCCGGTTGATGATTTGTTGAATTATCGAGATTGTTGTCATGAATATTTATTATTAATAAAATATTCAATTGAAACCATTTTCACTCTTATGTGTTATGTACTACCCCCTTTCATTTTTTATGTGACGCCCCGAATCTCGTTCTGAGATTTTCACCTCCGAAACTCAGTTAATCACAGATGCCGTGCGCGACGGCAGGTTTAAAATATAAAAAAATCACGACTTTTAAAAACTTTTCTTAAATAAAATATGATCATGTTTAAAAGCTTATTTTACAAAATCATGGCATGTGGAGTTAGTTCGAGTAATAAACAAAACTGTAACATTTAAATCATTTTTCATACAAATGGAATCACATCAAACCATACTTAAATCAACTCCACATATATAAAACCATTTATACAAATTTACAATACAAATCGTTTATAAAATCATAGTCCATTTAGAATCAAATAGAAACCAAAATGACTATACAATGTAGTCCTTTCCCGAAGAAGGACTAAACGCAGATTGTGGACATCAGAGGCCTCTATACATGTACATCATACCCCATCCAAGATGCTATGCCTGCAAAACTGTTAGCAAACGGGATGAGCCAAATCCGGGCTCAGTGGAAACTATATAGGTTTTATATAGAAAATACAATACTTTGACGTAATAGTTTGAAAACGTGCGATGCAATGTAATGCAAACCCGAGTGTATGTAACCCTACTAGGATTCTTATCCTAGCTACCCAAAAATCATTTATCCAACAACCCGATCTCTCTTCTAAACATCCATAAGATAAACTCCAAGGAATTCTCAAAACTCGAGGTATCACTAGTCCAAAGTCACCTCGTATCAAACTTTAGCTTCCTAAGGTTCGATATACTACGGGCGATCCTCTCTCAAGTGTAACTCCACACTCTTCTATGCTATCTGGTCCTTAATCCATAAGTCATAATTGTAGGCCAAGTGTTCATTGTTATCAATTTAATTATAATCCATTATGAATCTTATACTTGGCCACCTAATAGGCTTCGTTCCAAGATCTTTAACCTAAACCGTTATATTACGTCGTACTCTCATTAGGCTATCTCGTTAGCTACGTTTTCCCTTCAATTATGAGTATATTAGTAAATTATACCACTATAGTGTTCTTACGTCTCTTCATGTGTCATATGCATCAAACTACGGCCATAAGCGTTTTATATAGTTCCCAAGCCCCGTAGCCCAACTAAGCATTAATTATCGTGCTTCTAGTTTAACTAGTGTACATATAACTCTTCTTAGCCACATACAATTCCAGTCAGGGCATCCTATGCCCCATCGACAATATATACTACACCACTAGATAGCATCTAGGTCATATCCTTATGACTAATGCCTACCATGCTTCGTACAAGGCTCTAAACTCAAGGATTGTTTAACTTCATTGAGCCCTAACAAATTCTCGGTTCAACACACATGGATAGAGTTCAACACTCGCAACTATATACATATACAAGCATATCTATTCCATATAATCCACAATCAACCATGATTCAATCATATATCCCAAAATCCTCTCTAGCCTAGTTCATACCTTAGGCTACAAACTGGATATGATGCGTATGTGAGAGGACAAGGCTCATAGTATGGAAAGAAGTGATAATACATGATCTCTAAGTGATAAAATATTCATATACATCACTAGTCTAAGGTTCACCTCACCCAAACCCCTGAGATGCAAACAATATGTACTTTTGATGAAAATCCCCAATTTGGGTTCAATACTCTAATTCAACGAGTAATAATTTGAAATCAATGGTTTAGTACTAGTGTTCCCACCTTAGAGAAGAAAGACCAAGGAGTTGAGGAAGCATAGAAGCCGTCTTGCTGAAACCCTAGCTCCAACACGAGCTCCAATGGAGGAAGAAGGTGAGAAAGATGATGAATAATGAAGGAGGAAGCAATTTGTGGTTCCAATCTTGTAGGAGGATGAAGAATCAAAAAGAATATCCCTCTCTCTCTAGAACTCTCTAGAGAGTGGTGGATAGGTGTGGCTCGAAAATGAGAAGTGATATGTGATAAATGGGTCAAAAACGGGTTAAAAATTCTCAAAATGGACATTCAGGTGAACCATGATTGATCATGGGTCCCCCATGATCGATCATGAACCCTTCTGGATCTCCTCTGGAGGACCATGATCGATCATGGCCTTCTATGATTGATCATGGAAGTCACTGCAACAGCAAATGAATTTTTAAGCCCGAAACGGACCTCGAAACGGCTGAATCTCGACTCGGCCCAAACACAAAAGTTGTAAAGGGCAAAGAAATGAAGACGTGGCCAGAAACAGTGAGTCGTTTGGACATCGGATGAAGAAGTTATGGTTTCTCAAAGTTGGCCAGAAATCGTCGAATCGCGAAAAGTCGAAACACGCGATTTACGCATCGGTTTCAACCCAAACCACTCGAATAACATAACGATCACTCCCTCAAACTTAATACACCTAATATGACATACTAGAACTATCAGATCAGGTACAAAGGGCACAGAAACCAATGCTCACTCTCTAACGTAGATTAAGCCATGCCGGACTTAAGAGAAGGTCAAAGCAGTAAAAGGAACACGGGGTATTACAATCTCTCATCCTTAAGAAATTTTGTCCTCGAAATTTACATAGGGATAGTTATGGAATAACATATACATAGGATCGCCAAAGTTGCACCCGGTCTCCCCTCCTTCGGAGACTCGCCACAGCTAAAAACGTGTTAGAATCGAATCCAAAAACAAATGAGTAGAACAATTCAAAGGGACATCGAGGAGATGGAACAACAAAGCTAGAAATTCCAATGGGCCAACGCAAGAATGATTCTACTCCCTCACAGGATATCCCTAGCAAGGCACAGGATAAATCCTCAAGGCTAGGATACGATCGCATGACCCGAAACTCCGAATAGGCTCAATTACAAGACATGGGCATTGATAACCTCCACAACTAAAGTCGGCAATGAAACAACTTGCCACACCATGTGGACTAGCGACTAGCAAAGCTCTAGGTGAGCTAGAAGATACGAAACTCAACCTCAAACTCGAAATGTAAGAGCTAGCACACGGCACTAGGAATATAGGGATAACAACCACTAATGTACACCAATACAATCTTATGCGTATCAAGATACTAAACCAAGGTCGATACCGTTCCTAAGGCGCCTCTCAACTGAAGAATCACATCGATGAAAAAGCTAACACATTCTAGTTTCCTATGAATCCAATCATAATAACACTCGAGAATCGAATACAAATATGCTTAGTCAATTTTCAAAACACAAACAATCCACATTTCACTTTCCGTTGGCGACAGAAGACCGCAGATTTATAAGTTAGTCATCCGTTGATTAGGCGGCTGACTAAAATATAACTCGACAATCGCCTATTGCTAACTTGGTAGCAAAACACATCATGAGTATAAAACACATTCTTAAGAAAATAATAGATTCATAAGGAAACAACACAGTTTTAACATAAATCACCGATAAAACAAGTTATAAATAATGGTTACCACACATAAAATGAAGAAAGGAGAACATCATTCCTCGAGATGACCGCTCACCGGAGACTTACTTACACGATAACTCACAAATATCTAAACCAATGGTCCCACTACGGTTCCGCTGCGCTACTCTGATCAAACTATCCTATCCACCTTCTCCACTATTCCCAAAGTGGAGTCAATACTAATACCAATAGTCATGGTAGAAAAAGAAATGCAGCGCTTAGATCACTAAGACAATACATCTCTAGAGAATTTAAATGCACAATGCTCATAAGACAACGGTGTAATATGCAAACAAGTGATCCCTAATGCAAAACAAATCAAGACTCAACCGGGTTCTGCTAGTAATACTTACCCAAAACACATAACTACCTAAAAATCCCGCAAAAGAAAATCGAACCTATACCTCTGATACCAACTTGTGACGCCCCGAATCCCGTTCTGAGATTTTCACCTCCGGGACTCGGTTAATCACGGATGCCGTGCGCTACAGCGGGTTTGAAAAAAAAAATCACGACTTTTAAAAAATTTTCTTAAATAAAATATGATCATGTTTAAAAGCTTATTTTGCAAAATCACGGCATGTGGAGTTAGTTCGGGTAATAAACAAAATTGTAACATTTAAATCATTTTTCATACAAATGGAATCACATCAAACCATACTTGAATCAACTCCACATATATAAAACCATTTATACAAATTTACAATACAAATCGTTTATAAAATCATAGTCCATTTAGAATCAAATAGAAACCAAAATGACTATACAATGTAGTCCTTTCCCGAAGAAGGACTAAACGCAGACTGTGGACAACAGAGGCCTCTATACACGTACATCATACCCCATCCGAGATGCTATGCTTGTAAAACTGTTAGAAAACGAGATGAGCCAAATCCGGGCTCAGTGGGAACTATATAGGTTTTATATAGAAAATACATTACTTTGACGTAATAGTTTGAAAACGTACGATGCAATGTAATGCAAACCCGAGTGTATGCAACCCTACTAGGATTCTTATCCTAGCTAGCCAAAAATCATTTATCCAACAACCCAATCTCTCTTCTAACCATCCATAAGATAAACTCCAAGGAATTCCCACAACTCGAGGTATCACTAGTCCAAAGTCACCTTGTATCAAACTCTAACTTCCTAAGGTTCGATATACTACGGGCGATCCTCTCTCAAGTGTAACTCCACACTCTTCTATGCTATCCGGTCCTTACTCCATAAGTCGTAACTATAGGCCAAGTGTTCACTGTTATCAATTTAACAATAATCCATTATGAATCTTATAATTGGCCACCTAATTGGCTTCGTTCCAAGATCTTTAACCTAAACCGTTATATTACGTTGTACTCTCATTAGGCTATCTCGTTAGCTACGTTTTCCCTTCAATTATGAGTATATTATATGCATTATGATCCGGCTTGCTACATCGTAATCCGTATGCGTCCGTATACCCTTACATCATTTCTAAGTTCAATAATTATTATCTCTTTCCACTTTATGTGTTAATATATTATGAAAGACTCGAAGTTCTCTATGTGTATCATGTTCTATTTAGATGTATCCGTATAAGTCTTTACATCAATTTCATCATAATCGAGGCAACACATATAAATCAATATGAGACATGATACGATGCAATAATAATCACAGCACAATCACAATCTCACAACAACTCTCATATCACATCTCTAGTATAATGCCTCAGTTTCACCTCGCGGTCAGTCTAAGCCCATAACAACGGATCTCGAAAGGTCCAAGGTTCTTATTTCATGTCTCATCCGAGTGGGGAGTGGCTTAGGGACTTGTTCTCTAAGTAATTCATTCGGGGATAACCCTCAAGACATTTTCCCAGGAATAACACTCCGAATAATTAACGAAGAGAACACCTCATACAAGCCATCTCGACACTCTGGAAGGAACTACACCAGGCGATACCCTAGCAGGGTAATGACCATTAGTAGCCCAACTACTTCCCAAGAAACTCACCATTTGGAAAGTAGTGGCACACGAGACCTGCTCCGCTGCCAGGGAAACTCGTCTAACCGAGAACACATAGTCCTGTCGGAAGGTAGGATACCTAGAGTGGGCTCTGACACACAGAACCACTGGCGGAGTCACCGACTTTATTTTCTCGTGCACGGTTTAGGGACTTTTCACCCACGGGCGGCAATAGGAGGCCCTCCTTCGAGTCACGGGGAGCTACCCGGTGCTCGGTAAATCATCATATCCAGCCTATACGTGTGATCGCATCAACAGGAATATCTCGATTCCGCGTTTAACAACATATATAATCATCAAATCATCCATCACACGTATGGCTAACAACACATATATATACAATCACATAATCGTCATCATCATCATCATCATTATAATCATTGTTCATTCATCATTAATCACGTCATCATTATCACCGTTAACACAAGCGTCGTCATCACGCTTATAATACGTATTCTCATCGTTTGGTCATTTTCACATAATATGGCAATCCTCACAATTATGTGTACAATATCATACCATTGCCCATTACTCGTAATCATTAGTATCATTACAATTAAGCCTTCCATTATTAGTAAATTATACCACTATAGTGTTCTTACGTCTCTTCATGTATCATATGCATCAAACTACGGCCATAAGCGTTTTATATAGTTCCCAAGCCCCGTAGCCCAACTAAGCATTAATTATCGTGCTTCTAGTTTAACTAGTGTACATATAACTCTTCCTAGCCACATACAATTCCAGTTAAGGCATCTTATGCCCCATCGAAAATATATACTACACCACTAGATAGCATCTAGGTCATATCCTTATGACTAATGCCTACCATGCTTCATACAAGGCTTTAAACACAAGGATTGTTGCGCTTCATTGAGCCCTAACGGATTCTCAGTTCAACACACATGGATAGAGTTCAAAACTCGCAACTATATACGTACACAAGCATATCTATTCCATATAATCCACAATCAACCATGATTCAATCATAAATCCCAAAATCCTCTCTAGCTTAGTTCATACCTTAGGCTGCAAACTGGATATGATGCGTATGTGAAAGGAGAAGGCTCATAGTATGGCAAGAAGTGATAATAAATGATCTCTAAGTGACAAAATATCCATATACATCACTAGTCTAAGGTTCACCTCGCCCAAACCCCATGAGATGCAAATAATATGTACTTTTGATGAAAATCCCCAATTTGGGTTCAAAACTCTAATTCAACGAGTAATAATTTGAAATCAAGGGTTTAGTACTAGTGTTCTCATCTTAGAGAAGCAAGACCGAGGAGTTGAGGAAGCGCGCGTAGAAGCCATCTTGCCGAAACCCTAGCTCCAACACGAGCTCCAATGGAGGAAGAAGGTGAGAAAGATGATGAATAATGAAGGAGGAAGCAATTTGAGGCTCCAATCTTGTAGGAGGATGAAGAATCAACAATAATATCCCTCTATCTCTCTCTAGAACTCTCTAGAGAGTGGTGGATAGGTGTGGCTCGAAAATGAGGAGTGTTTGGTGATAAATGGGTCAAAAACAGGTTAAAAACTCTCAAAACCGACATTCAGGTGAACCATGATCGATCATGGGTCCCCTATGATCGATCATGAACCCTTCTAGAACTCCTCTGGAGGACCATGATCGATCATGGAAGTCACTGCAACAGCAAATGACTTTCTGAGCCCGAAACAAACCTCGAAACGGCTGAATCTCGACTCGGCCCAAACAGGAAAGTTGTAAAGGGCAAAGAAATGAAGACGTGGCCATAAACAGAGACTCGTTTGGACATCGAATGAAGAAGTTATGGCCTTTTAAAGTTGTCTAGAAATCGTCGAATCGTGAAAAGTCAAAACACGCGATTTACGCCTCGGTTTCAACCCGAACCACTCGAATAACATAATGATCACTCCCTCAAACTTAATACACCTAATATGACATACTAGAACTATCATATTAGGTATGAAGGGCATGAAACCCAATGCTCACTCTCTGACGGAGATTAAGTCATACCGGGCTTAAGAGAAGGTCAAAGCGGTAAAAGGAACACGGGGTATTACATTTTATACCACAAATGTCTCAAGACAGAGTTTGTTTTTGACTAGTGGGTCGGGCGTGGTGTAGATTAGAGGAGAGAGATGTTGATGTATTTTAATTATGAAAAGTGGAGTTATCATAAGGATTGTATTTTTACGAATTAATTTGATATATAAATGATGTTTATATTTTATTTTCTGATCACGTTTTTGGACCTAGTCGAGGCGGGTCGTTACATAGAACCATCCCTGCAGTGGGAGTACACCAGTTCAACAATCAAAGAACAATTTCTAGCAAAATCGTCCCCATCAAGGGGAGTACACCAAGTCTATCGCATCACAACAAAGTACAGGACGTGCTCCGAGCAGTCCTAAAATCAACCATCTATCCATAACGGAGATAAACAACATAACACGCATCATTTGCATGGCATCATTTTTAAAATAGCACAGAGGATTCGTGCGAGTGCCATAAAATGATGGGTTCTCGTTATCGACCTAGTTTCTTTTCTTCACAAAGAACCTAGGCCAAGAGGGACTGTGAACACCTCATTTTACGAGCCTCGTAAATTTTCGATCTCTGTGAAAATGAACATGCATACACGCATGAACATTCGTACATGCATACATACTATATACAAGTGATACAAGTCAAAGAAGAAAGCAAAAAAGACACCTGGACGAGAAGTTACGAGAATTACCGGAAGCTGCCGAAACCGAAAACCGTCAAATCTTGTGAGTATTTTCACAAAGAGAGATCTTGATTTTTGATCATCCTAAAACTTTAGTGGTTGGAAGATAGTTCCATAAGGAGTATCATACTCGAAAATCAGCTTGATCCGAAGGCTGGATCTCTTGGAATTCAGAACCGGGAGTTTACTTCGGGTAATTAAACGGAGGCCTTCCTGAAGTCCAAATGAGGTAAAACGTGGTCTGTTGATATCTTGGATCATGGGTAACAACATATTAAAAAATCATATCAATCCGATATCTTGCTTGTCCGAAATAGCAAAAATCGTCACAGATGAATAGCATTTGTCTATAAGACAAACATAAATACTTTTGTTTGCCAGACAAACAATTCATGGCCCAGCTCATAAATATTTTTCAGATATAAATACACCTGTACTAACCCCATTTGAGGCATTAGTCATCTCTAGAATTTCAAGAACAGTGCTCTAAAATAGTATTCTACTATTTTCAAGGCTATAAGGTATTTTTTCTCACAATTTGGCTTTAATTTTGTATTTATCTTTATTTTTATCAGTTATAATTGACCATTTGCGTGTAAAAATTGCTTTTTATTTTAAAATTCTTCCGTATTTCATATTTTACCCCCATTTTCAAAACCAATGGCATGGAATGAGCTGAAATCATTTTTAAACATATTTTTATCAGTTAAAATTTCAAAATCTTTGTTTTATCAGTCTCGGTTCATGAAGGAATCAATAAGCGTTTGTACCCGATTTAATCTATAAATCACAGTGCTTGCCTAAATATCTAATATAAGAGTACTGAATTCATCAATATTGGTTTAAATTATTAAACTGTAATATACTATTAACAAACGAATCTCGAGAATTGTCGAATATCCGATTCGAAATCGAATTAGCTTCTGAAAAGCCCTAAACTTTTCCAAAAACACATGTTTTGCTATCTATCATTACTAAAATTATTTTCCAAATCACACATACATACTGATTTCTAAAATCAAAAGGCGAAATATGAAGCACATGCTTTCTATCCTTACCCCGAAATTCTGTTTTCCTAAAATTATGATCTAATACACGATAACATTAATAAGCATGCGAATATTTGATTTTAATTACACGCATATCTTACTTAGAGACAGAAAGGGTGAATTAGGTGCCTAACACCTTCCCAATTCATAACTTAATCCTCGAACCTTCGAATCAACAGGTTTCGTATTAATTTTGTTTAAGATGTCGTTTAATCCATAAATGTTCCTCTTCAACATTCACTTTTGTTTGTTTGGTAAAATAAACTAGTGACTTTGATTTTCTTTACAAACCGTCACATCTTTTCGATAATAAAACGAACTAGAAAACCGGAGGAATCGCCACCAAGGGGTCCGGCATTGAAAGCGAAGGTTCTCACAATATAATACACGATAAACATAAAATACTGATAATACACAATTGGCAATAAAACATTAATAATGACATGACGGCAAAGCTATGAATACCAAGTGCAATGACAATGCTAAGTGAATGATGTATATTTGTATATATATTGGTTACCATATGTGTGATGGATTGTGTAGCTTGTGATATGTATATGGTTGATGAATGGATGGATATATTATGGTTGATACGATCACACATGTAGGCTGGATTGATTGCCGAGCACACGAATTACAATCGCCGAGCATGAAAAAATTCGGGGGTGACCCCACCTATGGTTGAAAGTCCATAAAGGAGAGCCCACTTGATGTATCTTGCTTTCCCACTGGACTATGTGTTCTGGGTTATAAGAGTTTCCTTGGCAGCGAAATAGTTTCAATGTGAGCTACTAACGGAATGGTGAGATCCGAAAAGTAGTAGCAGTACTAATGGACACTCGCTCTATAAGGTGTAGTTTCTTGGCACAAATCCTGAAGGCAAAGGAACATTTGAGATTCCTAGCACAAATCCTTGATTTGTGTAGCAAACACCCAAAAAATCTCTATGCCCCTCAATCTCCCTTGTGTGTTTCTCCTCTATTTTGGGTTGAAAATAGGGTGGAAATGGTGTATCTTGAGTGTTTATAAGAAGTAAGGTAGGGTAAAAGGTCAAAAATATGTGTTTTGACCAATCGGGGCAGTGTAATCGACTACCTTAAGTTGGGGTTGTCAACTCTGACAATGTAGTCGACTAACATGTATAGTCGACTACATGCTTTTGGAGTGTGGGCCTTTTACTGCTTCAATTGTTTAGTCACATACTCAACTTTGCACCTATTTTTGGACATCGAGGAGTAGGAATTTGGTCTCGGCTAAAACACGAAAGTTCTAGATATTCGAATTACCTTTCCAATGGCGCTAATTTGGGTCCATTTAGATATCATATGAATAAGTTATTATTTTTTGAAGTAAGAAATGTCGGTTTATGGATAAAATGCAATTAAGTGATTATTGTTCAAAGTTCATTAGGACCACCCGAATTGTGTTGCCACTTATTAGGCAAGTGTAATTAAGTTATTATAGAGAATTACAAAGGTTTATGTTGACCTAAGGTCTTAATCTTATTTTGATAATAACAATAAATCAATCATGTGTAATTTAACATGTTTCTTTATATAAGTATACAGTTCATTTACTTGGAAAATTCAAGAAAAACATAACAAGGATCAATCTTTCATTATTCGATCATTGGACAAGACAAAGAAGATCAAATCTCTCAATGCAAATCATGAAGCACAAATGATCAAAAGACTATATGAAAAACTTCAAGGAAAAAGCTTCAAATGAAGATCAATTCGAAGAAACAAATCAAAGCATTCGAAAACTCGTTAATTCAGTAATTGAGTGAGTGCTTAAGATTTATGTAAAGTTACTTTTTTGATCAAATCCTTATAGCTCAAACGTATTCATGCATCTTTTAAAGATTGATTCAAAAAAGCTTGAAATTGAATTTATTTGAAAAACATCATTTTACAAAGACCGAGTTTCAAAATCAATTCATATTAATTTTAGATGATCATATTTTAATCTCTAATAAAAATAGGTATCTTAGCAACATATCTTTGAGGTTCACAAATCATTAGAATTGTATTTGGAACTAAATTGTTAAATTGCAAAAATGTTTTTATTTTACATTTAAAATTCGCTTAATTTTTGCACAGTTTTGATCTAACGGTAAGATTGAGGCCTTCCCGCTCTCCGATCATTTTAAATTTTTTAAAGTAGTTAGACAACATCTCTTAACACTTTTGACTAAAATTTGAGAATGATCCAACGGTCAAATTGGGAGAAATTATCAAAACAAATTTGAATTTTTTGTCAAAACTAACTGTTGGAAAGTTTGAAAATGTATACCTTTGACCCAAAACCTTTCTTAATCAACCCCAACAACCATATGGTTTTGCAAGCTATATATATGAGGTCCTAGACATATTTTTATATATCTTGAATCATTCTAATACTCTATTATTCATATATTCAAATATATAAAGATTCAAGAACACATTTTGATCAATCTTTCATCTTTTGAGTTATATATTTTAATCAATCTTGATAACTCTAGTGTGAGCTTCATTTGTAATCTTCAAATACACTTGAGAGTTATTGTATTGGTGTGTATCACCATAAACAATTCATTCTTCGTTTGAAAAGAGAGTTTGTCTCTTTGTAGAGCAAGAGAGCATATCTTGTGTGAAGTGTAATGGGTATAGCTACATTGTAAGTGTTGTGTGCATAGCAACATTTGTATTGAGGTTTGATCTTCACCCGAAGAAGATTGAAAGTGGAAATTCTTGGGGAACTAACCGAGCGTAGACGTATGGTTTAGGAAACCGAACCGTGAGAACAAAAAGTCTCGATCTTTAAATTTGGTTTAATCTTTCTAAACTCAAGCTCTCTTTTTATTGCTATATTATTGCTTGTATTTTGAGATTGCTTATTTGCTTGTCTTGAAATTGATTATTTCCTTGATATTGTTTCTTAGCTAAGTTGCTTTGCTTAAACATTTTAAAAACGTTTTAATTCCGCATTAAGTTTTTAAAACCCTATTCACCCCCTCCCCCTCTAGGGTCATTATCTGACCAACAGTTTAAACCATGAAAGCACTAACTGAATTAAAATTCCCCCCCCCTAAATCTAGAACTTAGCACAACACGAACAATTAGGGAGTTAAAGAAGGAAATTACGAGGTGGGTCTTATACCCATGGGGCTAGCTTTCAGACCAAGCCGACATTATCAGTCTTGAAAAAATTCAGACCAACTATGGAATCTAACAGGAAAGAAACCATCGGTCTCGGGCCACGTCGGTCTTCAGTCTATTCGAAAATTGGAAAAGAAATCAATATATATCAAACATATTTACTCCAAATTGTGCACAGATCTAAATAAAATAAAATATATACGTGTGGATTTGAACATAATTGAGTAATATATATATATATATATATATCCAAAATATTGCAAATCTGAACATATGTGTATATATATATAGTGGAAGAGTGAGTGAGTGAGTGAGTGAGTGAGTGAGTGAGTGAACTCATCTTGAAATTTACATATCACTTATGAGAGTATATAGGTTAAGAGTTGAAAATTAAAGATATGGACATTGGAATGCTTGAGAGATGAGTAAAATGGGTTTAGTTTTTGATTTGATAGAGAATAGGTTAGTGAGGTGAGCTTTAGAGAGATAATACTGATGAGAAAAAGATGTCTTATTTTAGGGTTAAACTTTTTGTCTAAAAATAAAAATAAATATATACTTACATCAGTTCAGTTCAGTCCACTAGAGTTTTTTGTGATTAAAACCGCAGACTGGGCCGAATTACTTCAGTTTTGCACTTTTAAAACCTCAAACTAGACCGGACTGTACATGTTGAAAATCACTAGTTTTACATCGATTTGAGTCAGTTCGGTTTGGTTTCTCAATCCAATCGGTTTTTTGAGAGAATCTTGTTGAATTTTTTTGGTTAGGGTTCATTAAAGGTTGAAAGTTGAAGAAGAGGGGCAAAAGGGTCAGATTAAGTATAAATTCATTTTAGATTTTATGAATAAGATGATAATAATAATAATAATAATCATCTCGATGTGGCTTAAGAAGTTTCCATGATTTACTTGATAAATCTTTTAGTTGTCCCCAAAAAACGCCAAATTAGTTTTTGCAAGATTTTTCATAATAATAATTATTCTCTTTAATACTGTTCTCAAATGTTCCCTTTCTTTATTAATTTGTTTTTGCACACTTTGATCAATCACTTAATTCTTTTGTAATCTTGTTTTTAGTTTAACCCAACTCCTCATATTATTGATGTGATTACTAGTTGTTTCATGAGTTTTAATTTTATTACTAAGATTCTTCCAATCTTTCACTCCTTCGAGAACTTGCTAATTGAATATTGATTTCATCATGATTGAACAATTTACAAAAAAGGCAAAATACTATATCCAAAGTTTTTGAATATATATGACATTCCTAGCCTATCGTGTTTCTATCCATTTCATAAATGACGTGGGTCACTTATATCTAAAGGAAAATTCTCTGATTTTTCACCAATTGTGATCAATCTTTTTCCCATTTTGATTTTCATTCACATTTCTTAATTACTATTCTCACCAATTTGCTCTTCACTAGAAAATAAAATCATATTATTCATTCAAATTCATTTCAACGGTATCCTCCAAAATTCTCCAAATTTTTTATTTTTACTATTTTTATTTTTTTACATGTTTGAAAATCCTTCAAAATTCCTCAAAGTCTAATGTTTATAGAACACATGGGTTCCACTTTCGTGGGGCTACCTAATTTTGTGGTGTTTGTTGTCTTTTGTTTATTTTTTTTTCATTTTTTTTTGGTGCATGTCAAATATGATGGTTGATACTTTGATTCTTTATCTATAAGAGTATCTCTAATGAAAGTATAAATTTAAGAAATAAGGTGTCACATAAGATAGATATAGCCTAGAAGGAAAAAAAAAAAGTTCTTCAATGCAACCCGCAATAATGACCATTAAGCTCAAGGGCGGCTCTAAGTAGGGGTAATTGACCCCCCCATGATTTTCAATTTTTTTAAAACTACATATAGGGTAATTTGTTTTAAAAAAGAAAATTTATATAGGGACCTTTGAGCAAAATTTTATACTTCAAAGTATATATATGATATAATGGTATGTTTTCTTGGTACAATGAGTGCATAGTACTTTTAAATTCTATACTTGCTACTTGTTTAGGGCAAATTAAAGATCTCATTCGATGAATTTTCGGGTCAATTTGCATTCGTCTAATATATTTTTATAAGATCGTATGTATTTAGAAGCTTTTCTATGTTACATACGTTTATGTGCCTTTTAGAGTCACTTGTTTCTTATACTTCTAAAAGTATACCCTTATTTAATTTATAAAATATTCATTTGCTCTTGAATTAGACTATATTAAGAAATATTGGCCAACATTGTCTAGCTTGTTTGACCAGTTTGACCGGCCAAAGGCATTCTCTTCTTGGATAAGTTTGCAGTGGTGAGCTTCATCTTGGATAGGCTTTTTAGTTATGGACCGACCAAGTTGTAACCCATGTGTGTTAGGCCTAACCCAAGAACGCTTATAATTTTTCATCTCCCACAATACCCTAGTTTAATTTAAAATAATGTTTAATGAAATTTATATTTTATATATATATATATAAATATGTACAAAGTTTCATAAGAAAGTCCACCTATTAAACTCGTCCCCCAAACTCTTGAACTAGATTAAAACCTATTTTTTCTTATTTCCCTCATTCTTTCTCTTCTTTTCATAGGTTGTTTCATGGAATGAACCATTGCATGTTTTTCACTTTTTTTTCCACCGAAAGAGGAAGTTTATAAGTAAAAAGGAAATTGACTTGCTCATTTCCCACTTCTTCATAAGGAAATTAACTAATGAAGCTTTAGTAGTTAGATGATAAAAACATCCTATAAATTTCTAGATCGCACTTTAAAATATATTTAATAATTTTTGTTAGTTGCGCCATGTTGGATGGCACGGGCATACTTTAGTTTAATTTAAAATAGTGTTTTAATGAAACTCTTATATATACAAATATATACCAAGTTTTATATATAAAAAATCATCCATTAAACCATTTAATAAATTAGACTCTATTTTAAAAATTAACAAAAGGTGTAATGAAAAGGAGACAAGTGGATTAAAACATACTTCTTCTTTTCATCCCTCGCTGGATGGCACAGGTTGTTTTTGAGGAATGCATCATTGCATGCTTTTAAAAAAAAGAAAAAAAAAGAAAAAGATTTCCCACTGAAGGGAAAGTGTGAGGATCAAGCGCTTACCACTGCGCCAAAAGCTATAGCTGTTAGCGAAGGCGCAACTTTATTTCCTTGTACCCAACGACCATTAGAGCGCCATGGCATTAGATAACCTGCACACCGGATATACCCTCCGGATTCACCACGGAGAGAAGCGCAATTGTGGATTTACCTCCAACAATCCCCCCCCACAATGGCGCGCCCCAGGTATCGAACCCGTGACCTCCTCTGATACCAATTGTGAGGATCAAGCGCTTACCACTGCGCCAAAAGCGCTTGATCCTCACAATTGGTATCAGAGGTTGTACTCTTATTTTGATTTAACAATCTTAGAGTTTACGATCATGTCTATATATCAAGGGACTGGTCTTTCCGAAGGTCTCTCCACCCATAGACCACCTCTATTTGATGGTAAAAATTATAGCTATAGCTTTTGTCGCAATAGTAAGCGCTTGAACCAATTTGAAGTCGAAGATTTTTTGTCCACACGGTTCGGCTTGTTCCCCCTACTCCGCGCTCGGTTAGTTCCCCGAGAATTTCCACTATAACCGATCTCCTTCCGGGTGAAGATCAAACCTCTACAAGTGTATTCTTCTCACACACTCTTACAAGTATTGAAACACCCTCAATACTCTCACAAGAAATCCATCTTGCTAATCTATGAGATACACCTCTCACAATTATGATTTGAATAAGTTTTGGTCGCTAACACCAATGTACAATATCTCTCTTGTGTATAACAAAATACAAATAAAGCTCACACTAAGAGATATCAAAATTGATCAAAATATATAGCTCAAAAATGAAGAATATGGTCAATAAAATGAATTGAATACTTGAATAACTTTGTATATATGTAAAATAAGTTTGTAGAATGATTCAAGTGTGTTAAAACATGTCTAGGACCTCATATTTATAGCTTGCAAAACCATATGGCCGTTGGGTATGATTAAGAGAGGTTTTGGCTCCAAGGTGTACATTTTCAAACTTTCCAACAACTAGTTTTGACAAAACAATTCAAATTTGTTTTGTTAATTTCTCCCAATTTGACCGTTGGATCATGCTCAAATTTTAGTCAAAATTGTCAGGAGATGTTGTCTAACTACTGCAAAAATTTCAAAATGATCGGAGTTCGGGAAGGCCTCCATCTTACCGTTAGATTAAAACTGGACAAAAATTGAGCGAATTTTAAATGTAAAATAAAAATATTTTTGCAATTTAACAATTTAGTTCCAAATAAAATTCTAATGATTTTTGAACCTCAAAGATATGTTTATAAGAGACATATTTTTATTATAGCCTAAAATATGATCATTTAAAATTAATATGAATTTATTTTGAAACTCGGTTTTTGTAAAATGATGTTTTCCAAATAAATTCAATTTCAAGCTAGTTTGAATCAATCTTTAAAAGATGTAAGAATATGTTTGAGCTATAGGGATTTGATCAATAAAGTATCTTTACATAAAATCTAAGCACTCACTCTATTTAATGATAATCCGAGTCTTCGTGATACTTGATTTTCTTGTGCGTATCTTCACTTGTTTGATGTTCTTGATCCTTTCTTGATTTTGATAACTTGTAGAACATGTGGAGATCATTCTTGTGCATATCTTCACTTGCTTGATGATCTAGATCTTTTCTTGGCTTTGTATAGCACATGTATATCACTTGAATTCATTTCTTGTGAGTAGAGGCGTTTATAAAGCTTGTGTGAGTTTTGCTTCGGTTTGAAGTTACACTTGGTCGAAAGATATGTCGGTTAAAATGGCTATTATCATTGGAACAACCGAGTTAAATAACACTTTATTAACTTATTGTAATTATCAAAATAAGATTAATTGACTTTAAGGTCAACAATCTCCCCCTTTTTGATGATGACAATAGAGTTAATGTGTGTTTATAAAAAGATAATAATTTTAAGCATATGAATAATATGCTCCCCCTAAATAGGTGCATACATAAAAATATACAAGCAATTATTAAAATAAAAAATACTTGCATAGATAAGATAAGTTCAAACAACTTAACCGAAAGCATAAGTTCGAAAAGTACTTAAACAAATAGACAAACTAGTAGTTCTTGATCAAGCATAGCATAATAAAATAAACGATAAAATAAACGAGTGTGTACCATTATCACTCATGACACACACACACAACACACATACTTACATAACACACATATTTTTCCCCCTTTTTCTTCATCAAAAAGGAGGGAATCAGTAATTATCAATCTAAAGCTGCAAAAATACTTGTTAATACTCATAATAATGTGTGTTTACAATAACAAGCATAAATAGCATATAAATAATATGCTCCCCCTCAATTTATGTAAAGATGACAATTAAAAAGTATTGAAAATATTCGAGATAGTTTAAAATATATATATATATATATTTAAATAAAGCTTTCAAAAGTATGAATGTAGAAAATCATTTAAAGAATTTAAAATCTTACCATAACATTTAAGTCAGTATAAAAAATCTTACCACAGCAAAAAAAAAACAAAAAACAAATCTTACCTTTTACCGCAGCATCAATATTACGCACATTTTCTCCCCATATGTCAACATCAAAGAGTGATCTAGACCGTGCTAGGGAGGTGGACTCTAGATGCACGCGGGCACTGTATTTTTGACCTTTTAGTATGACAGCTTTTCGTTTTCGGGATTCTTTTAATTGCTAGATGCCTCTTGTCCCCTCTTTCTTGTTGTCTTCCTCGAGATCCATTTTCTTCTTATAACTTTTATAGGAGGTACCCATGAGTAAGGAAACACAAATCACAAGTATGCCGAATACCTTTCGTTGTACCGGTTCGTCTTGTGCTGCTTGCACTTATAAACGCAAGAAATGTCAGCCATGGTGTGAATATGCACAAATTTTTATGGATGTAATTAGTCGTCAAGATTATCGTACAATTTTCACCGTTTTTGGGGTAAATAGTGTTACAAATATTTTAAAAGATATTCCTGAACATCAATATCTTGAGACTCTCTATTCATTTCTTTTTGAAGCTAAGGCGAGAGTCGAGAATCACAGTAAAGGCTGAACTGCACTTATTGTTTCTATTGAACAGAAGGTACAAGAGTTACAATCACGAGTGAAAGCGTTAGAAGCTTTGCAATCACGAGTGACAACATTAAAGGCTCGATTAGGAGAGTCTTCTAGCGCTAACCAATGCTTTTCTTTTGCTCCTCCTAGAAGTTCTACAGGGCCCCTATCGTTAGTAGAAAATGTTGCACCTGAAATTCTTCCGACTATCGGGAATCTTTCAGACCATGGTGCTTTTCGAACTAATGTGGGTTTGCCGGCATATCTGACTATGCCAGATTACCAAGCTGCTTTGGAAGGCCATTCATCACAAATTTTTTCAAAGTGGTACTGTTGCGGAGGTTGCCGAGCCAACGAGTCCTAATTGGACAACTCTATTAGATACGAAGCATAATTTTGTTGATTATTCTTCTTCTAGTCTCGATGCTGTTTTGAATTTTGATGCCGATGATCTTCAGATTATGTTCCCTTCTTTTCTTTGAATGATAAGTAATAATTTTTAGACTGCAAAGTTATTGTTAGTTTATAATAACATGCAAAATGAAGACTTATGTTGTTTACTAAGTTGACAAGCATCACAAATTATATCTTTAATAAGTTTAGTTTTAGGCAATCCTTTAACTAATTCCATTTTAGATAATTTGTGAACTAAATCCATATTAGCACGACCTAATCTTCTATGCCATAACTAAGAAACATCATTCAATACGGATAAACATTTAACATCTTGTTGAGACAAATCATCAAGTTCAAGAGTATATACGTTATTAGATCTATAAGCAACAAACAAGATATAATTATCATTAATATTTTTAACAATGCAACATTCAGATTTAAAAATAATTTCATAACCTTTATCACACAATTGACTAATACTAAGCAAATTATGTTTTAAACTATCAACTAGTAGAATATTATCAATATAAGAATATTTCTTACAAACTTTACCTATACCAATAATTTTACCTTTGGCGTTATCTCCAAATGTGACGTTGCTTCCTTGTTTAGGAGTGAGACTCAAAATTTTTCTTTTCTCCCGTCATGTGTTTCGAGCATCAACTATCCAATAACCATTTTATTTTGCTAGCTTTTGCTCTCATGCAGATCTACACCAAAATCTTAAGCAACTTTTCTTTTGGTACCCAAAATAAGTTGGGTCCTTTGGGGTTAGTGTACATAGTGGTTTCTTTAGGAATCCAAGCAAGTTTGTTTTTAGCAAAATTATTTTCTTTGTAATAACAAGAATGTGCATTATGAGTTTTTCTTCCACAAAATGAGCAAAGATTAGTCGGATTATGCGGTGTGTATGTTTTAAAGAATTTTTTGTAATCCTTTTGGTTATAGATTTGATTGTAACCCAAACCGGCTTTATCAAAGATACACCTTTGTACTCCCAATAGTTTATCCAAGTTGTCTTTTCCATTTGTGAACTTGGTTAGACTATTAGTTAAATCCTTTACTTTTTCTTTCAAATCCTCATTTTCTAGTGCAAGTAAGTTTGAAGTCTCATTTTCTTTTTCCTTTTTCAAATAGTTGATTTCCTTTTTAAAATCAATATTTTCCTTTTCTAAAGTTTCACATTTGATAGAAGTAATGGAATTTTCTTTCTTGAGACTTGCATATCTTTTTGAAAGAATTTCAAATTTAATATGTAATTCTTCAAACATGGTAAATAATTCATCATATTCATTATGCACACTTTCATTATCATTAAAATTATCACTAAATGAGCTATAGTTAGAATTTATCTCATCTTCATTTGCCATAAGACAAAGGTTTGCCGTTTCTTCATCGCTAGAATCGGCATCTGATTCTCCTTCTTTGGAATCGTTCCATGTTCCTTTTAGTACATGCTTCACTTGTTTGAATACTTTATCTCGTTTATCCCTTTTCTCATTCTTTCTAACGGGACAATTTGGCTTGATATGACAGGGTTCATGACAATAATAGCACTTTTTGATTTCTTCATTTTCTCCTCTTTGTTGATTTGATCGATCGTTGTTTCTTATAGAGAATGATGGATATTTGTTATCCTTTTCTTGAGAATTTTTCTTCTTAGCTAGAAAGTTTATAAATTTTCTAGATAGAAGCACCATGTCTTCATCACCTTCGATTGATACATCATTATCTTCATGTTGGATAGTTTTGAGAGCTAAAGTTTTCTTTGATTTTGTATCCGCTTCTTCTTCTCTTTGAAGTTCCTTCTCATGAGTTTTTAGAGATCCCAAAAGCTCGTCTATACTGAGTGTTTTGAGATTCTTTGCTTCTTGAATCGCCATCACTTTTGGATGCCAATTCTTTGGAAGAATTCTAAGAATTTTTCTTATCTTATCTTCATTAGAATAAACTTTTCCAAGAAGATCCAAATCATTAGTAATAATAGAAAATCTACTATACATGGAAGTAAGAGATTCATTAGGCTCCATTTTAAATAATTCATAATCATGAACAAACATATTTATGTTATCATCTTTAACTTGAGTGATTCCTTCGTAGGTAACCTCAAGTTTATCCCAAATTTCTTTGGCCGTTTTACAACTAGAAATTTTGTTATATTCATCCATGCTTAATGCACAATTTAAAGCATTTAAGGCTTTAGCATTATATTGAATTTTCTTAATATCATTTTCATCATACTCGGACATTTTCTTAGGAAACTTTTTTCCACTATCATCTCTTTTGGTAATTTCATATGGTCCTTTAACTACAACTCTCCATTGTTCAAAATCACTAGATTGTAAAAATATACTCATTCTACTTTTCCAACAGCTAGTTTTGACAAAACAATTCAAATTTGTTTTGTTAATTTCTCCCAATTTGACCGTTGGATCATGCTCAAATTTTAGTCAAAATTTCCAGGAGATGTTGTATAACTACTGTAAAAATTTCAAAATGATCGGAGTTCGGGAAGGCCTCCATCTTACCGTTAGATTAAAACTGGACAAAAATTGAGCGAATTTTAAATGTAAAATAAAAATATTTTTGCAATTTAACAATTTAGTTCCAAATAAAATTCTAATGATTTTTGAACCTCAAAGATATGTTTATAAGAGACATATTTTTATTATAGCCTAAAATATGATCATTTAAAATTAATATGAATTTATTTTGAAACTCGGTTTTTGTAAAATGATGTTTTCCAAATAAATTCAATTTCAAGCTAGTTTGAATCAAACTTTAAAAGATGTAAGAATATGTTTGAGCTATAGGGATTTGATCAATAAAGTATCTTTACATAAAATCTAAGCACTCACTCTATTTAATGATAATCCGAGTCTTCGTGATGCTTGATTTTCTTGTGCGTATCTTCACTTGTTTGATGTTCTTGATCCTTTCTTGATTTTGATAACTTGTAGAACATGTGGAGATCATTCTTGTGCATATCTTCACTTGCTTGATGATCTAGATCTTTTCTTGCCTTTGTATAGCACATGTATATCACTTGAATTCATTTCTTGTGAGTAGGGGCGTTTATAAAGCTTGTGTGAGTTTTGCTTCGGTTTGAAGTTACACTTGGTCGAAAGATATGTCGGTTAAAATGGCTATTATCATTGGAACAACCGAGTTAAATAACACATTATTAACTTATTGTAATTATCAAAATAAGATTAATTGACTTTAAGGTCAAGAGAAAGTTTTCAATTGCTTCGTGGAAATTGACTTGCTCCTTTCCCTTTCCCTTTCCCTCATCTTCAGTCTTCACGTTGTAATTAACACACACCTTTAGGGATAGTATGTATATTTTCTTAATTTCCATTCCATTTCATCCATATCTAAGCAAAATTTTTTATGTATATCTTTGTCTATTTGCATTTTCCTCTTGAATCAATGATTCAATGGTACTTGAATCAAAATTTTCGGTTTGGTTTCGGATTGATTTTATTTAGTTTATATATATACATATTTTATAAACATAAATTGTAAAGCAATAGTTATTTGGGTCAAAAAATTAATAATTATATGCTTGATATTTTTTATTTGGAATAGAAAAATATTAACTTTTACATTTATAATATAGTTCCAATACTCATAATAGTTCAAAGATACATGTTTTCACCGAAGCTTATAAATTTTAGGAGTATAAAATTTAGACAATGATGTAATATTATTTTGAGTCATATATGCAATGATTATGTTTTGTTTGGTTTATTTCGGTTTTGTAATGGCACAACCCGAACTCGAACCAAATATAACCAGCTTTAATTTTATTTTATTTTTTGGTTCGGATCCGTGGTTCGGTTTTCGAATTCGCTGCAACACCCTTATATATGTACAATTCACAAATTATCCTGCAAAAGTTAGTATATTGGAACTCCAAGTGATCGAGCCCTCTAGTACTCTGAAATCCATCACAAATATAAAGATTAGTGATATAAATAAGTTTATTTGTAAGATATAATTTTCTAATTTATATCATATGTTGTCTAGGCTATTTTTTGCGCTACTCGATTAATTCTCATTTACAGCGTAAATCATATTTATTAGGAAAATGCTTATCTAAAAATCTGTAAGTTTTATGATAAACTTACAGACGAATTATGGCCACATATTTGGTAAAAGATTTTGACTGGATAAGCTTTCAAAATTTTTTATTTTGAACTTTTATCATATCTTTATATTATTAACATTTTAACCTCTAAAAATAGATATCTCACTTTAAGCAATATTTTTATGACCCAACTTTTACCTTATATTTATATTATTAATATTTTTAACCCCTAAAAGATAGAAGAATTCACTTTAAATAATATTTAAGGAATTAATATTAATTATTTCATTTAGGCTCCGTTTGATAATAACGTGAAAAAAAAATTACTTGACTTGTATGAGGAGCATCATTAATGATATGTCGATGCAATCATTGAGAATTGAAACTAGAAAAATTATATAAAGTAGTAACATAATTTATTTATTTTTAAAAACCTACATGATCTTAACATAAATAAAAGCTAATAAAATTAAAGAACGCAAAAAATTCCTGTATTTTTATTGTAATATTTTAAATTAATAATCAAATATTTATATAATAGTGTTCTAATTAATGGTTTAGTTTTAAATAAATCAAATTCATCTTTTGTAGAAGAAATATTTGATAAAAAGGAAGAGTATGTAAAAGACGAAAATACTAAATTCATCGTTATTTTGAGTAGTCGGAATTTTCAAAATCTCAACCTTTGAGCGGATTATGAAATCTGCTAATTTACGAAATTTCACATGATAACAACATTCCTGAATTATCTAAATCACGTGATTTACCAAATCACGTCTCAAAATCACAACCAAAAGAACATACTTTTAACATCTTTTAATAATTTTAATAGTTTAATAACTTTGGCTTTAAAACCTCTCTATAGATATAAAAAAAAATAAAAAAATTATATATATGAGCATATCTTATTTTTAATTAGCAATGGAGAAATTTAATTTAACTTTAATACAAATGTCATATGGATGAATTTGTGTAAAAAACAAAATAGAGTCTTAATTTTGTAATTTTGAATTTAATAATAGTAGATTTTTATTTCAAAACTAAATATAGAATTTGAGTAAAAATAGATATTTTTCTCAAATTTGTGATTTAAATTATCTGTAAATTAAAAAACTTACAACATCTTTCATACTAACAAGGTCCTATTTATTACTGTCATATAATAATTTCATGACCACCAGCATTTGATTTAAAATTTGTGTTGATCCAGAACTCAACGAAGAGCGATAAATACTAGATTAACTCTAATAACACGTCGGTGCAGGAAGCATCATGATGTTTCAGTCACTAAAGTTGTCCCACTAAAATTTGAGTCAAAAGCTAATATTCGAGTAAAAAAGTTCAGCACTTCTATTGGTGATATTTATATTCACTTATTAAAAATTTAAAATAATTATAAAATAAGTTAAATATTTTTACACGAAATTTAATTATCATCATAATTTTAAAATATTAATCGTATTTGATGGGGTAAATAATAATTTACCATTGGCCTACAAAAGTAAAAAATAATTTTACCATTGGCCTACAAAAATAATATTTTCCACTTTCTTTTTTATTCCACACTTTCCTTTAAATAATTATCCAACTTTATTATATTCCACACTTTTCATTAAATAAATATCCCACTCTATTATATTCCACACTTTCCTTTAAATAATTATCCCACTCCATTATATTCCACACTTTCTTTTAAATAATTATCCCACTCCATTATATTCCACACTTTTCTTTAAATAATTATCTCACTCCATTATATTCTACACTTTTCTTTAAATAATTATCTCACCTAATTCCACAAAAAATTGCCTTTTACCCTTCATTTTTATCAAATTTACCTTTGTTGCCATTCTTCATTTACCTATAAATACCTCATCTCATTTTATTCATAGACAACACAAAGAAACATACACAAAAAATACACCAAAAAATAAGCCAAGCCAACACACAATTCTCCTCACCAAAAATATACACTATCTCTCCTATATATTTTGTTAAGAAATAGAAGGGTCTTATACCCTCTCTTTTCATACCCTCAAAAAATAGAAGGGTCTTATACTCTCTATTTTCACACTCCAAAAAATATCAACAACCCTTATCTACTATCTCTCCTACACAGTTTATTATTTATTTTATTGAAATATTTGTAATCCTAATTCTATACTTATAAATAGAATTAAGAAAATTATAGAGAGAAAAGTTGGTAGCTTGTATTATCATTCAAATTAATCGCCTTTGAGCTAATACAAAACAAGCACACACAAAAGGAGGACGTACCACTGGAATAGCATAAGCGCTACCGGGGGAACTTACCTTAAAAAAAAGTCATGTGTTCATCCTTGTGCCGTATTTATTTTTTATTTACCGATATTCGCTTATTGATTGGTTAATTATCTATTTCTAGATTTTGACACCATCAGTTGGCGCCGTCTGTGGGAACGATAAGATCTCTAAAGCTCTCGTTCTTTAGAAATTACAAGTGAATTTTCGGTGAAAAACTCAGAATCCCGCAGGTCTACGTAGCTCAATATTCTCGGGGACATAACTTTGTGCTCAAAACTCCAAATCATGTGATTCTGGAGTCCATTTTGAAGAAAATTTCAAGATCTACAACTTTTCAGTTTAATCTTTTTTCAAATTCATCCATCTCGGGGTTCAAAACTTCGATACAAACTTTATGGAACGAAATCCCGCAGGCCTATGGTAACTCAATATTTTCAGGGGCATAACTTTGTACTCAGAACTCCAAATTATGTGATTGTGTAGTCCATTTTGAAGAAAATTTCAAGAGCTACAACTTTTCAGTTCAATCCTTTTTGAAATTTGTTCATCTTGGGGTCCAAAACGGGGATACAAAGTTGCTGCAAAAAAAAATCGAAAATCCCGCGGGCCTACGCTAGCTCAATATTTACGGGCGCATAATCATTCAGAAATTCGGTTACCCAATGGGATAAAACCCAAAAGAAGAGATAAGTTATTTTTTAATAACTCATATATGATTTTTCTATTTATTTTAATATATCTAAAGTTGTATCATTTTCTTACGATCAATAATCTAATTGTAGAAAAAATTGATGAGCTTCCAAAAAAATTACAATTGAATGTAATTTTTATCAAGTTCATCCGACAAATCACAAAAAAGAAATTAAAGAAATTTTCAGCGGATATCAAACTTTCACAAAGCTGAATGTAATTTTGAAGTCTATCAGACAACCGCAAGACCACTTCAACCCAAAGAGACCTGGCTGAGAATGATCATCTACTACTGCTTCACTGGTCCAGAGACCAAGATTTTAACGTTCCTGGTAATAAATGAGAAAATTGTCAGAATTTGCATAAGTCAGAAGGGGGCATGACTCTACTCAAGACTTGGCAAAAAGAACAAATTTTCCTTTTAAGAAACCCTGGTAATAAATGAGAAAATTGTCAGAATTTGCATAAGTTAGAAGGGAGCAAGACTCTACTCAAAACTTAGCAATTTGCCTAAGTTAGAAGGGAGCAAAACTCTAGGGAGCAAGACTCTACTCAAAACTTAGCATTTTGCCTAAATTAGAAGGGAACAAGACTCTACTAAAAATTTAGCAAAAAAGAACAAATTTTTCTTTTAAGAAACCAATGACTTAAATGAGAAACATGTCAGAATTTGCCTAAGTCAAAAGGGAGCATGACTCTACTCAAGACTTAGCCAAAAAGAACAAATTTTTCTTTTAAGAAACCAAGGACTTTGAAAAAATTCATATCGCCATATAGGTCGGGGAGAAGGGACGAGAGGCCTGTAGCACAGATTTCAAAGTCGGAAGTTTTTGGAAAGCTGTCTCCAAAAAAAAAAGGAAAAGGAAAAGAAAAAGAATATATATATATATATATATGTGTGTGTGTGTATGAAATAAAGACGTGGAAAAGACCCGAATATAATCAAACTATTTATGACCAAAGGCATGGAGAGCTTTACATATTAATGTTCCAAGCTCTACGACTTGCATTCAGTGTCTAACGAGTTTTACACATTGATGTTTCGAGCTCAACGACCAGCATCCGAGATCTAGCTTCCTTGAACTAGGACTCGAGATCAATGTCTAGCCAGCCTTACACAATGATGTTCTGAAATTCTAAGACTAATGATCAAAGTCTAGCTAGCTTTACACATTAATGTTCCGAGCTCCACAAATTTATGGTCAAGAATTCGGGCCTAAGACATCACGAACACCAGAACTCAGAGCTACTACAAGCTCCCGGATTGAAGAATATCCTCACCAATCAGCTCATCCGAGTTAAATGATAAGGATAGGGGGCAATTGATGGGGTAAATAATAATTTACCATTGGCCTACAAAAGTAAAAAATAATTTTACCATTGGCCTACAAAAATAATATTCTCCACTTTCTTTTTTATTCCACACTTTCCTTTAAATAATTATCTCACTCCATTATATTCTACACTTTTCATTAAATAAATATCTCACTCCATTATATTCCACACTTTCCTTTAAATAATTATCCCACTCCATTATATTCCACACTTTCTTTTAAATAATTATCCCACTCTATTAGATTCCACACTTTCCTTTAAATAATTATCTCACTCTATTATATTCCACACTTTTCTATAAATAATTATCTCACTCCATTATATTTTACACTTTCCTTTAAATAATTATCTCACCTAATTCCACAAAAAATTGCCTTTTACCCTTCATTTTTATCAAATTTACCTTTGTTGCCATTCTTCATTTACCTATAAATACCTCATCTCATTTTATTCATAGACAACATAAAGAAACATACACAAAAAATACACCAAAAAATAAGCCAAGCCAACACACAATTCTCCTCACCAAAAATATACACTTTCTCTCCTATATATTTTGTTAAGAAATAGAAGGGTCTTATACCCTCTCTTTTCATACCCTCAAAAAATAGAAAGGTCTTATACTCTCTATTTTCATACTCTAAAAAATATCAACAACCCTTATACACTATCTCTCCTACACAGTTTATTATTTATTCTGTTGAAATATTTGTAATCCTAATTCTATACTTATAAATAGAATTAAGGAAATTATAGAGAGAAAAGTTGGTAGCTTGTATTATCATTCAAATTGATCTACTTTGAGCTAATACAAAACAAGCACACACAAAAGGAGGACATACCACTGGAATAGCATAAGCGCTACCGGGGAAACCTACCTTAAAAAAAAAAGTCATGTGTTCATCGTTGCGCCGCATTTATTTTTTATTCACCGATATTCGCTTATTGATTGGTTAATTATCTATTTCTAGATTTTGACACCATCAGTATTGTATCGAGTTCTAAATTTAACATAATTTATTTATTAAACAGATTAGTCGGGTCGTATTGTATAATTTGTAAAATAAATAAATTGTTTTTGAGTTAATATAAATGAGATGATTAATTAAACAGATCGTATTCGGATTGATAATAATGCCGTAATATTTGTGTGTTAATACTATTTGAACACAACACGTTAACTCGAATTGCCATCCCTAAACCCAGCACTGTATGCAAGACAATAATTAAATGGCCAAGTTAGTAAAATAGTTATTTCTTTTTTTTTAAAGACTTAAATAAAGCATTTCCGCACAGGTTCCACGAAGTTTCCGAGTCTAATAGCAAAGGAATAGTAACAGAGGAGTTTGTTATTCTTAATTTTTATCAAAAAATTAAGTTCTTCAATGCAACTCGCAGTAATGACCATTAAGCTCAAGAGCGGCTCCAAGTAGGGGCAATTGACCCCCCATGATTTTCATTTTTTTTAAAACTATATATGGGGTAATTTGTCTTAAAAAAAGAAAATTTATATAGGTACCTTTGTGCAAAATTTTATACTTCAAAGTATCTATATGATACAATGGTAAGTTTTCTTGGTACAATGAATGCATAGTACCTTTGAATTCTGTACTTGCTACTTGCTTAAGTCAAATTAGTGATCTCTTTCGATGAATCTTCGGGTCAATTTACATTCGTCTAATATATTTTTATAAGATCATATTTATTTAGAAGCTTTTATGTGCTACATACTTTTATGTGCCTCTGAGAGACATTTGTTTCTTGTACTTCTGCAAATGTACCCTTATTTAATTTATAAAATATTCATTTGCTCTTGAATTAGACTATATTAAGAAATATTGGCCAACACTATCCGGCTTGTTTGACCAGTTTGACCGGCCAAAAGCATTCTCTTCTTGGATAAGTTTACAGTGGTGAGCTTCATCTTGGATAGTTTTTTTAGTTGTGGCCCATGTGTGTTATGCCTAACCCAAGAACGCTTATAATTTTTCATCTCCCACAATATCCTAGTTTAATTTAAAATAATGTTTAATGAGATTTTTATATATACAAATATGTACAAAGTTTTATAAAAAAGTACACCTATTAAACTTGTCCACCCATTAAACACTTGAACTAGATCCCGTTAAAAAAACTTAAATGTAAGGTGCATGTAACCAAGAGGAGCCAAATAGATTACAACCTACTTTTTCTTATTTCCCTCATTCTTTCTTTTCTTTTCATAGTTTGTTTCATGGAATGAACCATTGCATGTTTTTCACCTTTTTTTTCCACCGAAAGAGGAAGTTTGTAAGTAAAAAAGGAAATTGACTTGCTCATTTTCCCACTTCTTGGTAAGGAAATTAACTAATAAAGCTTTAGTAGTTAGATGATAAAAACATCCTATAAATTTCTTGATCACACTTTAAAATATATTTAATAATTTTTGTTAGTTGCGCCATGTTGGATGGCATGGGCATACTTTAATTTAATTTAAAATAATGTTTTAATGAAACTGTTATATATACAAATGTATACCAAGATTTATAAAAATAATCATCCATTAAACCATTTAATAAATTAGACTCCATTAAAAAAATTAACACAAGATGTACTGAGAAAGAGACAAGTGAATTAAAACATACTTTTGCTTTTCATCCCTTGCTGGATGGTACATGTTGTTTCGCGGAATGAATCATTGCATGCTTTTGAAAAAACGAAAAAAAGAGTTCCCACCAAAGGGAAAGTTTTCAATTGCTTCGTGGAAATTGACTTGCTCTTTTCCCTTTCCCTCATCTTCAGTCTTCACGTTGTAACTAACACACACCAAAAGGGATAGTATGTATGTTTGCTTAATTTCCATTCCATTCCATCCATATCTAAGCAAAAATTCTTATGTATATCTTTGTCAGTTTGCATTTTCCTCTTGAATTAATGATTCAGGGGGTACTTGAATCAAAATTTTCAGTTTGGTTTCTGATTGATTTTATTTAGTTTATATATATATATATATATATATATATTTATAAAAAAACATCAATTGTAAAGCAATAGTTATTTGGGTAAAAAAAATAATAATTATATGCTTGATATTTTTTATTTGGAATAGAAAAATATTAACTCTTACATTTATAATATAGCTCCAATACTCATAATAGTTCAAAGATACATGTTTTCACTAGAGCTTATAAATTTTAGGAGTATAAAATATAGACAATGATGTAATATTATCTTGAGTCATATATGCAATGATTATGTTTTGTTTGGTTCGGTTTTGCAATGGCACAACCCGACCTCGAACCAAACATAATCAATTTCAATTTTTAACTTTTTTTGTAATTCGATTTTTGAATTCGTTGCAACACCCTTATATATGTACAATTCACAAATTTTCCCACAAAAGTTAGTATATTGGAGCTCCAAGTGACCAAGTTCTTTAGTACTCTGAAATCCATCACAAATATAAAGATTAGTGATATAAATAAGTTTATTTGTTAAATATGATTTTTTAATTTATATCAAATGTTGTCTAGATTATATTTTACACAACTCAATTAATTCTCATATTTATTGCTGTCATATAATAATTTTATAACGGATGTTGGTAAAAGCACCCTAAAAACTCAATTTTAACACCTATTTTCTAAGCACCTAAGTTAAAATTTTAATTTTACAAAAGCACCCTTAATAATTAGAGCACCCTAGTATAAGCATGCCTACAACGACGAAAGAAGAGTGTGGCTATAAGTTATACAAATGCAACAAATTTTTTGTCTCAGTTATTTAATTAGTACAATGCATTTTAGGATTAGCATATTAAAAGTAGCCTTATCAGTTAAAACACCTTCCATAGTCATCTTTTTCAAAAGTTTGACCACAACTTCCAGCATCCCTGCCTCGCAAAATCCACAGACTAGAGAATGACATGTTAATTATCGGGAACAGAACCTTTAATGACAATGGTATTGTAAACTAGAATGCATTTCTCAAAACTCAAATCTGTCGAAACTCAATCCATTAAAGACTCAGATGTTTGGTGTTATAAGTATTCATGCAGTCATCCAATACAACCTTTTTGTTATAATGGATTTGGGTGCTTTCAAAGTATGATTGTAATTAGTTATTTCCCTTTTAAAAAAAAAATAAGTGTTAAAACTAAATTTTAAAAGTAATTTTACCAGCACCCTTTTATAACTGTCAGCGTTCGATTTAAAATTTGTGTTGACCCAAAACTCAACCAAGAGCGATAATAGTAAAATACGAGATTAACTCCAATAATAGTAAAATGGAATTTGTTTGTTTTTAAACCCAAATGACACGCGCGTGCAGGAAGCATGATTTTTTCGGTCACTAAAGTTGTACCACTACTATTTGAGTCAAAAGCTAATAAGTCAAAAGCTAATATTTGAGTCAAAAAGTTCAGCAAACTTGTTCTTGGTATTATCACTAATTAAAATTTTAAAATTATTATAAAATAAATTAATTTATTTTTCACATAAAATTAAATTATTATTATAATTTTAAAAAATTAATCGTGTTGTGTCGAGTTGTAGGTTTAATATGACATATTTATTAAATAAGCTAGTCGAGTTATATCGTGTAACTTATAAAATAAAAAGCTCATATTCGAATTAATATAAATAAAACAATTAATTAAACACATCGTATTTAAGTAGACATTAATATTGTAATAGTTGTGTGTTGACATAACCGAAACACAACACACTAACTCAAATTGCAGGTCCTAGACCCAGCGCTGTATCCAAGACAATAATTATAGGGCCAAGCTAGTAAAATAGATATTTTTTTTATTAAAGTGCGTCTGCGCAGGATCCACGAAGTTTCCGAGTCTAATAGCAGAGGAGTAGTAACAGAAGAGTTTGTTATTCTTAATTTTTAGTTGAGACTTGAGACTGATCAAAGAGAGTTCCATCTGTTCCCATCCATCCAACCGCATTTATATATATATATATCTTCTTTTTCTCATGCACTCACTGAAGCTTAAGCTTTAAAATTAACCAAAAGTATGGTAGAAATTGAAGAGGTTTCGGAAATTGAAGCTGCTGCTTCTTCTTCAGCAGAAGATCGTCATATTCATGGGTGCAAGTACGATGTATTCTTAAGCTTTCGAGGGAAAGACATTAGGAAGACTTTCATTGATCATCTCTACACTGCTCTTGTGAGGCATGGCATCTACACATTCAAAGACAACGAGAGGCTCGAAACAGGGGAATCAATCCCACCAGCCCTCCTCAAATCCATCGAAGAATCGAGCTTTGCCGTCGTCGTTTTCTCCAAAAACTATGCTTCTTCGCGGTGGTGTTTAGATGAGCTTGTGAAGATCATGGAATGCAGTAGGAAATCACCAAAGGGACAAACAGTTATCCCAATCTTCTACGACGTTGAGCCTTCGGATGTACGGAAACAGAAAGGGCATTTCGGACAAATGTTTAGCAAACACAACTCTAACAGGGTCAAGATCTGGAGAAAAACTCTTAGGGACGCAGCCAACTTGTCTGGATTGGAATTGGACAAAACTGCAGATGGGTAGACTAATCCTACTCCTATATGTTCATACTTTATAATTAATTGCAATTATATATATTTTTTCTATTATTTATTTATTTATTTAAGGTGCCCTTGATTGCAGTTAAGTCTTAAATGGTGGTCCATTCAGAATTATGAGGTTTTAAATCTGTGTGGTGGGGAAAAATATCAGATCTGAACACTTAACATACCCAATGGTGATTGTTACCATCTTCAGATTCTCCATGGAAAAAGTTCACGAAGATCATCTCAATTTATTCATGCAATCAAAAATTTAGGGGTGTCAAATGCAGCTATAAAAAATAGATCAAGGAACACTATTTATGTAGCACAAATTTTATTAGAGTTGGCCCAGCTCGGCAGCTCCTGACGAGAAATTATGGATTTTAGAAATTTTGTTATCAAAATAAACAATCTTCTTTCTACATGTGAATAATGTGCACCATATACAAGGAAAGCCTATTATCATTTTAATTACACTATTATTTAGAAGTAGCTCAAACCACTCGAACTAAACTAGTGGCCAGAACTCGTTCCCGACTAGTGGGGTGTCTCAAATTCGAGTTCGAGTCCTGCTCCAGCATGAACGTACTAAAAAAAGTAGCTCCACTATTCAAACATTTGATGTATTGTGTTCTTATTCTCTTTCTATTTATTGATAAATTAATCCATGTTGTGACTACTTAGTTACAATAAATTTTGAACCAAAGAACAAAAAAAAAAAAAAAACCATGTCATATATAATCGTTTCTTGTTTCTTTAAGATATTTTTTATTGACATCCTTTGTAATCTTCAGGCACGAATCGAAATTTATCGACCAAATTGTCCAAGAGATTTGGAGTAAACTCTCATGTAAAATTAAAGTTGAAGATGAGGGTCTAGTTGGAATGAAGTCTCGTATAAACGAGGTGACTTTGTTGTTGGGTGAAGAGTCCGATGTTGTTCGCATTATTGGCATATGGGGAATGAGTGGAATAGGCAAGTCAACTTTAGCAAGGGCCATTTATGATCAAATTTATCATCAGTTTGAAGTTGCCTATTTTCTAGATGAAGTTGGAGAAGCGTCAAAAAAGGACGGTCTCAGAAGTTTACAGCAGTGCCTTCTTTCCAAAATCCTAGGGGTGAAGGATTTGCAAATAGCAAATGATATGGATGGAATTGCACTAATGAAGACAAGGCTACGGTTTAGAAGGGTTCTTCTTGTTCTTGACGATGTTGATAGTTCAGAGCAATTAAAAGCCTTAGTTGGAAGTCATGAGTGGTTCGGTCCGGGGAGTAGAATTATAATAACAACTAGGGATAGAAAACTGCTTGATGCACATAATGTGGACCAAATACACGAGGCAAGTCTATTAGATTATGTTGGAGCTACTAAGCTTTTCCAATGGAAGGCCTTTAATGATATGTCTCCTGCAAAAGAGTTCGAGGAGCTTTCATTTCAAGTTATAAATTATTGCGAAGGCCTTCCTTTAGCTCTTGAAGTCTTGGGTTCTGCACTACGCTGTGAAGACTTGGATTTTTGGAATGATTCATTGCGAAAACTAAGAGAAGTAGGCCCGAATGGAGATATTTGTAAAAAACTAAAAATAGGTTTTGATTGTTTAGAACAAAGCGTGCAAAATACCTTCCTAGATATTGCATGTTTTTTCGAAGGATGGCAGAAAGAACATGTAACAAGAATACTTGATAGTTTTGATTTTTACCCGAAACATTCCATACCTATTCTCGTTCATAAATCATTGATACGTTGTCCAAATGGTTGGGTTTGTATGCATCAATTGATACGAGAAATGGGTCGGCGTATTGTTCGTCAGAATTTTCCTCGAGAACCTGGAAAGTATAGCAGGCTGTGGGATACCAGCGACATTGAACATGTATTAACAAAAAACACGGTGAGAAGTTCTTTAAACTATATGCTTCGACCCTCCATTTGAATTGCAATTAACAAGAAGGAAATATAATAATTAATGAATGTAATAGTTATATGTGCGTGTATATGTTTCTTCGGTTACTAATTATATATATACTGGATTTTGTTTGTTTGTTGTTGTTAGGGTACACAAAACATTGAAGGCGTACTGTTGGATCCCAAACTCTTGCTTTGGGATCTCCGCAAACGAGAATACACAATTGAAATGGGGACTAAAACCTTTAGAAAGATGGCCAAACTAAGATTACTGGAAATTCATTACACCCGCATTCCTAAAGGTCCTGATTATCTTCCGAATGAGCTACGGTGGATTAATTGGGACGAATATCCTTCAAATTATCTACCAACAACTTTTGAAGCAGACAATCTCGTTGGAGTTCGACTATGTTGGAGTAGGCTTAGACAACTTTGGGAGAGAAGAACGGTAACATTTTCAATTACATATTTATATATATTCCCTCCATCTCAAATTAAGTACGTATTCATTTTGTTTCAACACTTTTTTTTTAAATATTTACGCAATAACTTTAACCTAATCAATATATGGTTAATAATGAAATTGTTTTGTTGATTATGGTAGAATTTGTTACATCAATTATGTCACACAATACGCTAAGATAGTTTCTTGTGCACATCACATACGTGTATGACTAAAATAGAAAGCGATTTAATTTACAAAACTAAAAAAAGTATAAAGTAGTTCTCAAGGGTAACAAACTACGTTGTAAAGGTCAAGGGTTGAGACTTATGTAAATTCTAATTTTATGTTTTGGAGAAAAGAACAAAAGATAATAAGGTGAAAATTTGAAATGAAAAATATAACAATGCTTCCAATCTTGTGCAGTACCATCTTCCATTCTTGTCCTCGATGTCATATACACAGCTACAGCTAGCTAATGCTACGGATCTCATTTTTGCGTTGAAATCTACACTTTAAGTTTCAGTTATCGCAAAAACAGATTCCTCATCCAGTTCCTCACCTCTCTATTTATTGCATCCCTCGTAAGCAGCTCCTTCCAAATGCTTTTGGAGAAAAGACGGTCAACAAAAATAGATGATTTTGATCTTCCACTACAGCATAACACAGTACACATTGATCTTCATGGATGCTTCCTAACCTTTAAGCTTCTACTTAGTTAGCATTCTCCTTCTATAAGCCGACAACAAATTAGCTCTTGACTCTTGAACCATAGAACTCTGCACGAAGGCACTCTATCTCCATGCCTTCTAATTACGTCTTTAGCTCAAGCACTACTATAATTTCCATTACCACTAGGAATCCATTCCACCTTATCATCTATATATATTAGGATGCAAGGGAGGCAATTTTGCTCGTTACTCTTTTCATATTTTCAGAAGTCGGCCTAGGGAAATTCCATCTCCCCTGATGAACATATTCAGATATTCTGCTAAAAGCTAAGAAAAACTAAATGCATCATAATATATGATTCTAGGGCAGGGCCAAACCTTCTCACTAGAGGACGTCCTTCATGCCAAGTAAATTTAGATGCACCAGAGCCCATTTTGTATTTGATACAATTATATAAACTGTGTCTCAGCTTCATTATTTTCCTCCACGTCCAAGAAGCTCAAGTAGGGCAAACACATGTCCACAAACATTGAACTCTTAACATGTATGCCCCATGCATGCCGCCCTCATTTTTTGGGAGACAAATATTCTACATGCCACATTAGCTGCAATTATTCTCATTTCAAAGCGAATCTGGATTAGATTTTGGGTTTGATAAATATTGTTGATTTTGGTATGGGCAGAAAGGTTAAAAGAAATGAAGTAAGATGGCCCACGGTTGGTATTTGATGAACATGAGGTTTGGTTGGTTTTTTTTTTTTTTTCCTTTTGTGACGGAAGAGATAGCAGTGGGTTGGTGAACATAAGGTTTGGGTGGTGGTTTTGTTGCACTATATAGGTATGGTTTAGGTGAGCCTAAGATGGCAGTTAGGTGAGACGGCAAGAAAGTGGGTCTAGAACGAGAGATATAGGTGAGGTGGTGAGAGTGGTATGGCGCGCGACAATATTAATGACCTGCAGATGGTGAAAAATAGTGATTAAGATCTCAGGAAATATGGCTAGCCCGAACACAACCCAAAGGGGGTTAATTTTGACCACTAAAATTGCGTCGTTTATTTTACAAAGGAATTCAAACCTGCAACACCTTAACCCGCACCTAGGGGTGTCACTTGGTATGGTTTTTACCGAAACTTACCGAATTAATTGAAGAAAAAATGGTTTTGGTAAGATATATTTATATACCGAGAATTGATTTACCGAAACCAAAAATACTGACACTGGTTTGGTTTTGGTATTACATCTACCAAAAAGTATGATATTGAAAATACCAATTCCAAAATTATAAAAAAATATGTAATTTAACAAAAAAAATGTTGAATAATTAAATAAAAAAACTATCAGATATAGTTAAGACCATAACTACCAAGAATTTATATATACAAATTACTATTTTTTTTCAAAAAGTTTTAGACTTGTACTGCAAAGTGATATTTAACAACCAACTTTTAATTAATTGTAGCTATTCACTGTTAAAACATATAAAACTAGAGAGAGATGGGAGAAATTGTATATACTATTGACTGAATTATTGTATCTTGAATTAATTACATAAAAGGAGGACTCTATTTATAGAGCGAAATAACTGAACCAATAAGGAAAAGAAAATCTAATCCAACAAGGAAATGGAGACTAGTCTAATTCAACAAGAAAAATGAAACAACAAAATAAATAATAAGAAATAAGAAAAATATAAAAATATAAAAATATAATTTAACATTCACTTCATTGTGTAAGTAATGTTTAAATTCCTACTAATTTCAATCTAAAACTCTCATAGTATATCGAAAGCGAAAGCAATCAAATATACTTTATACATTTTTGCACTTGTAGTACTCTTTTACTGAAATCAAAATAAATGAAAATAATGGAAAAACTGAAATTTACAAAAATATACCAAAAAAACCAAAAAATCAAGCGGTTCGGTATTAGTAAGGGCTATTTACCGACCGATTTATTGAAATAACATCCCTTCCCGCACCGATCAATTAATTATTTGCTTGACTCCTGTTCGGGTTTTTGAACTCATATCCTCCCCTTTTTAAAAAAAATAAAATTGAAAAAACACTTTTAAGGATAGGCTTGTCGAAAACTTGCTGAGTTTAACCTTTTTTTTCCATCCCCAATTATTATTGCCAAATCAAATGATATATTTTATAGTTGTACATTATATATATACTACATTGCTTTAGGATTAGCCCTTTCTATGCACATACTACATTATATATGTAGTTGTACGTTATATAATTGTTATTTTATAAAAAATGCATTGCTTAACAATAAGCCCTTTTTGCATTCACAATAACATTGGGCTTAATTCACTAATATATGTTTTCTCTGAATTATATTTTAAAACACTTATGCTTTTTTTTATACGAATGGTAATGGTTCTGAATTTATTAGTTTTCATATTTTTTTTAAGATAAAAGTAGCTGATATTTAATATCCTTCCATCTATTAAAAAGGGAAAATTAGAAAGTGACACCGAAAATTTTAAAATAAAAATGTTAAAACAATTACGAATCGGAAATAAGAAACAAAAGGAATCATGGATTATCAGGATTTGGCTCCTCTATTACTCCTTTGGTCCAATTTTGTTGAAGGGGGTCTAATTCGAGAGCTAAATGGTTGAATTTTTTCATGAAACTTGGTAAAGATAATCTCTATATTAGTAGATCATGTTCACAAAATTTCATCAATAAATTCATATTGGACCACTTTATACTTTTGAACCAGTTCTCAAACTCGACGCAGCAACCCAAAGAAGGGCGCTTTGGCGACAGCTCATAGTCAAAGTGGGCGTAATAAAAATTTGATGCATCTGTTTATTTTCAACCATTCAAATTTTAGATTATCATTTCATCAATTTCTAGATTGAATATTTTGATGAAATTTTGTGGAGATGATCTGCTCATCATAGATCTCATCTCTACCAAGTCTCATGAAAAAAAATCATCTATTTAGTTCTCAAACTAAATCTACTCGGACGAAATTGGACCGAAATGTAATGGAGAGGAGCTAAGTCTGGTTTATCAATAAATATTTAAGAGCATCTCCAATGGTCTTCTATATCTTTCTTTTGTGTAAAATATATACAATTTGTAAAATTCTCCGGCAGTCTTTTATGATTGAAGTTTGTGTAAAACGGATGTGTAAAATACACTTGCACTTTACAATTCCTCATCAACTTTCTCTCTCTTCATTTTTTTAATAAAATTTGAGAATGTAATAACTTCTGATGGTGCAAATTAGTCATCCAATCCACCCCGCCAACAATCAGGTCTGCCCTAACGAGGAGGAGCCCTGTTTGATCACTACAGGAAAAGTGGAGCCTCTCATGAGTTAGACACCTGTTCTAGAGTTAATAACATAGAAAATTGTGGAGCTCGGGCTCTAGAGCTCTTTTGACAGATTCTGGAGCTCTTTCGCCTAACCACTCTAACCACTCTGCCATAGTGGTTGGCAGAGGCATGGATGACTGCCCCCTGCTCTGCAGAACATACAGAACCTCTCTCACACTCATTAAATGCATACCAACTGCATTTAATGCACCGGAATAATGGAAAAGCAAGGTTAGAGTTGGTAATGATAAAACCATGACTCTAGACCTGCTCTGGGAGCTCTAGCCATACGTTTCCTCTCAGTCATATACATGGAAGCATTCACTTCTCAACAATAAAAAAAAACGGAACAACCGACTAAACAATACAATTATTGATGTTCAACCAAGAACAAGGGAGAGATAGAGATACCGATCGAGCACACGATTAGAGCTCTAGATACAGAGAAGCTAAACTTTGTGTAACCAAGAGCATACTCTCATTGTAATATTGTGAGGATGGACTAGCTAGAGAGATCACTGTGAGTTTGTAATAGCCATTAAATTATATCAATAACAGGGCAAAACTGAGCTCCTAGCTCTATTTCACAAAGGAGGACTAATCAGTATTTTCATAGGAGGTTAATCTCCTCTATACATCTTTGACTCTGTTGGTTTGTTGTATTTATTATTCTAATCATTTGATCCGATCATTTGACTGTGTGGTCTAAAATACCCTTTCTAGTTTTTAGCACCAACAACTTCAAATATAAAATTTGGATTTTAATGAAAACTATATATTGGAAATCAACTAATCAATACCCAAAAATCAAGATCCATAACGATCGTAAAATTATTTATAAAAAGATTGAAGAAAAAATAATAAAAATTGCTTAAATTGATATTTATTATCTGTTAAAATCTTATTTATTATTTAAAAATTTACACAAGATCGACTTTACAAAAGTACCATTATAACATATTTTTATTAGTATTCAAGTTTTTGGCTGGTAAAAGTGAGTTGACATATATGATTTACAGGTTAATAAATAAATAAATAGAAATGGTATTTAGATGGGTTTGAAATACTTTCCATTTTATTGATGATGAATTAAATATATAACCAAAATTATCATTCAAATTACCAGTAGGCCATAACAATTATGAGCCATTAGATGAAAACATAAACATGCAACAATAAATTTGAGCTACCAATTGGGAAGATAAATTTTTTATTGTGATTTATTAATAAACTAATAATGTCCGTGCCTTCGGAACGAAAAAAAAGTGTACTAAGTTTACTTTGGAGAAATTTGTGTACTTAAGTGTACATAATATATGATTACCTTACTACATTAAAGATATTTTAAAAATACCCCGACCAAGAGCTCCCATGTTAAAATTTAAATATGTTGGTGCGTAAAACTATAAGGGCAGTTTAGACCACACAGTCAAATGAGTAATTCTAATGATTAAGGTAATAAATGTAGCAAACTAAAGGAGTCAAAGATGTATAGAGGAGGTTGGCCTCCTATGAAAATATGGATTAGTCCTCCTCTGTGGAATAGAGCCAGGAGCTCGATTTGCTTTGTATTTAAAAAAATGAGTGGTTGTTACTAACTCACAAAAGTCTCTCTAACTATTCTATCCTCACAAGATTACAATGAGAGTATATTTGAGTTACACGAGTTCTAAGTTCCCTCTATTGGGAGCTCTAACGTGTGCTCTATAATTATGTTTCTCTCTATCTCTCTTGGATCGTTGTCCAATGGTTAAGTTGAATGCTAGATTCTCTCTCATTTTTTGTTGTTGTTAGGGTATTTTCAAGAGAAGTGAATGCTCCTTCTATATATATGACTGAGAAGAAAACTTGTTGGAGAGCTCTCAGAACAGGTCTAAAGCCATGCCTTAATCATCACCAACTCCGACCTTACTTCTCCATGAAATCTGGTGCATTAAATACAGTTGGTATGTATTTAATAAAGGTGAGGGAGGTTATGCGACATTTGACGGAGTTGGCAGCAGTCACCCATGCCTCTACCAATCACTCTGGTAGAATGGTTAGGCTAGAGAGCTCCAGAGCTTATCGAAAGAGCTCTGGCATTCGAGCTCCGTTATTTGTTGTGCGAAATCAATTCTTGGACTAGATATCAAACCATAAAGAACTCCGATTTTCCTCTAGTATTTGAACAGAGCTCCTCCGAGCTCCTCTCATTATGATAGGTCTGGTAGCTGACACGTGGACGACTGCGTGTCAATTCGTGATTGGCAGGGTGAATTAGGTTACTAAATTGCACCATCAAAATATATCATAAATTGTATTAATTACCATGCTATGTCATAAAAAATAATAAAAGATAAAATATAAGAAAAACAACTCGAATTTGGATAGTTCAAGTTTATCCGTAGTAACAACATTTTACTCTACCCCCTACTTAAAATATCAAAATTAATTGAATTCATATGTTGGTGCGAAAAACTAGAACATGTCTATTTTCGACCACACAGTCAAATGATTGAGCGATAATTAAAATGATAACAGGTCGAAAAGAACAAGACAAAATGTATAAAGGAGGTCCACCTTATATGAGGATATGGGTTAGTCCTCCTTTCATGAATAGAGTTAGGAGCTCGGGGTGCTTTGTATTATAATGAATGAGTTAAGCTTACAAGCAAATGATATCTTTCTAGCGATTCTATCCCTATGACATTGCAATTGGAAGAGTTCTAACTCAGATCCTAAATGTTCTATACTATGAGCTCTGTCACGTGCTTTAGAGCTTTATCTCCCTATATATCTCTCCGGAGTACTCTTTAATTTCTTTTCTTGTAGTTTTGTTGTACAACTTGTTTGGTAGTTACTAGAATATATAGTAAAGATATGTATAGATATGGTGTAAATAAGCTAGACGTTTATGGTATAGTTGACTATCTCTATGATTCCTAGAGTCGTGGGATGTATATTATTGCTTCCATGTATAGCTCATTCTATCGCTATATATGGGACCTTGTATTCATTCATAAATAACACAATAACTTATTCTTTCATCTATCTCTCTTTATTCGTCAACAGTAGTAAAAGCTTAGTTGTGAGAGACTTGGTTGTTAAGGGAAGTAATATATGATAGAGAAGGAAACGAGTGGGAGACCTCCTAGAGCAAGTCCAGAGCAATCCTCCATGATCACAAACTCTGATTTTGCTTCTCCATGTATTCTAGTGCATTTAATGCAATTAGTATGCATTTAATGAAGTTAAGGGAGGTTCTGCGGCACTGGCAGAGTTGGTGGCAGTCACCTATACGGCTTGTGCTTCCTCTGACATAGTGGTTAGCCAGAGATCTTTAGAGCTCATTGGAAGAGATCTGGCATTTGAGCTCCGCAATTTGGTGTATGAAAACCACGCTTAGGTCAAATATGCATACTCTCTAGAGCTCAAGTTCCCAAGTGGCACTCAAGCAAGAGCTCTTGAGCTCCCTCTTCACGGTGGTCTTGACTGCTGACATGGGCGGCCACGTGTCATCTTGTTAGTGGTTGAGTAAATCAATTTATCAATTTACTCTATCAATTTGATAATTAACTTCATGCGTTACTTATCTTGTATTTCATTAAATGTGTGAACACTCTAAATAAATTTAATCTCATAATATTTAAGTAATAAAAAATTATGCTTTTGGAATTTTAGAAGGAATAATAATAATAATATGCATACATAAAGTCATACACGTGTTAGTAGGGCACTATGAAGCACATACACGACACGAGACACCGAGTTCCGACACGATACCCGACATGCAATTTTTCCAAAATGTAGGATACGATACGCGGGGGTGGGGGGACACGTTCTTAATTAATTAATATATATATATGCAATAAACATTATAGATATCCAAGAATTTAATAAAATGAAACTCGATTGCATTAATAATCCAAATACCAAAAGTGGTTTAACTACATCAACCTCAACTGATGATACAAAAGATCAACTGTTCATTTTTGAAATTGATTTATTTATTTATACATACATACATACATACATACACGCATGCATGTGTAGAGAGGGATAAAGCAGTAGTAATAGAAAATCAAGAAAATTTGTATAGATTTATATATACATACATGTGTACATGTAGAGGGAGAGGAAGGGGAGGGGGAGAGAGAAAGTAGCGTACCTTTTTACAGGAGAGAAGAGTCGAAGATGATTGGGAAGTTGGGGGCTATGGTTTTACAAGAGATATGAGATTTGTATTTAACTTCTTCTATTATTAAGTTATTCTATTATTATTTGAACCCTCAATATTTTTTGTTATTTCAGATGTGAACCATTTATGGGTTTAAATGTTTAAAATACAGACATATCTGGCCCGACATGTGGCCTCAAAGAGAGTATCAGTGCTTTATAGGACTAGGGCTTGAGCTGAAAAAAAGGAGGTACCATAAATATAAAAAGTCCTACACGTGTTTTATTTACTTATATTAAGAGAATATTGCATGAGCGAAGTGGAATGTACTTCCACATAATAGTTCGGTATTGTGCATTTCTAATTAAGTACATATAGTAAGACACTTTTAGAAGTATAGATTATCGAAGGAAAGAAAGATGATTATTTTTTTGGTGGTTATATATTTCTTATCTGATAAGAAATTTATCAATGATAATTTGCATATTGTATTTTTAGAGCATTTCCAATGATGGTGTAGAATAGTGTGTAAATTCTCTGTGTCAATGAACTTTTACACAAAAATTGAAACTCTAATAAAAAAATATATGCTACAATGGTACTTGGGCATTCTCTTAAATAGATAATTTACATGTTGAATAATTTGGGCATGTCGAAAATATAGAAAAAAAAATTGATTGACAAATAAATATTTAATGCCTATAGATTTATAATTAGAATTTTGACAGGTTTTAAACACTTTAATATTGATTGGTTAATTAACTAAATAGTCTAAATACCTATTATTACATCAATATTACCAACATGCGATGATTACCCTAAGCTGTTTGATCAAAACATAAATATCAATGTTAAATCTGGGCCACCAATTGAGAACATAGACGTATAATATAATATAAAGAAGCCAACACAAATTGAAATTAATTGGGAGATAAATACTTTTTTAGTTTATCACATAAATTAAAATTAATTAGGAGATATATATTTGTTTGGTTTATCACATGAATTGAAATTAATTAGAACATAAAATACTTGCTTAGTTTATCCCAGAAATATGTGAGCTATTGGATTAAAACATAAAGGGTCAAATTAAACCTCAGCCACTAGTTAAAGACATGAGTTAAGACAGTTTATGAGTAGTCGGATTAAAACATAAGTTAAGAGAGCTCCAGAATTATAGGATTAACCTAATTTATTAATAGATATTATGTTTGGCACAAAAATATTGAGAGTTTCAATTAGAGATGTTAAATATATACATGTAGATAAAGAACTTGGATAGTGGTTGTCTGTATAGAGTTTTTCTTTTTGGTTAGAGATGAAAAAATAATTATTGATTATATAATTGTGTGTTAAATATAAATAGAGGTTTTTTTTTTTTTTTTGGGTTAGAGTGAGGGTGCTAGCTGAGTTAGGATCTGAAGAAAATCATGTTTTAAATTCCTGTATCTTATTTAAAATTTTGTCTAGAAGTATCACCGTCAAGTGTTGATATTAGATCTCCTCAAATATTGTCTAGATGTATCACCATTTTTATTTGAAAGTTGAAATGAGAGAATTTAAGTTTTTCATGAATTAATTTAAATTATCATATTTAGAATTGTTTAATTTTCACAACCAAACACAACTAATTAAGTGTAATAATTGTAAAGAGTAAATTACCAAAAAATACAATGTACTTTACCCATTTTTACAATTTGGGTAATATAGAAATTTCTCGACATTAGAAACATTGTACTTTATTTATTTTTTCATTTTGGGTAATAATAACCCCCAAAATATTACTCAAAATGAAAAAAATAAATAAAGTATAATGTTTCTAATATCGAGAAAATTCTATATTACCCAAATTGTAAAAATGGGTAAAGTACATTGTATTTTTTGGTAATTTACCCAATTGTAAATTGTCTTACTATAAATTGTTTAATTCACATTTTGAGGGATAACTAAACGAACGCTTAATAAACGTGATTTCATTCATCATTTCATAGTACTAACTAGTAACTACTAATGTTTCATCTTTTAAAAGATTAAAAATAAAAGACTACTCTATTATTATTATTATTGTTGTTGTTGTTGTTGTTGTTGTTGTTGTTGTTGTTGTTGTTGTTGTTGTTGTTGTTGCATTTTGAGGGATAACTAAACGAACGCTTAATAAACGTGATTTCATTCATCATTTCATAGTACTAACTAGTAACTACTAATGTTTCATCTTTTAAAAGATTAAAAATAAAAGACTACTCTATTATTATTATTGTTGTTGTTGTTGTTGTTGTTGTTGTTGTTGTTATTGTTATTGTTATTGTCGCTATTGGTGGTGGTGATGGTGTTGTTTATTTTATGTTCCTGTCGTGTCCTGTTTTTGAGGTTTTTCTAATCACTACACTTGACACCTGCATGTGTAGCTCATAGAAGAAAATAGTGGAGCACATTCTATTATTAGATTTGGTACATACTCTCTTAATTTATGATTTTTTGAAAGATAGAGCCAAGCTCTTAATTAAGGGTAATTTTATTTCTATCCGCGGGTTTTTGCAGTTTATCCACTCTTAATTTACGTTAACATTGAAATAAACTTCTCAAAACTTTCTTATAAAAATTCAGAAGTATATCCACCAATTAATAATCCTTTTAAATGTTTTTACTTTTAAAATTAGTTTCCTAATTAGAATATACTTCCTTAATAATATATTTTCTTAATCTGTTAAAAGGTATATTGATATAAGTAATATAAATTCATTCTTTATCAAAAATATACAATACTACAAAACTGGCCGCAATTAATTTATATTATTACATCATAATACTAACGAATAATTTTTTTCAACAAATGAGTTTACTATTTTCTTTTTCTTTTTTCTATACAATGAGGGCTCTAAATAAATAAAAATAAAGCAAAATTGGAACTTAAGAAACTAATTAAGAATTACCGGCCGGAGGCAACAAACATTGTTTCCTTCAATCTCAATCATTTCAAGTCAAAGGAAGAATATTCAATTGTAATATATGTTTGTTTTCTTGTTTGTCATGATAAATCTGTAATTAAAGTTATAATTTTAATTTACTTCTAGGTAGGAACTATATTTTGTAGACATATTACAAATGTTTCAAACTATACTTACTGTTTAATTACTATTCCAAGACTAATGTGAATTATTGTATAATCTCAATTCTGAAAACAAATGTGAATCATAGACTATAATCTAATCTTATAGTCTAATATCGTGTCCGGAAAGTGGATATAATTAACAATAAATTATATATATTAGAAATATCATTTTATTATACAATTAATGTTTACTTTTTGATATATTATATGACGGTCGATAGAAGTAAAAATTTAGTGGATAATTTACAATTGAATTAAAAAGAATCATTATTTTATAAAAATTATTCCAATATTGATTTTTGTAAGTTTATCCAACAACGTGGTTAAACATAGTAGGCAATACAAATTATCTCAGTAAAAGTCAGAAAGAAAGGTAGACTGACAAATTTCTCTAATAGAAATAAAATCACCCTTGTTAATTAATAATCAAATTGATTAGGTTGTTTAATTTTTTTTAATTGTTGAAATTTAAATTTTGAATTTGATTTTATAAATATTAGTTTCTAGCAAGATTTTAAAAGTTTAAATTAGTTTAATAATCAATTAGATGATAGTGACATTATAGGAATAACAATAATATAAATTAGTTTTGTAGCTATATTAATTTAATTTTGATTATTTATTCTTAAAAGTTTGTATTTTAAACAAAACTTTGGACCTTAAAGTATTGGTATAAAAGTTGTGTCCTTAAATAGATAGAGAAAGGAATATTCGTCCATAAAGCTAATTGCCCCTATTTTTATTTATTTAATTAAAGTGGATGTACTTATTAATCTAGTGAATTTTTTAATATTAAATCATTAATAAAATAATATTTATAAAATTAAATCAATAATATTTTTTGTCAGTCTATCCACATTCGTGGATTAATTTAGTAAGTATCGCGGATTAACTTAATAACACGGATTAACTGCAAGATATCGTGGATAGAAATAAAATTACCCCTTAATTAATTTTAGGCTGTAGGAGTATGAAAAGAGATAAATTAAAAAAGTTCCCTTAACATTTGAAGTAATAAAAAAAATATCAATATGGTGATATAGTTAATACATGTTAAAAGAGAAAAACAAATATAATTTTCTTGGTTTAGTTAATTCGGCTATTTACCTTGACTGAATAAACTATTAGAGAACCTGTTGTTAATTGTTTTACTCCCAACTAATTTTTTTGCTGTTCATATATATATATATATATATATAACAGAAGAAGAAGCTGAAAAACCTTAAATACGTTGACCTTAGTGATTCGCAAAACTTAGTCGGGATTTCACACTTGGGAGAGGCCTATAATCTTGAGGAACTGATTCTTCAAGGGTGTACGAATTTGGTAAAGGTTGACCTGTCTATTGGACTTTTGAAAAAGCTTGTTTGCTTAAATTTGGCGGGGTGTGAGAAGCTTAGAAACCTTCCGGACGCTATTCAAGGGGAATCTCTTAAGGTTCTCGATCTATCTCACTGCGTCAAACTTCAAGAGTTCCCGAAGATCCGTGAAAATATGGACAAATTATTACAGCTACATTTGGGAGAAACTGCTATAAAAGAGCTACCCTTGTCAATTGTTCACATGCCCAACCTTGTTTTGATAGATTTACATCGTTGCAAAAATCTTGGGATTCTTCCGAGTACCCTTTGTACACTGAAATATCTAAAATCACTCATTCTCTCGGGCTGCTCAAAAGTGAAAAAATTACCAGAGGAGATAGGGAATTTAGAATGTCTAGAGGAGCTTCTTTTAGACAGAACTGCTGTAACAGAGCTACCACCCTCCATTGGATATTTGAAAAATCTCAAGAAATTATCCTTATGCAAGAGCTCATCTCAATCACCAACTTCAATTTTCCAGTCTTTGTTTCAACTGAGAAAATGTCGAAAAATCACGTCGAGTTTGGTGTTGGCTCCAATTTGGGGTTTAACTTTGTTAAAATCGCTAGATCTCACTGATTGCAATTTGTTGGAGGGAGCGATCCCCGGTGATCTTGGGTCATTGTTCTCTTTGGAAAAGTTGTGTCTTGGAGGAAACAATTTTGAAAATCTACCTAGCCTGAATCAACTTTCTCAACTTGCACACCTTGAGTTAAATCGTTGTAAAATGCTTCGAGAACTGCCAGAGCTTCCGTCGGGATTACATAGATTGTTTGCAACTGAATGTGCATCATTGAGAGTCTCTGCGGATCGATTTGCCAAGTGCAAAATAGCATATGGTTGGTTCCAAGATTGCAGGAAATTGCTCGATTATGGAGAGAGTGAGCTTGTAGCTAGTACATTATTGGAGGAATTCGAAAAGCTTCAGGTTCTCTACTAACTTCTATGTAAACACATACTTATATATTTTTGGTGTGAGTATATATGTATATATAGAGGGTGTTTTTACTGATTGTCCGCCTTCACCGTATTATCTTAGTATGTGCAGAGAAGCCACGTGCGGAAATATATACCATGTCTTGAAAACTTCATACTTCCGGGAAGAGTTATTCCAAAGTGGTTCAGCAATCACACTTTTACAGGGGATTCAGTTTTGTTGAAGCTGCCTCGCACTTGTACAGGAAGAGACGTTTATCCAGAGTCGTATAGCTATTTTGTCATTTTGGAAGTGATAAACGAAGTCAAATCATGTAACTTCTCTGAATATGCACACATAAATCATTTTCATTGTTTAACCTCTTTTGGCCTGCAATGTGACATCTGGAATATGGGCGTCGAAGTGGAGTTAATGTTCGCGGTGCCTTGTGGCCATTCACGCTTATGGCAAAGAAGACTAATTGCCCTCAGGAATACAGGCAACCTTACTGGCCTGGAGCATACGATTATGGGCTACTCAGTTTTCTTCGGCATCCTGTTCTGTGGTTGCAATCAATGTTCGAAGTCCCGCGGGTACATGGTAGGTATGAGATCATTAAACCCAGATACAGTGGTGGTGAAAAAGTGGGGGTTACGTTTCAAATTCAACGATGATTATGAAGAAGTAGATTATTGAAATATGTACACAGGTGGATAAAACTCAGTACTACAAGTGCGGCTGCCTTCTCTTCTATTTATTATATGTATATATATTAGTTATATAAGTATTTAACTTTTACTACCTCCTTAATTTCCTTTCCTACCGACATTTTAATGCTTCCTTCCATCTTTTATAAGCTAATACATTATGAAAACTTCATTTAAGTATCATGTAATATATAAATTAATAATTTTTTCACACCTTTGAGATGAGAAACCATTGTTATATATATGACGACTATAACTTTTTGAGTATAGTTAAATTTACTTATGACTTTTGAGTACATCGAAGTCTACTGGTAGATTCTTAAACTTTACTTGATTAAAGAATAGGTAGCAAAGCGAGAAACTAAATACAATATTTAAAAATTGAAAAGAAAAGAAAAGAAAAAGATAACATGATTTATCAATTTATTGATTATTTAATATTCTTGAAATTATAGATTTTTTTAATGTCCCAAAACTATAAATTTATTGACTTTTCTTTAAAAAAAGTAAAATAAAGGAGCTTAAGTAAGTCTACTATGTGCTTTGTAGATTTACTTTGATTTGTCAAAAGCAATATTTTCATTTATAAATATTTTGTTTTGGCAAAAACTAAAATTATAAAGTCAAATGTATCCGTCTATCAAATTAATACATTATTGTAAAATGTATTTTTAAGGTAATTATTTTTTAAAAATATTTATCTCAATACATATGATTAGCTATATTTTATTACATTGTACTTACATTCATTTTCCATTTGAAACATTGCACCTTTTTTTTCAAAAATACCAACTTTTTTTTTATTTGTTTGCAGTTGATACATCCGTTATCTAAACTTTTTAACATTATTAAATAAATATGACGTGGATTGCCATAGGCATTTCAAAATGCCAACAAAGCAGACAACTCAGATAAAGAAAAAATAGAAAAACAAAAATGAAAAAAATAATAAAAGCAGCTAACTCAGATCACTCCGGCCCCAGTGTGAGAATCCGGACCCGCGACCCTAGGTAACAGAAAGAAGAGTCCTCCGTTCTCGGTTTTGAAAAACGTGTTTTGTAGAGTCGCCAGTTTGTTTTACAAGAAAACAAACAAAAGATCGTACGAAGGACAATTCGAAATGAATCATCTTTCATACGTTTAAAACCAGAGATTTATTTTGAAAATTTACTTTGCTAGGGTTCGGGAACTACGTTACGAATTGGGAAGGTGTTAGGCACCCAATTCGCCCTTTCGGTCTCTTAATGGATCATGTATTTAATTCCTATTTTAGATACCTTGCAAGTAGTTTTGAATAGTTTTCAGAATAGTCCTTTCCGGATAAATTCAGTTTAAAACAATTATTTTGAAATCAGACTCGAGCTTTGCGAGCGCCTACGTATTCATTCGTAGAATGAAATCAGAGTCTCGTAGTTCCATTCGTTTGGAAACTGTTTTTGTGTTTTTGTTTTGTTTTGAAAACGTGTCAAAGCGGATTTTAGTTTTCTTGTGAAAGTTGAAATGGACTAGTTTTGAAAGCAATGAACTTCTTTGCAAGTTATCTAATTTTTTAAAAAGTGAAATTAAATGCAGTATTGAAATTAAGGAGGGTTGTAGAAAATATACCTGATGCGCTTGAAGAAGAAATAAGAACCTTGCCTTGATTGCCCCTTTCTCTCTCTAGAACTTTCTCTCTCTAGATTTTCTCTCTCTAAAACTTTCTCTCTCTAGAAGTTCTCTCTCTCAGAATTTCTCTAAAAAATGACTCTCTGATAATTTTGACAGAGTTCCTACTTGTTAAAAACACTATTGAGTGTTGATGTCCCAAAATGAGACCCCAAGGGTCCTATTTATAGGGAAAAAACCGCCAAAAACGCTCCAAAAGAGGCCAACCGCAGGGGGTAGCCGCATGGCGTGCGGCTAGGGCGTGCGACAGGGGGTAGCCGCATGGCGTGCGGCTGGGTCGTGCGGTTGGGGCGTGCGGCTGGGGGCTGCGACAGGGGCGTGCGACAGGGGCGTGCGACAGGCTGCTGCGACAGGGGCGTGCGACAGGGGGCCAACCGTACGGCTGGCAGGTAGCCGTACGGTTGGGGGCGTGCGGCTGGCCAAACAAAAATGTACAAAAACACTCCGGAAAAAACCTAAATTTCTAACGGGGCGCTGCCCCGCACCCCGCGACCTGACCGGGCAGGTCGATCCCCGTCCTAGTAAGCGAAGAGGCAACAAAGGTTATATTAAACTCCCAACGCGCACGAAATTGGAGTCTTTTCTAACAGTCTTCTATGTGCATGATGACTCAATACTTAACGTGAGATGCGGATTTTAAGAGAAGCAGTGTTCGCACGAGAGTCGTGGATTGGGGTGTTCACACCCAGCCGTCAACCTCGGCCCAGCTGCCGGTTCCCAATCCAGCCACCACGCTCTCACTCTACAAACTCCCTAGTCTTTTCTCCTTCCACTTGCAAAGAAGGAGGAGAAGAATATGTAAATCACAATGGTTGTTGGTTAACTTTTAGCATACTAAAAAAAAAATTTGGCTTTTTGTTTTTGTACTTATTTTTTGGGTCATATATATTAATTTTCTATTAAACTAACTTTTGATTTTAATTTTTCAGTGAACTTCTACGGAGATGGTTGACTTATTAAGATCATTTTCACCAAATTTCATCAAAAAATATATCCGTTTACACCTCAAAACGGACGGTCCATCTTTTTCTAAAAGAGATAAATCAATATTTTTTGGAGCGGGGCTACATATATAGATATAAAAGAAGAAAAAAATTGCGAATTTTGTAGAGACTTGAGACAAAAAGCACTCTCCATGGAAAAATGAAATCCTAAAGTGTTGAAGGAAACACAATTGTGGAGTAACGTAATCGGTTCATAAGTTCATTTATGGCTCTAAATGCAAGATAAATTAGCCAGAGCAAGCAAAAAAAATTATAATAAAATCGATCATGGGTACACCTGCTCAATCCTAGCAGAGGGAGAGGGGGAGTGTGGGCCCCAACATTCAAACTTGAGAATCTCTTGGTTCCAACTAAGACTCTTTACCACTTGATCTACGCAACGAAGCATAGAGCAAGCAACTATCTTCTTTATATATATATATTTGGTCTTTCCCCCAGTTGTCCTATACACCATATTGGATGTAGGACTCATACCCAGTCATGAAACTGAGCCTTACATTAGCCAAATGGAATTTGCATGTGAGGGGATTCGAACATGAGATCTCAACTAAATGAATCGATCCCCCATGGGAACCCAGTGTCGCCACTGGGCCAACCAATGGGTTAGCAAGTAACTATTTTGAATATAACAATAAAAGTCTAAACAGAAAAAATTCTTCAAAACACTATTGGTATTATAGGCTAAGTTACGACAATAAATAAAATATAAAGCAAAATCTGCACATGCTCATTCCTTTTCATTAGCAAAATTATAGTTCTTGTTTTTATTTCTACAACGTGCATTCAAAGAAAATTTAAAGTTGTCTTCTATTGCAGGGGCCTCTATCTATAATCTGAAATTTTCAATCTCCAAACCCTAACCATAATCTAAGATTCTTAATTAAAATAACGTAAAATGAAATCCTATTGAATAGCAAACCACATAACTATATGCATTAGAAAAAGGAAGGAAGAAGTATAAACTCACTTATAAAACTACGATGCCCCCCTCCTCAGATAAAGTAGTAGCAACCCTAATAAAACACCAAATAAGAGCACCACAATGGCAGCCATTGTGTTAACACCAGTAGATTTCTTGTTAGTTGATACGTTTTTATCATTATCAGCACCCCTTATGGTTGTGGCGGTGGTAATGTTTTCCCAAAAAGATTTGGCAATGATGGTGGTAAATGTAAGTGCTAAAAAATTTGAGTCTTCCCACTAATGATTTAGGGTAAGCACAATTCAGTTATAATGATAGAAATAAAAAATATAAATAAGACTAAGATTTGTTTGTAGGTAGGTTCCTCCAGTAGCGCTTATGCTATTCCAGTAGTACGTCATCCTTTTGTGTGTGTTTGTATATTTGGCTCAAATGCAATAATTTTTATTTTAGTTATTCTTGTAAGTTTTTCTTTATTACATCATTACCCCTATAGTCTTTATTTTAGTTATGGGTAGATACGCTTTAAGATCTGATGCTAGGGTAGATGAATTTGGTCAGCAAGATATCCCTAAGGGGACTATTTGGCGTAAGTGTGGTCCCAGCGAGGATCCCTTCACCGACTTGCGTGCCAAGGATGGGAATTACCCCATCATGATATCGTTTTTTTTTTAGGATGGGTAGAATTACCCTTTGCTAGTCAAGTTCCCCAGAGACACTAGATTTTATATATGACAAATTACCTCAACACCATGCATTAGAATAATACTTAGGGTTGCCAAGTTGACTAGTCACTGTAATCTATCTCTTAGCCTTGACAAATAAAATATTACTATAGTCTTAACCAATCTGAAGGTAAATGGATCTTAAAGGCCTCGGTCAAATCCCCATCCTTTGTTGAGGGCTTATCCACCTCACTCAAATGCATGTATAATGATGTTATAGTTACAATGGCGGTAATGGAGCTAGTTCCTAATAACTAGCAGGTTCCCGAGCAATTCGGAATGCTTGGTCTGTCACTTGTTTCCTTCTCCCCCATTGCCTTGGAAAAAATTTCCAATGATTTTGTTACTAACATAATTTACCATTCTTACATAGGGTAGAGCTAAAGACGACTTCAAGAAGCCTTCTTTGGATTTCATAAAGGTTAATTAAATAAATGCTATAACTCATCACATTGGCCTTAGGAATTCATAGCCTCAAACCCATCCTAGGTCGGCCTATATACTCCTTGGTTACCATCCTGCCTACATGACTTTTTTAGAATATGAAGATTATTCTAAGTATGTTGGACCTAAACCAAGCTGCAAAGCCATATGTCACCTATAGAAGAAGTTCTATATTCTGAACACATTAGTTATTCTTGAGGACAAAAAGAGACAAGCCTGCTGAGATAAGGGTGAACCTTTTAAATTTGAGTCTGAGCCAAAACAAACTTCCAAAATGAAGACGAGGAAAAAAATCTAAGAAGCAAGCTGCCGAGGAGACTGCCGCTCAACCTGGGAATCATCAAATTGTACTTCGTGTTGAGAAACCAATTGGTGATTTGGTAACTATTTCCAATGTGCCAATTGCCCGCCCAGTTTTTAAAAGTATGAGATAAATTGATCTCATTTATGAGTCAAATAATGAAAGAAAGGGCCCCTAATACTGACGAGGAGGAAGCAAGGTTGTTTCAAGAGTATTTTAGGGTCTAGAGAGGAGGAGGAAGTCCTCTAAGTCCTCCTTTCAGATTTTTAGGACATAGGCAAATTGATTGCTACTAGCGTGTTGAGACACTAGAACAAATAAGCTGCTAGTACATCTGGGTGCTTAGCTGGCCCTTCCCAAAAAAGACAGTTTTTTGATGCCCGTGATGTTACCCCCTACCCCAAACTGTAGAAGTGCCAGAACACTTGGGGGTTCTGTTGAATTTAGTCCTTCTTCATTAACACTTTTCTAATAGTTAATGGGGAAGGTATAATTGATGAAGAACAACAACTCTCACTTACAGCCAACTCAGGTTTGGAGGTTAGTGGCTCATTTTCTATAAAGGCCATGACCAAAGAAGATTCAGGGCTTTATTCCTTTCATCTTTACATGTTGAATGATAATCGGCAAGTTAGCAAGGCCGGTGCGGCTCTAAATGATAGGGCAGTTGCCATGGGCCCAAGGATCAAAATTCACTAGACTTGCAAAGTGCTAATGATTTTTATAATGTCTCATATTTTGTTTTCGAGCCAATTCTCTCCTTCAGCTCGATTAAAGCTTTATTACCGTTAGATCGTGAACATTAGGTGCCGAGCCTCATGTATTCGAACCGACACCTCCAGCATGTCATAATAGGTATATTAAGTTTGTGAGATCAATTATTTCATTATTCAGGTGGCCCGAATTGAAAGCAGGAAGTGAATCGCGTATTTTGAACTTTTTCGGAAAAGTTAATTTTTGGCCAACTTTGAGAAACCATAACTTCTTCATCCAAGGTCGAAATGGCTCCTCATTTGCGGCTTCATTTTCATCTCAATCCCCTCTACAACTTTCACGTTTCTACCAAAATCCAAATCACATTCCTCGGTGGTCTAATCAGCTTGCAAATTAAGAAAATTGTTGAAATCTGGTTATTCGATACACTTTGGCAGAGTGCCATCTTCTGTGAATTTTTTGGAATTATTCATCTAGAATTTGAGGAATTTTCCTCTTAGAAAGTTGTATATCTTTGAATTACCTTTTCGTGGACATAAAGATCACCTCAATCAGAGTTCCGAATAAGAATTTATAGCCAAAATACTAACAACGCGCTAGATTCACTTCAGTCGACTAATGGTGATTGATCAGTCGATTGATAGGCTCCTGAACGTGATTATAAGCCAAAATAGAGCATATTTCATCCTAAACATATAAACCAACCTAGAGAGCTCAGAGATGGCGATTGAGGGGAGATTTTGGGAGCTTTGGTGAGAGTTTGATCACTTATAAACTTGATTTATCTAAATCATCTTCAAATCATCATCACCATCATCATCTTCCTCCTCAATTTCTCTTCCTCCATTAATAAGGGTTTGAAGCTCTAATTTGGGGATTTTGGAATTTCTCATATTATTGAGTTAGCATCTGTGAGATGAGTACTTTTGAGAAATCGCTCCCATCCTCCTACGTAGACATCTAGCTAGAGTGATGTGTATGCTAATTGTAAAGCGAGTTTTCACCCAAAGAGAAGTCTGGAACAGAAAAGCATACCTTTAGTTTGGGATTAGTGTCCTAGTGAGAATTTCCCTTATCCTATTTCAAGAGTTCATGTGATGATGAGGTAAGCATTTTAAGTTTGAGACTTTTATATTTCCTTGTTAATTCTAGCTTGGGATTTGAAGTGGTACTCCAGATTCAAGCCTCTTTGATACCACTCACGGGCAAACCCTTTAAGGAGGGGAGTCGACACCCGATTGAGGTAAGTAGACCTCATCTCCGCTGCCATTCCCTTTCCGTCTTACAACTATACATATATATATTTGGGTGTGTCAAAGCTTGTTCTGGCTCAAGGGAAAACAGTCTAAATTATTCTATTAAATATGAGTTACATCCTTGGAGGGGTATGAACTCTCCTAAGAACATGCTAGCGTACAACGAGTCTATTATTTTCACTATTTGTATAGTAGTTTCCCCAAGAGATTTCCCGGAGATGTATGTCCATTGCCTGTTAAGGGGGAGATAAGGTAAGATCTTGTAAATTTCTTTGATTAGAAATACTATGCATGGTAAACGCATTACTAGGAAATCCTTACAGTTCAAACATGTTGCATTCATACCATGTCAATCGATTTATGACTGTGAGTTGCGATGCGCCGCATCTTGGGTTATAAGAGAAGTAATTGGGGTCATAGTTAGGAAGTGATCACGGGATCATGACTATATAGATGAAAGGACCTCAAACATTCCCTGTAATTTAGCGAGCTCTCAATGAACCTATCTTCTTAGTTTGAAGTTTACGTGACATCGATTGAAATTTCATTCTTAGTTCAAGAATTCGTCTAAGCTAAGAGAAAACATTCAGGGCATGAAATGCATTTGTTAGTGTAATCACCTCTTGTATTTTGAAATGATCTTCCCAGAACTTTAGTTCTGAATTATATGAGTTATTCTAACTCAGCCTTTGGGAATTGACTCATGCTTTTTCCTCATTTACTCGTTCTGATTGGATGGAATTGGAATCCAGTTCAAAATTTCAAGCAGGGTACAAAATTAAATTTATGTGTTCAAACCCTAATGATTTTGGTCTGGTGCCTCTAACTTCTAATAGAACTATTTTTCTACTGGCTGGATAACACTATAATTACCTTAACAAAATTGGGAGAGAGAGGTTACCCATATACAGTGTGTATATCTAGCCATCAAGTTTCGAAATCACTAATCACTCTGTGATTCCTTAGAGATGGTACTTTTTCGTGAGTAATGAGACACTTAAACCCCTTTTGTATTTGAAACTTACTATCACTTGAGAACTTATTTGAGGATTACCAACTTAATCTCTTGTTACGGAACTACAATCACCCCGTATTGCAATATGATCATCATAAGTTTCCTGAGCTAGAAACTTCTAAAGCCATTGAGAGGCGAAGATTAAGTAGAGTACCGATATCAAGTAGGAGTATACGGTGATAAGAAATTAGGTTGGTGAAGGCGAGATTGTTACCTTGCTCGATAAGTTGGAAGATGGAAAGAAGGTGTCTAAGGAAAGTTCTATCTTCCACTACCTAGTTTGTGTATATCGACTAGTGGAAAGCGCTCATGTTTGGTCAGTATCTCCTTCTATTGAAACTCGTATAGAGGTTGTGGCTTGTGAAAGAGAATGACTTGAATAAATTTAGTTATGTGGTCTTTTTTCCTTATCATTTGATAAGATTATTTCTCTTGTTCTGGTCCTTGAGTTTGGAATTTTTTCTTCATTCGCTATTGTAGTCTTCTCTTTTAAGGAATGATAGCTATGTAGAATTCAAAACCTCTTGTACTTTGGGTTGATAGCTATCCTACGGGAATTTTGAGGACAAAATTTATTAAGGAGGGGAGATTGTAACACCCGGTTTCCTTATCGCTTGCAAATCACGACCCATATCGCGTATAAGACAGAATTTGGCCTCGGATAGCCAAATTTGGGTTCTGTAAAGGTTTCTATGGTTTGGAAACTTCCAACAAGTCATATTAACATATTTAAGTTTGTTATAATGACCATAAGTTGTTTCGGGTGGTTTGGACGGAAATCGGTTCGAAAATCACAAGTTTTGATCCTACGCGATTAATGATTTTTACCCGACTTTGAAAGACCATATATTCTTCATCCGAACTCCAAATGAGTCCCCGTTTTTGGCCACATCTTCATCTCAATCCCCTCTACAACTTTAGTGTTTTGGCCGAGACCCAATTCTAGCTCCTTGATGCCCAAAAGTGGATGCGAAGTCGAGCTGTTGACCAAAAACTGAAGGAGGCAGAAATTACACCATGTAGTCGACTACATGGAAGTGAGGTGAGTCGACTACCTCATGTAGTTGACTACATGAACAGTAGGGAGTCGACTACATCTTACTGGCAAGGTTTTTTATATATTTCTTCTCATCCTTTCCTCCTCATTTTCACTCTACTTCTAGAGAGTTCTTAGAGAGAGATGAGGGACGAATTTGGGGGGATATCCCATATCAAAACAACACCATCATCATCTTCTCCATCATCATCTTCACCTCATTCTCCATCCAAATCCGCCATGGCTAGGGTTTTGGAAGCAATTTGGGGGTTTTCGCGTCTAAGCCTTTCCGGCTCGATTTAACGGCAATTCTTCGAGGGATTAACCCTCCTGAGGTGGTAACAATAGTATTTAAACTCCTTTTCAACTTATTATAACATATTCACACTAAATTAATCCAAACCTAGGGTTTTTACTTAAAGTTGCATATGCATGGGGTTTGGGTCAATTTCTTTGGATACTTTTGATAGATTAGCATCATATATGACGTCAATAACAATTTTATACAAAAAGCCCTAATTGTAAATAATCTATGAGAAAGTTTGGTATATAACCTTCAAGTACGCATATGAGTTTATACACTAAGCTTTAATAAGCTTATGTATGATGTCATATATGGGATTTAAAGTATGTTTTGGACAAAGTACATGTATCGGTGGTATTGTTGTTGTGTTTCAAGCTATAAACTACATTTACGAGATTTTCTACTTACCTAGCCAGTCCGTATGTATGCTGGTCAAATATATAAATATGTTTTGAATAAACGAAGTCTTTAAATCATAATGGGAGGCTATTCGGGAACTCATATACATTGTTTGATTGTATTAGACTTGGCTTGGGGCCAGATTGATGAAAACCTATGAAACCTCCCAAACTGATGATTTTATAGTTTCTCTTACAAATTAACGGACTTGGCTAATCATCTTTAAGCTCAACAATAGTACTACTACTACTACGGATTTTAAGGCGTATTGGCCTACACACTTTACATACTTTATGTTGAGCTTGTGTTTGGATATTCTTAATTATATTATATACTTTGATGAGATGATTATTGTGATTTCATGGATTTGATGAATTGACTATGTTTAGATATTGTTTGGTATTTACTATCGAATGGCCACACCGTTCGTACTAGATAGATGGTGATTACATGTAGCGTATAACCTTGGTGGCTACGTGAGTATTATTAGTAGCGTGCGCCTTTATGGCGGCATGAGGTAGCGTATGCCTGTGTGGCTGCGTGAGGTAGCGTCTAGGTGGACTTGGTAGGTGGTCCCTGCCTTGGGCAGAAGAAACCGAGTTGCCGGCTATCTCTGTGCACAGTAGATGTATGAAAATCCTAGACGTGAGTTTGATATATGTGATTGATGTGATAGATCTAGTCGCGGTGTTGTGGCATATACTGTATGACGATGTATATATACATATATTGCTTTTCTTATGCTTTGGGTTGGGGACATTATATATACATATTTTACAAAGGGTTTTCCTTGCATAGGCTGCTTCGTAAATGTATTATATATGTATATTTACTTATATTTGTATATACAAAAAGGAATGTATTTTACCTTGAGGCGACTTATTACAGAGAAGCAGCCTATAAACTATTTTAAGTATAATGTATAGCATGGCATGCATAGTTTATAATCTATTTTCTTATACAACCCTTATAGTTCCCACTGAGCCCGTTTGGCTCACTCCCATTTTCCAAACTAGGTTTTGCGGGTATTCCCAGGGATGGTACGCTTATGGAGTCTAGTAGCTCTAACAGCCTCTGATTACCAATGTCATTTGGGAACGACTAGTATTATACTTTTCTTATATTGATAATAAGTCACACATCCTATTGATTGTTGTACTGTTGGAACAGTGTTGTAAAACTATTTTATTTTGTATTGGGACCTTATTAGAGGCTTTTTATATATGATCTTTCTTAAAATGTGGAGTGTTTATTGGAAAACGATTATATGTACATTTTGACAGGATTTGGTTTACTATATTAATAAACTCCACATGCCAGAGTTTCTTTTAAAATGATTTATTTACTTGAGCATATTTTTGGTATAAAATTTTAAGTTTTATACCTGATCACCCGTCGTCACGTACGACTCCATGGCTAATTGGGTCCCGGAGGTACAAACCTCTAAACAGGATTTCGGGGCGTCACAATCCACTAGCGTGTATGCGCGAATACCCAGTTATTATTAGATATAACTTATATTATGCTTTGATATGAACTTGGAAACTATATATATAATCGTCCCTACTTATATTATTGAGTCTTTAAGGGATTAATGTGGCAAACATGCAAGGAACCCCATTTATACATTAATAGGCTTAATTTGATATTTGTGTATAAGTATAAGGGGCTTTGGGACATGTAATAGTAGTATATTGAGATAGAGCTGTATATATACATATCCTCATGATGACTGTATCCACGGGATATATACCCGCTATTGAATGTACTAATTGCCTTACTAACGATATCCTACAAAAATCATGGGCTTTGTTGCAAATAAATTATTAGTCCACTCATTAGAGTTGTTTATCATATGGATATAATTACGTGATGAAATTTGCTTCTTAAATGGCGCATGTATGTAGATATCTCTTAAGTTGTGACTAATACCTTTGTTATTGAACCAATATATCTATCAATCTACCTATCTATCTATCTACCTACCTATTACATACACTTATTGGTTAATATATATAATTTGCTCGGTGACCTAACCTTGGTGGCTACATACCCTGGTCTGTGTACAGGGACCCTGCTTTGGAAGCAGTGTACTCTATGGTCCAACTAAGGGGACCACGCAAGGCGTCATACCCTACACATCTAGGTGGTCCACGGGGGGACCCAGCCTTGGGCACTGTATACCCTAGCCTTGGAGGCTTAGATCAAGATCATTGTGCATAGTAGAGTAAATCCTAGATGCATGATGTGAGATGAAATTGACGAGTATAAGATTAGTGCCTACGTTTGCTTTATGACTATATGAATTTTGTAAATAAACTTATAGGTATTATTGCTATTACATTTGTATCTTGGTGATACATATTTTATCGTATCTTTCAAGGATACTTTGTTATTATAACGTTTCGGTACTTTGATGATATATAATTATTGTATTCTTCGGGGATAGGATATCACTTGGTGTGCATTTCATATAACATGATTTTTATTGCATTATTATCTACAAATCTATATATATATATATAAAGGGACGTAGAAATGGAACATACATATAAGCTCAATGTATATTAACCTATTTTTCATTATTCCACGTTGCATGTGAATGATGATATATACTTCCTTACTAAAAAATTCTATAGTTCCCACTGAGCTCGTGTTTGGCTCACTCCCATTTTTCAAACCAGTTTTGCAGGTACTTTTGTGGGATGGCACGTGTGCGAGATCTACAAACCTCTGATATATGTTAAACTACTTGTATTCGTCTATAAACAACTTAGTTTACATGTATTTAATATACATGTATCATTTGTATAACTAACTTGTATATTTCTTTTTATTCTTAAAAAGATGTAAAGCCATTTGATTGATTAGGACCTCGCTAGAGGATTTGTTTAATATAAGAATTGTTTGGTCTCTTTTATTGATTAAAAACTTTACAAATTTGGAGGTTGTATTCTTGAAGTCAAGTTTATTTTATAAATTACAAGTTTGGATTGTTAAACTTATGAACTCCATATGCCAAAATTTTCTAAAAAATGTGACCTACATGTGACTTTTTATTATATCAACTTTAAATTAAGTGCATTAGACCTGCTGTCACATATGGCACTGTGATTAACTGGGTCTCAGAGGTCTAAACCTCATAACGGGATTCGAGGCATCATAATTTTAGGGTGGATGGTTTTCACTATATGATTGTTGTAAGTACGACTTTATTTTCATTAGCCCTTTTTATTTAGATGCTATTTCATTTATTCTGTATTGATACACCTTTTATTGTCTGTAGTTTGCTCAATGTCTCTTCTACTCGAAGATGAAATATGTGGTCGAGATGCAAAAGAAGAGTAAGGTCGGCCAGGAGGCCAAGGATAAGAAGTTGTCTTCTTATTATAATGCTTTGAGGAAAGCACAAGATGAGCTCTAAGCTACTAGGACATGAGCCAATAAGCTAAAGGCTGAGCTGAAAAAGGCTCTGGACTCTAAAAAGGTGCTTAAGGCTCATAGAGATAAAGCTTTAAAGCACATTGACACGCTCAAGAGTTAGCGTCAAAATGATTTGAAAAACTCATACGACGATGGCTATATTGATGCCATCCTGGCGGCGTCTAATGAGCTAGATGTAATCTATGAAGCACCAAATCTATCAAGTTGGATGTGATTATGGCCTGGAAGTTGCTCAAATTCTAATTGGTCATGATCTCTTCAAAGGCCGTGTTAACTGTCCAGACAAGATCTTGAACATGGATACTGTTTCTGAGGATGATGTTTGTGAAGAAGTAGCTCAAAACAAATATGCCCCTAGCACAATAATTTTTTTTCCTTTTTGTTAACTTTTGTAATGGGCCTGGAAGCCCCTCCACATTTACTTGAACTTTTTAATTAATGGAATGAATTTTGTTATTATTCGCTTTGTTATTTTATTAGTTGTCTAGCTAACTTACCAAGCCGATTTGACATTATACAATAATTTGCATAAATTTCGTCAAAAGTCAGCACATAAGACATTTCACAATCATTTTAATTTATTAAGTCATGAAGAGCCTTTAAAAGTTGACATTCTTGTGGCTTACTTAGCCTTTTAACTTCTTCCATGTAGGAATACTCATATTAGCCAACCAAGCTTGCAGTATAGTTAGCTCATCAAGTTTTTACAATATATTTTCCCCAAGGGATAGCGAATTTGATGAATTTAACCAAGTTTGACATTAGTTGATATTTCATCAGCCAGGCTTACCAAGCCCCCTTTCAATTCGACATACCAGGCATTTAATTGACTTACCAAGCCTTAATTTGAACTTGTTTAACTTGGCCAGCCTACTAACCTCTTCAGCCATTGTGCCCCCAGGGGAGGTCTTTGGTTTACAAATGCCCCCAAGGGAAGATCATTTCTAAAAAATAATAATATATTTTGTTAAATAGCAAAATCGGCAAAGACAAATGCCCTTTGCCTGGGCTTATAGTGTTGAGAGAAAATCATGTTAGTGATAGTATTTCCTTAAATTGGTCACATCCCATGGATTGGGAATTTGCCTTCCATCTTCATCTTGAATGTAATAAGCACCGGTGCTTATAGCTATCGGTCATTATATATGGACCTTCTCAAATTATCCGAAGCTTGCTATATGATGGATCAACCACTTAACCTATTGTTTTTTTGAGGACCATGTCATTGACTTAAAATTTAATTATATTCAGCTGGCCTTGCTTATGCTTGGATAGGCTTTGCTAGCAATTGGCTAACCGAATAAGAGCTATTTATCTTCACCCCTTGGTGAAATCTAAGGTTTCTTCTAAGGCTGCATTATTACCCCCTGCTTCTGCTTGAACTACTCTGAATGTAGGAAGGCCAGCCTCCAAAAGGATAACGGCTTATGTACCGTAAGTCAAAGAGAATGAACTTTCACCAGTTGATCGGCAAAAAGTGGTTCTAAATGCCCAAAGCACTGATGGAAGTTCTTTAACCTACTTGCCTTTGGTATCTTCCGATTTTCTTTTGAAGACTTCAAGGACGATCTCATTGGATGCCTTTGCCATTTGTTTGAGGATGTGTCTAATTCCAAGTTCACAAAACATAATAATCTTCTGACTCTTGAATTGTGTCCATTATCCAAAACTGGCATTTTAGGAATGCCAAAGTGTATGACAATATTCTCCCATATGAAAATCTTTACATTTGAATCAGCAATGCTAACTAGCCACTAGTAGAAATTTTCTTGAACCAGAAGACTTTAGAAAATGACCCAAGATATCTAATCCCCATTGTGCAAGTGGCTATGGACTAGTGAGAGGGTGGAGTTCAATTGCTAGCTGATGGATAATCGATGAGTGTCTTGGCATTTATCATATTTTTTTATGTATGTTAGAGCATCTATTTGCATATAAGGCTACCAATAACTATGGTTTATTGCCTGATAAGCTAGTTATCAGTCGCAAGTGTGACTTTTAGAGCTGCCTTCATGAAGTTCAAATAAAATACCTTGGACTTTCGTGGGGTGAACACACCTTAAGTAAGGGCCTAAATAAGATCTTTTGTACAGTTTTTGATCTAAAGACAGGCAATATTGGCTACCCTGCACCTTAATTCGATAAGCCTCCCCATTATCATTGGGTAGGCTTTCATCTTTAAAGTAGTGAATTATTCGATCCATCCAACTAACTCCCAAATCGGCCTTTATATCATAGACCAGATTTTGACCCAAGTCTTACTCAACGTGAATGTTTATTCTTGGTAGAAACTAAACTGTAATCGTTCTTTCAATATTTGATGCAACAACCGAGGTAAAAATTGCTAAGACATTTGTATGGCTATTACTTATCCGATGGAACCTCTCTATATGCAGCCTTGAAATTTCTGAGCCAACCTTATATAAGCCTCTATTTTCTGGTTTCTGGCGGTATACTCCCTAGTGACTTGATTTGCCACCAACTAAGAATCATAATGGATTACAAAATTTTCCATGCTGAGTAGGTTGGCCTTCTTCAAACTCACTATCAAAGCTTTATATTTTGATTCATTATTTGAGTTTGACAAACCTAGCTTAACAACTTGCTCAAGGATGGTCCCTTCTAGAGAGTTCAATAATATGCCAACACCCAAGCCATCTCTTATTAATGATCCATCAATAAGTAAAGTCCAGGTTTGATATCCATTTTGCTTAACCATGGCGTTTTGATCCTAATGAACCTCATCCCAATCTGCTTCAATCATTTCTATACCTCTTTATCCCCAAGTTAGAGCAGTTGTCTAGCCATTTGCTATAACTATGCACTCTAGTTGGCCCCCAGTTTGATCACTTGGGTGTCAGTAAACTCGACGATGAAAATCGGCTAGGACTTATCCTTTAATTACAGTCCTTGGCTCATACTCTATATGAGATCTGTTAAGTTCTACTCACAACTTCTCCATTATTCCTGATAAATTAGCTCGGCATAGTGAGGCCTTCATTAGGTTTGATGTCAAAACTTTCATTAAATGAGCATCAAAGTAATGATAAAGACATCTTGAGGCCGTGATTAGTGCTATAACAAGTTTTTCAATCGATAAATAGTTTAATTCAGCACCTACCAGGCTTTTACTAAGATAATAAACTAGCTTATGCACTCCATTTTCTTATCTGATCAAAGCTGCACTTATTGCTTTTGCCGAGGAGGAGAGGTATATATAGAGTTGCTCGGTGATTAGGATAAAAATTAGGGGTGGGTTACTGAGGTAGTTCCTCAAATCGATTAATGCTTTATCACACTCCTTAACCCAAAGGAAAACTAGATATTTATTTAATGCCTTAAAGATTGGTTAGCGCTTGTGTAAACACTTGAAAATGAACTTCTTTAGGGCTGCAACCATGCATGTTAGTTTATCTTACTCCTTTAAGTTTGTTTCCTTTCCCAAGTTTTGCCAGGCTTTTATCTTTTCTGGGTTTGCCTCTATTCCCCGACTGTTTACCATGAAACCTAATTTTTTTTCCTAAACTTACCCCGTATGTTCATTTTTCTATGTTGAGCTTCATTATGTAGTGCCAAAGAATCTAAAATGTATTGTTTAGCTTAGAGATGTTTTCACTCTCTTCTTTCTAGTAACCAGCATGTGTTAGAATCTGCAAATGAGACCCTCGAGTCTCATTCCCGTGTTTTGGAAGTCTAAAACGTCAAAACGGATTCCGTCGTTTCATTCACTTCAATTTATAGGGATAAGTCCTAGTTTCTATTTCTAAATGCAAATGGGTTTGTTCAGAGTCGCCAGCACCTTTTTACGAGAAAACGTACAAAAAGTCCGCATAGGGGTAAAGGCCAAAGTAAGCCTTATTCCCACATGTTTGGTCTACAAAATCAGGATTCTTATAGGGTTTGGAAACTATATTACGATTTGGGAAGGTGTTAGGCACCTATTCCGCCTTTTCAGTCTCTAGTGGCTTTATATGTTTATTCTATGTTGGAAAACTTGGATAACTTAGATGAAAACGTTGTATTCCGTGATCCGATGTTTTAGTTTTATCGAAGTTTAATTGCTAATGACAGAAGTTTATTTCAAATGTTTTGAATTTTTGAAAGAGATTCGATATTGTTTCACCATATAACAATATTAATTATTTAGTTAGTTAATTTAGAAAAGAACAAATCTTTATCGGAATTGATTTGATGTAGAATCGAACTCTTGAGGATAGTGTATTAGATATATTGCTGTCTATATGGAAGATAAAATATATCCGATCTTAATTCCTAAGTAAACTTTTACTAGTCTGTTTTTAAAAATAGTTTTAATTAGACGATAAAGTTTAACTTATTTTGATTTTTAAAAATAATTTTATTAGGGTTTCGAAAAGAAGTTTTGTTTGAAAACAATAAACTAACAGTAACTTTGAAAATAAGTTTACCCAACTAGAAAGCGGACATAACAACATATATAACAAGTTACAAAACAACTTAAATTCGAGGATAATGGAAGTAAATGCTTTCGGTTTATGTTGGCCTAAGCAAGCCAGCCCCCTACTCACTTATGATGAAAACACAAATTTGGGGATTGTATTGCCTAGGTTGATTTTAGAGTTTTTATCAAAAATAATTTGAGATTTGATAAGCGGAATTACACTAATAGTAAAGCATATAGAGTTTATAACAAGAAAAGTTTAGTAGTCCAATAGTCTATGCATGTTGTATTTAATGAATCCAATCATTTTTCACCCATAGTGCGTTCCGATGACGATGTTGAAATTATCCAGAAGGTTTTAGATATTCAAATTAATGATACATTTAAGGAAGAAACATCGAGTGCTCAAGCTCCTTCTAAGGAGTTAGAAATCACAACCGAGCAAAACTCGAATGATTTGCCTAGGAGTTGAAAATTTGTGTCCAACCACCCTATTGATCAAATTCTTGGAGAGCCATCTAGTAAGATTATGACTAGATCATCCTTAAGAAATGTATGCAATAATGTGGCATTTGTTTCACAATATAAGCCTAAGAACATAAATGAAGCCGAACAAGATAAATCTTGGATGATGGCTATGCAAGAAGAGCTCAACCAATTTGAGAGAAACAAAGTGTGGACACTTGTTTTCAAACCTAATGGTCATATCATTGTAGGCACTAAATGGGTATTTCGTAATAAAAATGATGAAAGTGGTGTAATTGTTAGAAATAAAACTAGACTTGTTGCCCACAATCAAGAGGAGGGCATCTATTATGAGGAAACAAATACACCCGTTACACGTCTAGAAGCCATTTGCATGCTACTTTCTTATTCATGTTTTAAGAATTTTAAATTGTATCAAATAGATACAAAAAGTGCTTTCTTAAATGGTTTTATTGACGAGGAAGTTTATGTGAAACAACTTTCCGATTTTGAAAATCATGTTTATCCGAATTATGTGTTTAAATTGTCTAAAGCTTTATATGGTCTAAAACAAGCACCTGGAGCATGGTATAAAGATTAAGTTCATTTTTGATTAACAATGGTTTTGTTAGAGGTAAAATTGATACTACTTTATTTATCAAAAATCATGATAATGATATGCTACTTCTACAAATCTATGTTGATGACATTATCTTCGGTTCTACTAACAAGAATCTTTGCAAGAATTTTTCCACATGTATGCAAAAGGAATTCGAAATTAGCATGATGGAAGAGATGAATTACTTCCTTGGATTACAAGTGAAGCAGTGCAAAGAAGGAATTTTTGTCAATCAAGAGAAGTATGTGAAGGAGCTCTTAAAGAAATTCGACATGGAAGGCGCCAATCAATGAGTACGCCGATGAGTTCAACACTGAAGCTCAACAAGGACGATATTGGTAAAAGTGTGGACATTAAGAAATATCGAGGTATGATCGGTAGTTTATTGTATTTGACGGCCTCTAGGCCAGATATTATGTTTAGTGTATGTCTTTGTGCACGATTCTAAGCGAATCCTAAAGAATCACACCTACTTGCCGTTAAATGGATATTTCATTATCTTTCAGGTACTAGTTCATTGGGTTTATGGTACCCAAAAGAGAACACTTTTGACCTAATAAGTTATTCCGATGCGGATTTTGCTGGGTGCAAAATCGATAGGAAAAGCACTAGTGGCACTTATAATTTTTTAGGACGCACACTAGTATCTTACTCAAGCAAGAAATAAAATTCGGTGGCCCTTTCAATGGCCGAAGCCGAATATGTGGCGGCTGAAATTTGTTGTGCACATACTTTGTACATTAAACAACAACTAGACGACTTTGGAATTAGTCTTAGCCACATTCCCATTAAATGTGATAACATAAGTGCTATTAGCTTGACAAAAACCCCCCATACAACATTCACGTACTAAGCACATTGAGATAAGATATTATTTTATTCGTGATCATGTGCAAAAAGGTGATGTTGATATTGAATTTGTTGGCACCGAATTGCAATTTGCAGATATTTTCACAAAACCACTTCCTGACGATCATTTTTACACCATTCGACGTGAACTTGGTATGATTAGAGCATGTGATATCTAGTTGACCAAAATATTCATGTACATTATCTCTAAAGCATACAAATTTTGTTTCAAATTGATTAATTTTTATACAAATAATAGTTGTACTTAGCTCGCATTTCATTTCCATATCATCATGTGTACTAATAGTAATCTTGCAGTTGTACAGTGCTCCTATATGTTAGTTCCAACCTCAAAAGGATTAAAGAGCAAAAGCTGAGAAGTTCTGAGCAAAAACAGCTAATCAGTCGACTAAGGAATTATGGTCAGTCAACTGAAAGCCTCTCATCAGTCAACTAAGCAGTGGCTGAGAGCATGCACATTAAACCCCTATTTTCCCCTATTTTCCCCCCATTCTCCTATCTCTTTATTTCGAGCCATTCATTTCCAAAAACATTCTCAACCTTCACAACCAACCAAGCCCTCTAATCTCTTCACCAAAACACCTTTTAAACCAAAAATCTTTGTCATCCTACACCAAATCAACCACAAATCACACCTATTTCACCCCAAAATCACTCAAACCCATCTCACACTCTCTCTAACCCTAACCTTAGCTTCCATTGTTGATCTTTCACCTAAAACTCTATCATACACACAAATTTCTTTACAAATCCATCTCACTTTACCTATATAAACAATTTCTTATCTTTTTCCTTCATCCAAAACAAATTTCCACCCTAAAAACTTCGAATTTTCCCTCAAACCCTAACTTTTCAAAACCTATATCTTTAACTCCACTTCTCTAGAAATGTCTCAAGGACTCGCTCTCGTCGCCCTCGCAAGAATGTACCGCAAGTAGGTGCATCATCGACCATCCCACCGCAAGTACGATTGCCGCCATTGTTCATATCCAACGAAGTTGAAGAAAAATTCAACACCGACTATGTTACTCGTACCATCGTTGAAGGTAAACAATTTAATATCAAAATATTCTTTACTTATGGTTTGAATATCACTGCCTTATTTCATAACCAAGGCATCCTAAATTTCTTGTCTATAAGAGACAATGTCTATCCTCCCTTGTTTAGATTATTCTATGCCAGCCTTCATCACCCCTTACTCGAATCTGGACGTCCAAACAAGTTTAAACTTGCTAAATTGCTAAATGGACGAATGATTACTTTCTCTGAAATTGATTTAAGTATAATTTATCACTTTCCAATCGAAAATGTGACAGACGTACCGTCTAACTTTGGCAATTTACTTGGGTATGAGAAAGTCGCGGCCCTAACCCTCATTCTTAAAAGACGCTATAAGCAACACAACAGTGGTACGAGATCTGAAATCAAAGCATCTATACTTACCTTACAAAGCTGACTCATTCACTCTACACTCGGGTATTTAATTGTTCCAAGATGGGGTAGTCGGGCTTCGGTAAATGCATTGGACACCTTTTTGGCTTAGGCAGTAGTTATGGGACACAAGCTCAATTATGCAAATCTCATGTTTCATCATCTTTTTGACATAACTAGCTGTAAGAAACAAGTTTTGGTATATGGGATGGCTCTCATTTGCCTATTTTAATTCTATAATATTAACCTCAATGATGAAACCGATGTTATTGTTCCCACGGACAATGAGACCTACACTACCAAAACTATTTGACTAATGGGATATCACATTAAAGATGGTGAATGGATCTCCAATGATCCTCTTGACAAAAATGAGGATGATAGTGATGATGATGTGGATTTGACTCAAACCGAGCCCATGGAACAAGACTTACCTCAATAAGGAACTTCCTCACAAGCCCTCACTAGTTCCCACTAAGCGTCTCATTCGGCTAATCCAAATGAAGCCATCTTGCAAGCAATCCAAAATCTCTTGGTGACCATGGACAATAAATTCAACCACATTGAGGAAAAACAAAGAGCACATGAAGTCAGATTCCTCCACTACCACCCCGACTATGTCTTTCCACCATGGAACTCGTGGCACAGCAATCAAGGATGGGGTTAATGGCCACAAGAAGATCCCGACGAGTGATCTCCCTCTCTCTCCCCTCCCTTTTTGATTATGACGAAGGGGGAGAAATAAATAAGTGTTTGGTACACACTTTTCCTATTATGCTTAACTATGAATTTAAGAACTTATGTCTTTTGTTTTGATTGGCTTTTAGCATGGTTTTAACTGTAGTATTTTTTTAAATCTAGTTGAACTTAGTTAAAGTTTAAGTTTTTATTATGATCTTGCAATGGATTGAAATCATCTTTTTATGCATCCTTGTTATATTATATCTTATGCATAGTTTGAGGGGGAGCTTTCCTATTAAAAATTTCAACTTATGATCTTAATCGCAAACACACATTAATTTATTGTCATCATAAAAAATGAGGAGATTGTTGACCTAAAAGTCACTAATCTTGTTTTGATAATAACAATAACGTTAATCATTTGTAATTTAACTAAGTTGATGTTTTGAGTAATAGCCACATTTAATTGATCACACGTGGACTAAACCGAAAAGGTGGAACCAAGATTATTCTTCTACAAAGATCTCTATTATCAATGTCTCACACCTTACACAACTACTTGATCAATGCACTATCACAATGGCATTTCTATAAAGATCAATGATACAAGGAATAAAAGAAACGAAGATACAAACAAAGCCCTCGAAGACTCGTTATTTTATATTTGAGTGAGTGCTTATGTATTCTATGTAAAGGTTCTTGTTTGATTCTTTTTATAGCTCATACATTTTGTTTTTACACAATTAGATTGATCAAATCAAAGTTTTCTTAAAGATCCTTTAAAAAAATTCTTTTAGCAAAAATCGGTTTTATATTTAATTCATAATAAATTCTAACTTATCTTATTTGGAGCTCTACCGAAAATAGGTGTCTTAGGAACCTATATTTGACCTTCCCTAAGCAACAAAATTGATTTTAAAGCTAAATTGCAAAAGTGTAAAAATTGCATTTTTAACCTGCTAGACAGAGCTTATCAGTCAACTGATGGTCCAAAAACTAGCCATTATATTTCTGATTTTTTACCATTTTTGGCACCAAACTTCTACCAACTCCCTCCAAACGGCCATATGTTGCCCTAGACATATATACACTACCTAAGACATATTTAAACACTCTTGAATTATTCTAACACTATTCTCTTCACCTATATTTAATATTCAAAGATTCAAGAACATTACTTTTGATCAATCATCATTATTTTGAGCTATAAATTGTTAATTAAATTTGATATCTCCTAGTGTGAGCTTAACTTGTAATCTTCATACACTTGAGAGCTATTGTGCATTGGTGTTTGTTACCAAAATCTTATTCTTCAAACATTAAGAAAGGTTCATCTCTTAAAATAGCAAAAGGTTGTTCTTGTGTTAAGTGTTGTGAGATAGCAACATTTATAGAGTGTAAACACTTGTAGAGGTTTGATCTTTACCCGGAAAAAAATCGGTATTAGTGAAAATTCTCGAAAAACTATCCGAGCGCAGAAGTAGGGGCTAACAAACCGAATAGTGTGGACAGAAAGTCTTTGACTTCTATCGGTTTAATATTTCTATCTCTAGCTCTATTATTCATTGTTATATTTTCTTTGTGTTTGGAATTACTTAAGTATTTTATTTGATTGCTTGATATAGACTTTGATTATTTTTAAAAACGATTTGAAAAATCCGATTTAGTTTTAAAAACCCGGTTCACCCCCCTTTAAGGTATTTTCCGACCTACAAGCGGGTCACTAAATGTTATTCGGGTAATACCCCGTTTATTCATTTCGCTGTGTTGACCTTCTTCATTCGTTTGCTCACTTTACCTTGAGTGGTGAAATACCGATTTGTGGATATTCATAGCGTTCCAGTACCTTGCACTAGTTATATTAATATATACTTACACTTACAAGAGTAATCGTTTCATGATTCGGGTGGTCCGAATCGATATCGACTAATTAATCATGCGTTTTGGCTTCACATAATTCATTGATTTTAGCCAACTTTGGGGCTTCATAATTTCTATGTTTCTTATTCGATCAAGTCCCTGTTTACGCCTTTATTTAAGTTTTATAGCATTCTACAACTTTCGTGTTTTGATCGAAAGTCAATCCGTACTCTTCATATGTCAAAACAGCATATGAAATAAGCCGGTTAGTAAAATCTGATCGTTCAGTAAAATTGTGGTAGAGCATTATCTTCAACAAATTTCTGGAATCAACCATCAAGAATTTGGGAAAACTTCCTCTTAGAAAATTTTAGATTACCTTAATCGGAGTCCCGAGTGAAAATTTATGACCAAATTATGAACAGTGTATTAGGAGCCAAGTTTTACCCGTGGATCAGTCTAGGGGACTGTTTCGGCCTTTGTATAAGTAGGGAATTCTAGTATGCGAACTGGTCTAGTCTGGTCTTTTTGTAGACCAGTCCGGCAGCTGACCTAGGCCCATTTTGAGCCTTTTAAAGTGTTCTTTACACCCCATTTTATCTTATTTTCAAGCCAAAACAACCACACACACCATAGGGATTTTAGAGAGCTTTAGATAGAGAAAGAGATAGATCCTTGAGGATCCTTGTGATTCTTCCATCTACACACAAGATTGGAGCTCCAAACTTCTATCTCATCCACTATTCATCATTTTCAATCTTCCTCATCACCCATGGTTACTTGAGCGTGGGCTAGGGTGTCACGATTTGGAGTCCACGCATCATCAATTTAAGGATAAAACTTTAATAAGGTGGAAACACTATTATAAAACTTTTTTTGTCAAAGATTTACATGTTGCATTAGAGTTTTTTTACTCAAATTGGGAATTTTTATGAAAACCTTAGATTGTTTGCATACCATGGGGTTTGGGCGACATAAAGCTTCAATTAATGGTTGGTTTTAATGTAATATGACTTCAATTGCATGATTTAACAAGTAGATCCATGTTTTAGCTCATATACACAACGATTCTTACGAAACCCCTCTTATAGTTACACGCGTGACCTAAAAATTGGATTTATGCTTAGTAAATCACTACAAAAAATTATGTCATTTAAGTCACATTTAACTTGTATTGTATGTCACTTACTGATTTAGAGACTTAAAAAATTTAAGCTACTGCTATCTAAGTCACTTTTAAGTTAATTATACTTTTTACGTAATGGCCTTAAACACGTGACTGCATTAAATTAACAGAATTTAGAAGAAAAAAATGTTAAAATGAGCTCTCTAGACGATGCACAATATTTTCCCCAATTTTGTTCAAGTGACACTAACCCAATCTCTCTCTGCCCAAATCAAAATTCAATTACGAAGGCGAAGGGCAAGATGCTCGTTCCTACAATTTTATCCAATGAGTTCAAAAGCATCGTTCAAATCAGTAGTAAAAATTCATCCAATATGTACTATCGAAGGTGAAGGGCGAGGATGACTCAAATCAATCTGCCCTAATCGACAAGTAAGTTACTCAATTGATCTACTTAATCTTCTTCACATTCAGTTGTTCTTTGCTGAATCGGTACTCCTTTTGATGATTCAAAGTTGTATAAAAAGTGTTCAATTTTATCAAGATACTTATCTTATAAGATTTCAAATGCAATTATATTTTGCTCGTGTAATTCGCTTACTTTCTTCTCCCTTGATTCTCTATTTTTCTCCCTATTAATCGGAAAATTATTAATCTATGGTCTTGATTCTTGTATTCAACACCAAATAGAGCTTCAATTCCTCCTCCTTCCACCATTGGTTTATAACCTAGGTAACTTTGCTCTTCTTATTTGCTATTGAACTTCTAATTCTTATTTGCTACCGAACTTCTAATTGAGTTATTTACTTCTATGATTTGTTGTGTTGCTTGTGTATGTATTTAACTTGTTTGAAAAATAATACTATGTTTGTCATAAGTCTTATATCCTAATATTTAGGTTGTTTTATATATTATTTGTTCATTTTTCTTCAAGACTTGCTACTAGAAAACAATGTTAATCATTTATGTGAGTTAAAATAGTTAGTATCAACTGCCAATTTTCGTTTCTAATTTTTCATTTTTACACATTGAGAATATAACAATTTTTTCATCTTTGTTCTACGATAAATTAAAATTCTACAACATTCGACATTAAACTAAAAGATAAGAAATGCAAGAGTACTCACAGAAGAAAAAAAAACCATAAAATCTAATAACATACAAACAAAAAAAAAATATTATAATAGCAAGCAATGGAGTAATACTCAACAAGTATTTTGACCAAGGGATATATGCTCTTAGATCTGTAATGAACTGAATATTGGGAAACAAAATAAGGTTTATGCATTTGTCAAATTAAAGAAAAGACTACACAAATAAAAAGAAGAAAATACAACTCAGTTAGAGACGGCTTACAACATTTGGCGTAGTGATTTTGATGTTGCAGAGATTGACTAAGGTTAATGAAGAGCAAACTGGTAAGTCGCAGAACATCAAATGGACTCTATTTCGAGTCTTTATTAGTGGCAATTTCTTTTGAAATTTTTGTACTATACTGGTGATGTTAATGTAGTTAGTTTTTTGCAGGATAATGTAATAAAACATGGTGCTCCTACCATTCATGATTTTGGCAATTATATTTTGTACAAGTTTTCAGGGTTCTTATCTTAAAATTGTTGCATATGTCAAACAACAGTGTGCGCAACTGCATCCACGTCTGTGTGAGTCTGCAATCGTGCAAGTGCGCATGCCTGCAAATCATTTGGTAAGCAGGGGAGGTCTCTAACTCATTATTACTATACCTAACCTAAATGTCAGAACATAAGGAAGGTGTGGTGTAATAATAAGCCCAAAATATAGCAAAAGGGAAAGGGTTACTTCATAATTTGCTCTAAAACATTAACGGTTGATCTCTTAAATCTTTATTCTTTAGCTAATCAACAACTTTTCTAATTGCAGATGCCAATGATGAGTACATAATGAAGGAACAGCAGAAGCCTCTATTCTTAGTATTTGCATAGGTTCATATAGGTACTCTCTTGGTCTTCTCTAAAATGTAATATAAGAATATGATAATTGTATTCGGAAATAACTTTCAATAGTTGTGGTTTTCTTTAGTTAGTTAGTTATATTCTTGACCAAGCATGGGCCTGAAACTTAGCTTGGCTAATATTGTAAGTACATAGTTTTTGAGTAGTTATAATTCAGGTTTGTGTAATTGATTATAACAAGTTAATTTTACTTGAAATTAATTAATCTTAGGCATTTTATCATTGCATGTGATAAGTTTATACAGGAGAGCTGGAGCCCAAAGGTGAATTAGTAAGTATATTAAGGTGATCATTGAAGTACCATGAAGCTCATTTTGAGTATATTAAGGTGATCAATCTGCCCAAAGGGGAATTGGTCTTCTCTAGAGATGATAATAAGGGTATTAAGGCTATTGAAAATCTAAAGCAGATGTGACTTTTCATGAATTTTGAGTTTTTTCTTTCAATCACTTTTTGAACAAAGGGAAAGCTACATTGTTACATTGGAGAGAAATCATTGTAATCATCCTTAGAGGATTTATTTTTGTTCTTTTTTCATTGTGTTGATTTATTTGGAATTGTTTTGATGGATTGTTAAGTTGTTTGGAACATTATTTATTTGGGTTATATTGATTTGGATTTCTGAATGGTGAAACAGTAACTAAAAAATTGTTGCTTTGTTAATTGGATTGATTGATGAAATTGTATGGTAGCTCGGTATATTATGAGTAGGTGCAAAAGCTATATTTTTTATTAGATTTAAGTCACTTTTAAGTTAGTGTTATGTCATTAACCTATGACTTTTCTAAGTCACTTTTATGAACTTTTTATGACACCTCCTATTAAGTCACTCAAGGATAAACTTGAAAGTGACTTAAATGATCATTTAAGTCACATTTTAAGTGACTTAAATGATCAAATTTCTTGTAGTGAATGGTTGATTATGGGCGATAAGTGGTAGATATACATAAATATAACATTAGTTACACATATAGGGCATTACCTACAAGATTGGTAGTGGAAACCCTTAAGGCGGAGTTGTATGCAATAACTTTGAGTCGAATGCCTTATGTATTTAGGCTAGTGTTAGAACTGGCAACGAGAATACAACCTCAATATGATTCAGAAATGCCACAGATATAATTTGGTGGGGGCCTAGGTTGCCATAGTCATAATCATATGAGGCTAGAGGAGCCGCAAATGTACCGGTTAGGCAAGAAACTAAGATCCACGTTGCTTTAATATTATATACACACGACATAAGATGAAATGTAAAGTATTGATAATAATTTAATGGAAAAACATGAATTACAACAAGATGACAAGCTTATGGATTATAAATGTGATAACGACAATTATGATGATAAATGAACAATGTGAAAGTTTGTATAATTGTGTGGGCTCGTTACCTATATGCACATAGGTGAATGATGATAAAGCCTAAAATGTGAATTACCTTATCGGTGCCACGTAAATGAGTTATACTACTTATTATCATTGTTATTATGTTATCACTACACCAAAATGGCACAATTGTGACTGACCATCGCGCTCTATTTATGATTGCGAATGGCAATCACATATTTATGATTGCAATTGGCAGTCACAAAGGTTAAACTGTCATTATTTTTGAAATCTGTGACTGCTATTGGTAGTCACAATTTATTCATGTTTATGACCGTAATAAATAGTCACAACCTTAATAAGTAGTCACAAATTTTATGCGAAAAGATGTAGTTTTATTTTGTATACAAATAAACCATCTTAAACCTAAATGCATCATTCTCACTCTCACGGTCCTACCCTCCTTAGAATCGATTCTCATTCTCAGTTTTATACTCCTCCCCTCCTTAAAGAATCTCCATCGATCTCACTCGATACCTTGATTCTATCGATCTCATTCCATCACTCATTCCTTTAAGCTTGGATCTGAACATATATCATTCTCATAGACTGTAACGACCCGGTCCCACCTCAATACGATATTGTCAGCTTTGGTTAGCATCCAGCCAAGCCTTAGCCCCAGAACATCTACCCTCACGGCTTTGTTTCTGGGAGCTCACGACCAGCTTCCCAGGGGGTCACCCATCCTGGGATTGCTTTGGTCCTCTACTCGCTTAACTTCGGAGTTCTTATGGGATCCGAAGCGATTTAATTAGCGACCATTTCTTACTTATATGGGTTTCCAAGGATCCCCCATCTTCCGGTGCGGGATGCCCCCTTTGAGCTACAATTCCTCCACCCAAGGGAGTACTCCATCACTCGTAGGATGACACATCCTTTCCCCCAAGGGAATCGACTTAATTAGTGACCATTTCTTACTTATATAGGTTTTCAAGGATCCCCCATCTTCCGGTGCGGGATGCCCCCTTTGAGTTATAATTTCTCAACCCAAGGGAGTACTCCATCACTCGCAGGGCGTCACATAGGCATCATTCCACCTCGTAGTAAACTGAAAAAAGTACATAATCTGAATATAGCACCATCATTCCATTGATTTTATTTTCTGGGAAATTAGAAAAACCTAGATCTATTATTGGTGCACATAATGAAGTTAGAAAATGAGGGATTTTTGGATCCTAAATCTACTTTTACTTTTAAATTATTTTTTTATCACATTTGGGAAATTAGTTACTGCAATCTCAGTTTTCTACAAAAATACCATTTATTCATAACTTTTGGCATCGTAATTGTCCCCCTAAGATGTTTCCTTCATATTTGATAATACCTAATTAATACGATTGAGCTAAGTTATACTTTGCAAAAGTTGCACATAATACACAATAATACTTCTTGTTTCTCGTATATTTATCCTTCGTGTGTGTATATGTATACATATTTCTTAGTTTCTCCTATTTAGTTTATTTGTAGTTTGAAGAAAGGTTTTAATGTGAAGGGCAAAATCTAAAAGGAACCAATTCTCTAGTTTGCCTGGCAAATTGGAATGACTTAATAAATTAAGTGATTAAGTTAATATAACACTTTAGACAATTTTTAGATTTATACTAAGTGATAAGTTAATATAATTTATTCCTTTCACGTGTTGAAGCTTCCTCGTATAATTTCTTCTTGAAAATATAAAACAAACACTATTTGTGTTCAACTACCACCAGTCTCTATCCCAAAATTCACACTTACACGAACACACCCAAAAGTGTTTTTGAGACATAAAAGAGATGGAGGAGTGATAGCCTACATAAATGAACATTTATTTCAATATTTATTGAAGTTGGTTTTGTGTCTGTGCACGTGTTGCTATTTAACACCACAAATATTAATTACTTGTACCTTCATATTATCATTCTAAAACTAAGACTAACAAAATTAATTAAACACAAATAATATACAATTTGGAATAATTAATTTAATACCAAATAAGCGTGTATGTATGTTGTCTAGAAGAGATGGCTAAATTAGTACATTAATTGGTTTACAATATAGTATTAGAGTACATACATATTGAGTCAACCTAGTTTGAGCATTCTACCAGAGTACTATTTATTTGTTATGCATTATATTCATTGTGATTCATATTCTTCTAAATGTTTAAATTTTTAGAAGAATTAGTTCTTAATATAGTATCAGTATCTGGTTATCTGAGATGGCCAAAATTGTCTTAGCACTTCTATCCCCCTTTGCTATATAATTTATTAAGCTTTTGGGATTAGAAACAACATTTTTAGCTAAATTATAATTATTTGTGTTAGATTCTTAACATGCCTCATAGTAGGGGTGGTCACGGTTCGATTACCGAACCGAAATGGTTGATTTTATACTGAACCAACCAATGTCGGTATATGCCTCTATGAAACCGTTTTTGAACTGATATGGTCGGTTTATTGACTATCAATTTTACTGATTTGTTCGGTCAGTTTGGTTATAATGCGGTAAAAACCAACTAGCGATGAGAAAACAACAACAGCAATGTGCTTTTCACATGCATTGTAAAGCAAAAAATTAAGCAGCAAATTAACATATCAGCAACCATCAAACAAATAGAAATATATAATATGGGTATATCAAACATCAAGTATTAAAAACCAAAACTCCAAATTAAACCAAACTAAACCAAATAGAAACATCCAAATTACCAAAACTCCAAACCAAATAGCAAACGAGCAGTGAGCCACTGAAGGGCAGGACTGGGAGTGTGAATTGTGAACTGTGGGTCTATGGCTCTGTGGCCTATGCCATGGAGGAATCGAGGAACTGAGGAAGTAAGGGTTTAAGGGATAACCGGAGTGGGGAAAATGGGAATAAGAAAATGAGGGAGATTATGAGAAAATGAAGGAGTGGGGAGGGCTGGGAAATGATGAGGAACTGGGGGGTGAGGCACTGAGGGTAAAGTGGTGAAGTGAGAAGTAAGAGTGAGAAGCATTGAAAGAAGTGAGAGTAAAAACTAAAAAATAGGCTAGGAGATTATTTAATATTTTTTATAAAAGTTTGTAGTTGTATAACTTAGTCGGTCGACCGGTAATTACCGACATTATTAAAGAGGGAAACCGATTTCGAAACTGATTTTGGTTGGTAACCGATTTTCAGTTACCGACTGAACATAGTCGGTTCAGTTGGTTCGCGGTTTGCGGATCAAAATTGCCAGCCCTACCTCATAAGGTCAACATTTTCTATTTTTTCCTGATTAAGCCAACACCTAAAAATTAACAAAGTATTGAAAAGTAACTAGTACCATAATAAACCCAATTTTAATTAATTTTGGTCATTGAGAATCTCACTTCATTACACATTCTTTGGAATTCCAATATGTTTTGTGGTTATTTTCTAGTAGCTTTGTTGATTGCTTTTAGATGTTTTGAGACTATTTTTTGCCAATTTTTGGATTACTTTTTGGATTGTTTGTGGCTATTTTTATGACTACTTTTAGCATGTTCTCAAAGTTATTATATTCAGGGTTTCTTTTGAAGTCAGATGGGTGTCTTACAAATTAGGCTAATATCTAGGAAACCAAACATATAATTAGACATTGTCTCCTTGTTACTTGTATTGATGAGTTTATAGGGGAATTCAACATTTGCTCAGATTCAAATTCTATTTGGGTGCTGTGTTGATTCACCATCTCCATCTCAGCTCCTCTAATTATATATTCTCATGTAAGTCCTTTCAAACAAAGCTTTTGTATTATGGATGGAACAATTTCGTGTATCATCCAGACGTATGCAGATGGAATGATTGTCGGATCCAGTTTCACCAAATTAACCAGGTTTATGATGTATGTATTTATTTAGTATATTGACTATGTCGTAAAAGGAGGATCTATATAGTAATGTGAATGCGTAATATGAACATTGATTAGTTTGTATTAGTTTGTCATGTCAATATTGATTGGTTTGTAATATGAATGCTTTGTGAATATTGATTGGGATTATAGTGTGAATAAATTGATTGGATTGCAGGTAAGAAAAATTGGTTTTCTAATATTTTCAAATCATTTTTTTAGCATTGTTTCAAGATTTGTGATTGTCAATAACAATCACAAACTACTGCAAATTTCATAACTAAATAGTGACCGATAATAGCAGACACAAAGTACAAAATTGGTGACCGCCTTTGACAGTCACAAATTGTGTACTGTGTTACTGCCATAGGTAGTCACAAAGTTCATATTTTGTGTGGATCGCATTGCATAGCATTATTTTTAAACTATCATAGTAAAGCATTTAATTTCTATAAAACTTGCACACACTTATATTTGCTATATGTACTTTTTATACAAAACTTTATAGTTCTCATTGATGTCGGATTTGGCTCATCCCTTTTCCTAACAATCTTACAAGGTTTGCCATCTCGGGTGGTGCGTGATTCTGGTTTTCTAGAATGCCTTTAGTATCAACAGATCGTTTGTTAGTCCTTCGTGGAAAGGACTATATTGTATAATCATTTTCGGTTTTGTCTCATTGTATGTGGGCTTTCTTTTAAGAATTGAACTCCAGTATGATGTATAAATGAGATTTATAATAAACTTGTATAAACGTTTTTAGATGTGGAGTGGATTTAAATGTGGTTGGTTGTAGACATGTTTTCCTAAAAAATGGTTTTGACTAATACATGTTAGTTTGTTACTTAAATAAACTCTACATGCTGAAATTTTATAAAAGGAGGTTTTGTTTGAATCATGTTTTGTTTAAACGAAGTTTTGTAAGTTAAAATTTTTATATTTTAAGCCTGTCGTTGTGCACGGCGTTCGTGATAAACTGGGTCCCGGAGCTAAAAATCTCATAACAAGATTCGGAGCATCATAATTCGTATACTACATGAATCGACCCGTTTAAAACAAATCCGGTCATGCCATTCATTAATTAAACGGGTTGTGTATGAATTTAGTTTTTTCACCTATTTATTAAATAAGTCGTATAGGGTGGAGGCATTTTTCACCGAACACGATTTCAACCCGACACGAAACTGACCCGTGCACGACCCATTGCTAGGCTTAGTGGCAGCCATATATTATAAAGGGTGGACTAGTACACAATTACTAATGTGCACCGGTTCGGCACTAATTTTAACTATAAATTTTTTTTCTAAGTTTTTGTATCGGTACAAAAATTTTAATGCGTAATGGTCCGACATATTTTGAAGCACGTATTTTTATTGCAAAAATTTATCTTTTTAGTGTTTTGAACCTATTTCAAAAAGGATTTGACTCAATATTTTTCTATAAATATAACCCATTAGTTTGGGATAAAAACACATGATTCTAAAGAGGTTTTTAAATCAAAAAATTATCCAAATGCTAGAATCTCTTTTTGAGAGTTTGGAGACACCACTTAGATTTTATTTACATGCCATAAGAGATCATACTGTTCTTCAAATATAAGAACTAGGGTTTTAAACGTTAATGGTTTTGCGGGAGTGTCTTCAATTTCGATTGAAGACGAGATAAGTGAAATAGCTAATTTACGATAAGGGAGATCATAGATAGGGGTGAATGATTGTGATAAAGTGCGTAAAAAGGAAGGGACAAGTGAGCCGAAAATTAAGAAGTGCTACGCTAAGTCAGCTGAGGTTGGATTCTACATTCAATAGATTGATGAGACTATTGCATAAATTTTGTGGAATCAATTATTGTAAGTCATTGAGTCTGTATTTCCGTCTTGATCATAATAAAGAATTGTTGGTTAGTCCCGAGAATTATTCCTACACAAGTAGGGATACCTCCTTACTTTATGATGTTATGTGATTGATTTGTATGATTGCTTAATTGATAGAAAACACAACATATGTTTTGACAATAAAATTTTTTAGACCTAAAGTTTTAATTCCGCTTATCAAATCTAAAATTGTTTTTGATAAAATCATAAAATCAGCTTAGGCAATATGATCCAAAAATTTTCTTCAATTTCCACATCCTATACTATCATAATCCACACAAACATATATATGTTAACATTATATTTGTATATCTTTATATTATCCTCATTGATTTAGTCAACTCTCCAAACTTGATAATGATCTCATATCATATTTAATTTAAATTATCCTACATATCATAATTATTTAATGATTGTCATAGTTTAATCATCTAAATCATTCAATATATATATCCCTTTTATATTTATTATTCTTAACATGATATTAGAGAGTTAAGATCCTTTTATCCTGAGATCTTAATCACCATTTTCGCCGTTGTCGGCGGACGATTAATATTATTGCCCATCAGACCACTATCGCTGACTCATTTAAATTGCCATCTAGGCTCACTTTCTCGTCCCATCAACTATTCGGTATCCCGTGCTATCTACCAAACCACTACTCTAAACTAACCAAAACCTATCCCTAAACGACCACTATCCAAATCAAATAAATCATACATCCAAACGATTAAAACTTTGTAACTCAATACAAAATTCTTAAAATTCTAACATTTTGAGCAGATTATAACGTGATTTACAAGATTTCAAAATTTTAAAAATAATATAAGATTTATCAAAAAAAAATTGCTAAATTAAAAGTCCTTTGGTTGTCCTCCAATTTACGAACTAATATATAAAGTTATAAACTTAAGTTAATATATAAAACATTAAATCAAAAAATATAAAAATATAATTAAAATTATATAACTTATAAATATCATACAAATTTATGTAAAACAAATAATTTTATTTTTATCTTTTAAATAAAAAAATTTATAATTTGTCAATTTACAAAATCATGCCGATGCAATGGAGAGGTTCAACCGTTCAACCCTAACTGGTCCGCTAATATAGTCAAATCAAAGTGGGCTGTCATTTAAAAATATCACAGCTCATGATTCATAACAAATCTTCCTCCGCACCGTGAATATCTCCTACTTCCTTCATTAATTCCCCTCCTCCCCCATTTTGTAAAATTAGGGTTAGGGTTAAGGTTATTCCCCCAATTCCATATACAAACACAGAGTCAAAGAAAACCTAGAGAGAGGAAATCAAAATCAATGGCATCAAGGGTAACTCTAAAGGCAGGAGGAGGGAAAGGAAAATCAACGAAAGGATCAAAGGCTGAAGAGAAATCAACAGCAAAGTGCTTGAAAGAATGGAGTACATGGACCTTAAAGAAAGCTAAAGTCATCACTCACTATGGATTTATACCTCTTGTGATCTTCATCGGCATGAACTCGGAGCCTAAGCCCTCGATTTCTCAGCTTCTTAGCCCTGTTTGATCTTGATCCGGTTTGGTTTCAATACCCAGATGGCCGATTTTAGTTTTCATGTCTTGATTTGATGGGTCTAGTTTATATTTGTCGAATTGAAAGAGAAAGAAACTGTTACGAGTTTTAGGGCTCTTTTTTGGTTTCTTTATGTTATGGTTCTGTTTTTGTATTTCGCTAATTGACGGATTATGGTATGGCGATTTAGCTGGATTTTAAATATATGGCATGAATTAGGGTTTGAATTCCTCTTTTCCTATAGCTGCTTGCTTTTTCCATATTCATAATTTATTTTTTCAGATATATATATATATTATTGTTTTGTACTTTTAGTGCTTATTTTTTTCAGCTAGATCAATTTGCTTCTTGATAGTGATTGTAACTTGGGTTTAAAAATTTGAGAAAATAGATTTTTTTTTGGAGTCTTTTTGCATAGTATTGCATCTCTTTATTATAGATAGATAGAATCAAGAATTGAGTAGATGGACCTTAAAGAAAGCTAAAGTTGTCACTTCACTTGCTATGGGTTTATACCTTTGGTGATCTTCATCGGCATGAATTCGGAGCCTAAGCCATCAATCTCGCAGCTTCTAAGCGCTGTATGATCCTGATCCGGTTTGGTTTGAATACCCAGAACGTCGATTTTAGTTTTAAGGTTGCTTTATTTGATGGGTCGGTTTATATTTGTCGAATTTAAATAGAAAACTAATTATGAGTTCTGTTTTGTAACAGATCTTTCTATTATTGTTTTGCCTGTTGAACGAACTAATATATGGTATGAATTAGTTGGTTTTAAATATTTGGTATGGATTTGTGAGTTTTCATTCTGTCTGACTTCCTCATTAACTATAGTCGCCTGCCTTTTTCATATTCTTGTTTTGTACTTGTAGAGCTTTTTTTCTAGCTAGATCAATTTTAGTTCTTGATAGTGATTACAACTACGGTCTAAAAATTTGAGAAAATTGGATTGCCATTTTGGAGTCTTTTCATGTAGGATTACATCTCTTTAATATATAAAGCGACTAGGTCTTAACCCATGTCAAAGCCAATAACTAAAGAAAGCTATTTCTCAGCTTTTCAACCCTGTTTGATCTTGATCTGGTTTGGTTTCAATACCCAGATGGCTGATTTTAGTTTTGATGTCGTTTGATTTGATGGGTCTAGTTTATATTTGTCGAATTGAAATAGTCGAATTGAAATAGAAAGAAACTGTTATGAGTTTTAGGGCTTTTTTTGGTTTCTTCATGTTATGGTTCTGTTTTTGTATCTCTCAACTTGATGGATTATGGTATGACGAATTAGCTGGATTTTAAATATATGGCATGAATTAGGTTTGATTTACTCTGATTGCTTTTTTCATATTCCTAATTTATTTTTTCAGATATATATATAGATAGATGTTCTTGTTTTGTACTTCTAGTGCTATTTTTTTTCAGCTAGATCATTATAACTAGGGTTCACAAATTTGAGAAAATAGATTGCTGTTTTACTGTTTTAGAGTCTTTTTACATATAATTACATCTCTCTAGAATGTCTTTTTACATAGAATTACATCTCTCTATAATGTGGAGTAGATGGACGTTAAAGGACCTTAAAGAAAGCTAACGTTATCACTTCACTCACTATGGCTTTATACCTTTGGTGATCTTCATCAGCATGAATTTGGAGCCTAAGCCATCAATCTCGCAGCTTTTTTGGTTTAGGGCTCTTTTTTGGTTTCTTTGTGTTATGGTTCTGTTTTTATATTTCTCAAATTGATGGATTATGTCATTATGGTCTGACGAATTAGCTGGATTTTTTAAATATATGGCATGAATTAGGGTTTGATTTCCTCTTTTCCTATAGTTGCTTGCTTTTTTCATATTCGTAATTTATTTTTTCTCCAAGTGCAAGTTGTTCAAAAAAGATATATATTTTCTTGTTTTTTACTTGTATTGCTATGTTTTTCAGCTAGATCATTATAGCTAGGGTTTACAAATTTGAGAAAATAGATTGCTGTTTTGGAGTCTTTTTACATAGAATTACATCATCTTTCTAAGAGAGATAGATAGATAGAATAGAATCAAGAATGGAGTAGATGGACCTTAAAGAAAGCTAACGTTATCATTTCACTCGCTGTGGCTTTATACCTTTGGTGATCTTCATCGACATGAATTCGGAGCCTAAGCCATCAATCTCGCAGCTTCTTCTAAGCGCTGTTTGATCTTGATCCGGTTTGGTTTCAATACCCAGAACGCCAATTTTAGTTTTAAGGTTGCTTGATTTGATGTGCCCGTTTATATTTGTCAAATTGAAATAGAAAACTATTGTGAGTTGTTTTGTAACCGATCTTTCTGTTATTGTTTTGCTTGTTGAACTTAATATATGGTATGAATTAGTTGGTTTTTAAATATTTGGTATGGATTTGTGAGTTTTTATTCTGTTTGATTTCCTCTGTAACTATAGTTGCTTGCTTTTTTCATATTCGTGTTTTGTACTTGTGCTTTTTTCCTGCTAGACCAATTTTGCTTTTTGATAGTGATTATAACTAGGGTCTAAAAATTTGAGAAAATTGGATTGCCATTTTGGAGTCTTTTCATGTAGGATTGCATCTCTTTAATATATAGAGAGACTAGGTACTAACCCATGTCAAAGGCAATAACACCAACCTTGGAAAAGCATATTGCAATGTCAACTACACAATCGTTTATACCTTATATATCAAAAACCAGTGCCTCTTATTATATAGATAAGTATGTATTGAGGGAGAAAATCAAGAAGGCTAAAGTTTTCAAACTATGGCTTTATTCTTCTTGTGATCTTCATCGGTGTGAACTCCGAGCCCATGCCATCAATGTCTCAGTTTGTCAACCCTGTTTGATCTTGATCTGGTTTGGTTTCAATACCCAGATGGCCGATTTTAGTTTTAAGGCCGTTTGATATGTGATATATATATATATATATGTATGTATGTTCTTATTCTGTACTTGTAGCTCTTCTTCCAGCCGGAGCAATTTGCTTACTGATTGTGTTATAGTAATTTTTTTGAGAAGCTAGATAATGTTATGAATGAATTTGTTCTGTAGTATTTTCTCGTTTTCATGGAATACAAACTTTAGTTTGTGGATAAGAATTATTTTCGATGAAAATCAGGAGAAGATTTGACAACCATCTTCTCCAAAACGAAACTCTTTTTTTTATTTCTCGGAAAAATGACTGTTTTCACTATCTTTATTTTTTTTTAATTGTTATTTATTTTTATTTTATTTTTTAAATTGCAAACAAACGGAGGCTAAGGGTCCGTTCGGTAACGTTTTCGGAGAATGTTTTCTAAGAATATTTTTCGAAAATGAAAACGAGAAATCAAATTTTCCGAGAACGAAATTAGTGAAAACATTTTCGTAGAACGAAAACAGTGAAAATGAAGATTGCAAGAGTGAGAATGCAGAGAACCTCATTTTGGCGTTTTATGCGTTTTATCCCACCGAACGCATTTTTTATCCGTTTTTTGCCTCAAAAAACAAAAACAGGCCTCTAAAAATACTACCGAACGGACCCTAAGATTTTTGGAAAACACAGAAGATCAACTAAGCAAGAACTAAAATTATCTGCAGTTTGGCAGTATGGTGTGGTTTTTCGTGTATGCTAACTTAGTCTAGGATTATAATAGTAGGCTTGGAATGTTTTATAGGTTCAAAATATGAAAGAAAACCTAAAATCTTACATTTAGTCAAATTAGGATGAACCTAATTACAAATTAGAAAATAAAGTCAATCAAACAGATCTTTTGGGAACTGATTACTTTGAGATTCCTGATAAGCAAAAACTACTAAAGCAAACTACTGAATCAAGCACTCATAGGTAGTTTGGTTTTAGATTAGAACAGTTGGGTTGGATTGTTTTTAGGCCTTGCAATATGATTATATGAACAAACTCCCTCGGTTAGTTTTGTTTGCGGTAAAATATTTTAGCAGAATTGACGTTTTTTTAGCATTATATTCCTAAGAGTACACACTATGATTTGTAGCTGTTCTTTAAAATTTGCTTTACTTGAGGTTAATGCTGATCCGGGACTTTTCTTCTTTTTCTTAGCCTTTCTCACTGCTGCTTTTCATCCTTTCTTTTTTACCTCCAAGAACGCTTCACCGCTACTCTGTACAGTAGCTTTGTCATCACTCACTTAAATCTACATTGCGATTGAACCCTCGATTTCTCAGCTGCTGCTCAGCCCTGTTTTGATTTTGATCAGGTTTACTCCAAAACCCAGTTCTTGAATTTTAGATCTTGGGTTGTTAATTTTGACGGGTCCATTCCTCAACAGTCTCATTTGTGTGTGACGTAGCGTAAGGATATAAACGGATAGAAGATGTTAGGATTGGTTGAATTGAAATGGACAATTGTCTTTCATTTGGACTCCAAACATATATCAGTTGTCCGTTTGGAACCTAACGAATATCTTCTAAACGTAGTTTCTGTTATTGTTTCTGCTTGTTGAACTGACTTAATGAGTAACTGAGCTTCAAATGGTTCTTGGTAGCATAGTTCTAGTTGTAGTAGTAGTTTGCATAATCATTAGTGTTTACTGCTATTATCGGAAATATTCATTTTAGATGTTTCCTGATAGCATAATTCTAGGCAAGCATAAATATTAAACATAAAAATTGACATATCAAATGTGGCGATCACGTATTGGTTAAAAGAACTTATATCAGATAATTATATCCAATTACTCTAAAAATGTCACGCATAAATTTTGAGCTCTAACATGCACTACGAAACTTTGTGGGCTTTTTGCCTAAATTTTAAATTAGCTTACTTTCAACTGGGGTCCATTTGATTGTCTCTGAATTGCAAATTAGACTATCTACAATTAAGGCATTTTACAGTTTTTTCATTTATATCAACTTAACCAATTTAAGATTCTTGTAAAGTATTGAATTCGTGTCTCAACTAAGAAAGCACCAAAAGTTGCTTTAGGGTTTGCTGTAGCTAGTGTAAACAAACCAGGAACAATTTGTACAATTAGGCGTAATGTTTTTTGAATTTTAAAAATGTATAAAGGATAAAGAATTGTTTGATTGAAATTAAAGACCACCTTTTAAAGGTCAATGTGTTATTGTGTGATTGAAATTAAATATCACCTTTTAAAGGTGGATAGTACTTTGGGTAGGGATTAACACTTATGTTATTAAAAGTGATAGACGAAACTCTCAATAATCTCGTATAGTAGTTTTCCGAGTGCACGTGATATTTGAGAGATTCATATATAAGTAATTTAAAGAAAAAAACATTAAGAAATAATAAGCAACATTTAAAGGATGCTATCCAAAAAACAAAAACAAAAGTAGAGGATTCGGTCCGAAGACACTGGAATACAATATATGTGTTATAGTAAATGTCATAATAAAAATATTTGAGTGTCTATCTAACCCAATGAATAAATTCTAACCAATAGCGGATCTAGAATTCTTGGAAGGGGTGAGCTGGTGTAGAAAGGATACGAGTTAATTTTAAATGAACGAGTTTAAACTTAAGAACTAACGAAAATTTATTGTTGCAAGTTAAAAAAATAGCAAGTATCTCATTACTAAATTGCTTATTCACCATTGGTAACCCATAAGATTATTTTTTGAGTATTACGCTCTCTTTACTAAAATACTTATCCATTGTTATTTTGTCAATTGTAATGATAAGTATTTATTACTATTTTTATATGATATGTTAATAAGTAGCAAACTGAATTTATTCATAAAAAAATTCAACATGTAAACTTAGCATGATCAATATTTACTTAAAGTTAATTTAGATTAATTTCTAAGATTAATTATATATACCTAAAATAAAAATGCCATAAGGAATTTTTTTATTTTTTTTTTATTTTAACAAAACGCAATAACGTTTGAAAAAAGAAAAAGGAACAAAAAATATAAAAAAGTAAAATGAGCCAAGAGAAAGAGGAGGTCAAAAAAAGAGCTCGAGAGAAGGGATAAGGAATTTGAACCAATAAGAGCCTATCATTATACGGAAGTACTTTACTAGTTGAACTATGTTGAGAACGGTTGGCTCAAATTATTGATTTCACATGAAAAAATTGTAAAACTCAACATGAGTATATAAGTGAGGGAGTGTTTCACATAATAAAAATGCCTTTTAAAATAAAACCCCACACTTGTGGCCCAAATGTGTTTAAGTTGAGGAATATATCATTACTATGTGCGCGAACTGATGGGCCCGGTTGGTGCCCTGAGCTTGACCCATATGCCGGCAAGCACAACAATTTTCATGTAAGAACCAATTTTTACGGATTGGTACATTTGAGGGAGCAAAAATATAACTTTTTTAAACTGGGTTCTTACTTGAAATTTTCTCTGAACTATAAACCAATTACATGCCCAATGGCTTTTGGAGGTTATATATATATGTATTTTGCTGAGTTACCCTTACATCAATACTTTAATTGACATCGATAAAAATACTAGGAGTAGGTTACAGCTCACCTCAGCTCCTCCTAAATCTCTCATGATTTTAACTTTATTTAAACAAAAAGTACAATAAATTCACAGTTGATTGTGCTAATTACACTACTTTTGAATTAAATGTATATCTGAATTACATTAACATTTTATATGAATGAACGGCAATGTTTGAAAAAAAAATGAAAAAATGAAAAAGAAGAAGAAGATGATTTTGTCTTTAGATTACTTGTTTACGTGCATATACGACACATATGCAATTCATATATATATATTTTTTTGAACAACTACAACCTAAAGAAAATACACAAACAAAAACAACTACCCTAATGAAGTAATAAGCTCAACAAGGCGGGCACCCTATCCAAACAGCAAAAAAACACCAGACCAAGCACTAATCAATGAGCTGCTCGGTTTCTGCTTCTAACAAAACAAAAGGAAATATTGCAATTTCTGGCCAAAGAACGGTTATCTTCAATAAAGAACGCAATCTCCCACGGATGTACATTCTCATTGCCACTCAAAAGAACCAACAATTGATTATCACCCGTTATAACGCAGTTCGGAGATCCCTATTATGGATCACGAGGCAAGCTTCTTTGAACGCCAATGCTTCGGCGAAGCACTGACCTTGCAAAGTTAAAACAAAATTGAAGACAAAAAGAAGCAAACATAATAAGCGGCTTAGTAGTAAAACAACCACTTCTTGTTTTATAATAATGTTCGAATTTTATCGCCTATTTTGACACCGAGAAAGGAAGTCATTTCTAAAACAAAAAAAGGGGGCATTTTTTACCCAAAGAGATGAAAAAAGCATGTTGTACTATAAGTGTTGTGTGGGATTAGGTCTAATTTTAATTTGCCAGCTACCTATTTCATGTTTCTACTCGTAGGGTTCCTCTTTTCCCTCGGTGAGGAGCTTCCCATCCTTGCTTATTTGCGCCCCATCTACGGTTCCAAAGGATCATAGTCTAAATTTGCATGGGGAGCGGGGAAAAAAGGCCCAGGTAGGTATTGACCGGGCTAGGTCGTGGGAATAAATGGAACAAAATTTTCTACTTCCACTCCAATTGCTCATCTTGGATGCACATGTTTGATGAAAAAGACGATTACTGAAGTATAATTGACTATTCAAAAGTATCACACAGCTTCATCATCGTGACAACTGAAACATCGGCGTGTTTCTTCTCCACTCCTACATTGGTGGGTTTGGCCTAACCCCCCTCATACATTGTATCCGACCTGAAATGTGTTTTGCATAAAAACGACCCTAACCGGCCCACTTACTAGTACAATTGGACCCACACCCACCCTTATCCCCATTGACTAGAGAATTTTAAGGGTAGTTAAAGAAAAGGGAAAAGAAATATTATATTTCACAAAGAATTTATTTTATACAAATCGGAACCTAACTCATTATGGGGTGGGTTAAATCCCCGCCAATTTTAACACGATTTGGATAAAAAAAATAGAAGAATTGAGTCATTTTAGCATGCCTAACTGCACATAATCTTATTAAATACCTTTGTCTAACCTTTAAATTAATTGTAAAACCTAAAGAAAGAAAAACCTTCAAGTTAAGCCAAGTATTTATATTTTGGTAAAAGAATCTATTTATACCCTACAAAATTTTGGCTAAACAAAGTTGTAGAAAACACCTCGTGTATTTATAAAAGCAAAACACAAATCCAGTGTCCAAGATTTTGCTTTACGTTCACAGTTCCTGCTTTTACTGTTTTACCCCTCAACTCACCACGCACCCTACCAAACCGAAGTGGCAAAATTGTAAATTCTCCTTTCTACTATTTTATAAAACTCACCTTAAAATAGTATTTTTAAGTAGGTTATGTTCAAGTTTGGACAAATCTGTTTCAAAATATCTTAACTACTCAAATCTCTTGAACCTTTAGGCTGTTTTTGGTAGATTAGATAAAGATGTTTTGTAACAACCCAAAATATTTCATATCGATAGTGCAATAACACGTTCTTTCACTTCTTTGGTATATATATGAGTACAATCAAACTAAATTATAACTTGAGCTAACCATTTTGAGGGGAGAACCCAAGTGGTTACATTTGGTAGTAGAACAAACTCATGACCACTATCATATGACATGCAGATATTATGGGTCGGTCGTGTTTGTGCGGTGGTGTGTCACAACTCGTGCTAGCCAATTATGCGGAACTGGACAAGATATTAGACTAATCGAATAATAATAAACTATGTGTTTGGTGCAATCTTGGATTAGAAGTTTGGATATATATGATACAATACAACCCAACTCACCCTTCTTGTTAAACATACATGTGATTTTAATTTATTTATTTTTGCCCAAAATTTATTTTTTGTGATTTTTTTATTTATGAATTTCAAATAATCAAATAAGCTTTGTAAGAATATCTACCTTTGCTAAGAGAAAAGTTTAAAATTATATATAATATTTAAAAACTAGGCCAGCTATATTATATTTTGATATTCATTTGATTTTAATTACATTACATAAGTATTACTTTATGATGTAAATTTTGTATAAATTTTTTTCATTTAATAAACAAATAAAAATACATTATATGAAAAAATAAATTGTATAAGTTGAGTAACCATGATTTTGGGTGTTTTGAGAATTTCGTTAAGTAATTTGATTATTTAAAGGGCAAGGCACAAAGAAGTCGAGTGAACAAAAATAAATGAATATTTTTTTTCTTTTATATATGTTTTGTTATCCGTCAGCAATGAGATAAAATAATACAACCTATATAACGGTGGTGGAGTATCCAGCTTGTATGGGATAACAAGGGCTATTGAGATAACTAATCTTGTAGGATAAGATATCCTATCCCCCCCTTGCACTTATCTACATGATAGAATCTACCTATCCTTTTCTACTACAAACACAAGACACGATCAATTAATCATATCAATCTTCTAATTATGTGTGATGTGATAATTTTATCATATCACATATTTGGTGTTTTTCGAAAGATTGTTTATCCCACTAAAGTTTTTTATCCCATCAAGATATGGATTAATGAATCTTACTTAAGAAATGGGATTGTTTTATCCTCTCCACATGTAATTAAATAATCATATCTGACTCTCTAATCCGAAATATCAAACATAGCCTTAAGGTGCAAATTGACGCGTCAGCTAAAAGGTTGAATTGTTTAATACCTCTCCCGATAGGATAAAAAACTTTTACTAAGATTAATAATATATCCAATCATGACCAATATTAAATATGAGATATGAAAGAAAAACCTTTTAAATGAAACCACATAATTTTTGGTAAAAGAATCTTTTTTTTCTACCCTAAATAATTTATTCTAAACATAGTTGTAGAAGAACACTTCTACTAATATAATTATATAAGTGTCCTAGATTTTGTTTTACGTCCACAATTTTACCTATTACCCCTTATTTTACTATTATGCCCCTCAACTCTTTACTAGCCCTATCAAACTTGGCGAAATCATAAATTCACAATTTTACTATTGTATAAAACAATCTTAAATCTGATGTATTTTTAGGTTACTCGGGTTTGGGTTTGAACAAATCCATCCCAAACTCAACCTGTTATACTTAAATTGCTTTAGATAAGTTTTAAACTAATTAAGAAAAAAAGGGTCTGAATTAAGCCAAATATTTATGCTAAACAAAGATGTAGGAAAACACTTCTTCTATTAATAAAAGTAAAACCCAAATCTAGTGCCTAGATTTTTATTTTTTTTGGTCCCCCACGGAGTGTGCGTGGCTGCCGCATACTGCTGGCCAAGTATTATTTTAACAACGCCGAAAATCGACTTTAAGAGTTTCAAGTTAACCCCAAGATTATCTCAATAGTAACCTTATATCACTGGGCCAAGTGCCTAAATTTAATTTTAAGTCCAAACGTTTACATACTACGTACCCCCGCTTTTATTTTTATACCCCTCAATTCTCCCCTTACTCTTGTCAAATCAAAGTGGCAAAATCGTAAATCCCCATTTCTACTATTTTATAAAATCTTCATGGGTCTGCCTATTTTTATTTTTATGCCGGGTCGAATTTTAATTTAAATTAAAAAAAAGTCATAAACTCAGAACCACTTCCATCTTTGCACAAGTATTATAATACTTAAATCATTTTAATCGTAACTAAAAGAAATGTTATTGACTACGGCTACTATTAAAATAACTAGAAATTAGGTATAAGGGTTTATTATACATTGATTTTTATCAAAAATCTAATGAATAATATTTTTTTGAATGAATGGCCTATTTTGTTTTATATTTTAAATGAATGTATTTGAATAAATTTAAATATCATTTAATTAATAAAAACATGTTATATATTACATAAATTACCCCCTCTTTATGAAATTTGCACAAAAATATGAATATTGCAGTGAAATATGGACTGCAATATGAACTTTGCACTAGAAATATGGACTGCAAAGTTCACATTGCAGTAAAATATGGACTGCAATATGAACTTTGCACCAAAAATATGGACTGCAAAGTTCATATTGCAGTGAAATATGGACTGCAAAGTTCATATTGCAATCCATATTTTAATGCATATTGGTATTTTTTAGTTTATTTTAAGGGTTGGGATGTCATTTTATAATGAAAAAAAAAGACACATGTCATATTATCAATAAAATAAAAAATAGGCCCTTTATTTAAAAAAAAAATATTCCTTGGCTTTAGTGTGAAAATCTTTCTCTAATAAGCCCTTTTTTTTAATTGCCCCTTAAAATAATTAGTTTCTTATATTTTTGCACGCTATTACATTGTTCTAATTTCTTATGAAGTTAGAAATTATTTCGTCAGTCTTAAACTTAAAACCCCTTACACATGCAAGAGTTACATAAAACTCGCTCTTAGCCTTTGAATCATTTACTACTTTCTTGATTTTTGTTCTTTTAAATTACTTATATATATCGTACACCTATCGTATGTAGGGGTGTTCACGGTCCAGTTGACCGGACCGAATTGCCTAAGACCGGACCGGACTGGAAATTTCGGTCCCAAAAAATAGAAGACCGGACCGGACCGAAACACATGTAAAGACCGGACCAGACCGGACCAGACCGGTTCGGTCCGGTTCCGGTCGGTCCATTCGGTCTGGGCTTTTTTTTTTGGGCCCAAAAGTTGTATTATGATAAAGAAAAAAAAATTAGCACAACAATAATATATATTAATAATATATATTTATATTAATACATATTATTAATATTAGGGTTTGGTTTTAGTATTAATATTATATATTAATAATATATATTTAAATATATATATATATATTAAAACCGGTCCGGTCCGACCGTAGTGTTAAAATGCAAGACCGAAGACCGGACCGAAATGATTCGGTCCTTCAAAATTTAGATCGGACCGGACCGAATTCAAATGGTCTGGTCCAAATCGGTCCATTTTTCGGTTTGGTTTTTTCGGTTTCTCGGTCCGATTCGGTTTTTGAACACCCCTAATCGTATGTGTACAAAATTTATAATTGCTATTGTAATATGAGACTAAACAAATTTAGAAAGAAAAATCATAAATGAATCCAATTATTTTTTTAGTTTTTGTTGGTATAAAGAATTTATTTCTATCTTAGGAATTTATTCTAAACAGAGGTGTGAAAAATAAATTTTCTATAAATAAATAAACAGGTTCTCTCCTAGATTCTGTTTTACGTCCGCATTGTACCTATCAGGATATCACCCCTATTTTTTTTACTTTTATACCCCTCAACTTCTGCCCCCAATGTCAAACCATAGGGGTAAAATCGTAAATTCACATACGTACTATATTATTAATTAATAGTTTTATTAATATTTTGATGAATTTTATTTATAATATTTAAATAAATAAATCCATGTTATATGAAAATTTATCTTAGCTGTCTCTCTCTCTTCCCCCAAGGAGAAGAAAGCCTCTGCAAATTTTTGTACAAACAAGTTTTACCACAAATCTTTGCAAAATTCAGAGGATTTTCGTGTTTTCTGGTAATCATCCTCCATTGATTGACGATTGAGCTGGTAATCATGAGCTCAGATCTCTATTTCTCATTCTGTAATCCCTATCTGATTCAATTTTTAAGTTTAGTTTTGTATATATATGTATGTGTTTATGTATATTTCTGTGTGGAAATTTAAATTTGTTTCTGGTTGATTTTGGCTTGTGAGGTTTTGTTATGGTTTCTGATCGGTTTAAGTGGAGTAAAATGGAGGTTATCTGGTCAATTTTTCGGCTATTTGTTATAATTTTGTTTGGTTTCATCGTTTGTTTGTTTGATTTTGCTTTAGTTTTAGGGTTTGTGTTGTTTGAGGATGTAATGTTTTGTTGATGAGGTTGATCTTGAATGCACATTATTTTATAGGTTCAGATTTGCTGATTCTGCAATTTTTTTTATTTTTTTTTAAATTATATATATGTACATATATGAAGTTTGTTGTATGGAAATGGTTCAGCTCATAGATCAGATTTGAACAAGTAGTTTCTAAAATGTTAGTGTATGTATATATGCTAGGTTGTAACCCGTGCCAAAGGCGCTATTAACCATTCAGAAAGCATCTAAATCTCAACCACATAATTCTTTATCCCTTATACATTTTTAAGATTTCTGTTGCTCCTTATTATATAGATAATGGATATTAGGGATTAAGTTTACGTTATTTTTAAAGTTTCAGAAGAAACTTCAAGGATAATGCTTTTACACCTACATTTTACACTACAGATGCTTTCAAATTACCGTTGGAGCTCAATATTTCGTTGACGGACCAAATATTGTTTTCGTGAATATGATGATGAGCTGCTAGAAGCTAGTTACGGTTAGTTGAGTTGAGTGCTCTTACTTTCAAGGTAAATTCGGGTTTGGGAGTTATTGAATCTTGCATGAGTAATTTATTGATGGTGTTGAGATATTAATTAGACATCTGAATCTTGAGGTTAACTTTAGGTCAATGAGATATCTGATATGTTCACAAAGTAACAAATCCAATTTCCTTTCTGTTGTCATGTGTTGCTATGGTTGAGTTATCGACAAAATGCTTAGGATTTCAAAGTTTTGATATTTAAGTCCAGAGTTCAATATGAGTAATGCTACTCATTAACTCATCCCAAATAAGTTTTACCAAAAGGAATTACAAATGCCATTGAAGCACGTAAATGAAGCTAGAGTTGGGATATAGAAAGAAGTAAGTACCGATATTTGGTTCAGATGCATTTGGGATTTGCTTTCAGTAAACTTATGTGAGATAAGTAGCATTATTACTGCCATATTTTTGACCTACCGTTGGTCCGAGGTATCATGGAATTACTTGGTGTACCTTTCCTTAATAACAAGTTGGATTGTAATAAAAGGCTTATTTCTTAATGAGCTGAGCTTGACAGAGACAGCTTGACTGGAGTAGGCTCATAACAATATAACATGGCTCGAGTAAGCTTGTAAACAGGATCAACTCTATCAGGTTATAAAAACAAAAGGTATATGTATTATATGCATATTATTAGGTTCTCTTATTTACTAGAGTCAAGATCAAGTCGAGTTCGAGCATTGTGAAAGTATATCGAGACGATTTTGAACATTATGTTGAGCTAGATTTATATCATTGCCATAAAAGCAAATACTTTTACTTGCACCTCATAAATAAAAGCAAATAAAGTGCACTATTTTCTATTTCCAGTATTTCGTATCCTTAAGATTTGTAGAATTGCGTAGTTTATTGAAGTATTGAACTAGAAAGGCGAGATAAAGTTCTGGATCTGGAATAGATATGTATTAATGAGCCTGTTAGACTGTTGATTGCATTTAAATCCAGCAGGCCTTTAATAATATGTTATTTTTGTTTGATAAGTTGAGACATTGTATATATGTAGGGAAAGTATCTAAAGAGGACCAATTTTTTGGTCCTTAAATGCGGACCCACCATTTTGAGGGTTAAATTGATGATTTTTTTGGTGAAAATGATCTCCATGATTAAGTAGATCATCTCCACCAAATTTCATCGAAAAATTCAACCGTGAAGTGGGTAGCTAAACATCTAAAATTTTAACGGCCATAAATGCGCATATATATCATTTTTTTAGTTAACCTACTTCCCAGTAGGATTTTTAGATGAAATTTGGTAGAGATGATCTAGTAATCATGGAGATCATCGTCACCAAGTTTCATCAAAATTCATCCATTTAGCCCCTCAAAATGGTTGGTCCGTATTTAAGGATGAAAAAAATTGGTCCTCTTTAGATCCTTTCCACATATATGCGTGTGTATGAAAACTGGGATCTGTTACAGATCTGCTTTCCCTTTTGTGGAATATTCGTGGCCTTATCTTTAATTTTTCTTTTGTGTTTTTTTTGCTTAGACATTGGTATTGGTGTGTTTAATGAACAAGGGGAGTCTTTGTTGTGAAAGCTTGGGGCATTAGCTTTAACTATCTGCTTCTTTATGATTTTACTTTTATGCTTTCAAGGAATATTTTTATAGAGTTTTTGTTGTAAGGGGCCGTATGGAGGCAATTTAAGCTTTATCTAGATACCGTTCTTTAGATTTAACTAGATCTCACTCTTTAGGATTTCCTTTCCTTTTTTGTTTTCTAAAGGAAAGTCTAAGTCTCTTCTCTTTACTACAAATAACAAAGAAATCATCTGCACCTTGGGTTATACTCAAACCCTGGATTCGGATGGGGCGCCTTTTTAGACTGAGGGTGTTCCCAAGAAATAATTTATGTACTTTTGTGACCGAAATTGAAGTTTTGGATGGTTGTTAAAAAATGATTTCTATTCCATTATTCATATCTTGTCAATTTATTAATCACGTTAACAACATTATCATTGCTGATCAAAATTCTATTTACATCCAGGTGATTGAGAAACTACACAGATGCAGTCACAGTCACGACCAACTAAATTCACCATCAGGGTTAAAAGTAAACACAACAATGACATCACCGGTTCTACTTCTACTCTTGCACCCGTCGTAGTTAGCCACTCAAGGGACCAAACTGAACAAATAAACAACAAAGAAATTCCAGAGTACGACTTGATTGAATCTCCTCAAAAACCTGAGACAGTCACTTCTTCAGATGAAGAGGATGAGAATTGTGCGACCCAAGACGAAGATAGCCCTAATAATGAAAATACTAATAATCAAATTGTAGTTTATTCTCCTACTCGTAATGATAATAATAACGCTGTAGTAGATGCCAATCCCATTGGGTGTCGGCCTTTTCAATCCCCGAATGGTAAACTTTTGCCGTCAGTGGGTGCTTTCACTGTACAGTGTGCTAAATGTTTTAAGTGGCGGTTAATTCCAACAAAGGAGAAGTATGAGGAGATACGCGAGCATATCTTAGAGCAGCCTTTTGTGTGCGAAGCGGCCCGGGAGTGGAGGCCTGAGATTTCCTGTGAGGATGAGGCTGATATTAAGCAAGATGGAAGCAGGCTCTGGGCAATTGATAAGCCTAATATTGCTCAGCCCCCTCCGGGTTGGCAACGGCTTCTAAGGATCCGATCTAAGGAGTCCTCCAAGTTTGCCGACGTGTATGTATTCGTCTCAATTGCATTCTGTTCTATTATTTGTTTTTGATGTACTTAGTAACCAAGAATTATCTGTCTATATGGCACTGCTCATTATTTTTTGCATCTGCAACATTATTTGAATTTGGATTTATATTTTAATATTATTTATAGTAGTTAAAGTGAGTTAAGTGATGGAGCTTCTGGAAGAAGGGCATCCTTCTTTTAACTAAAGAACAGGCTCCTTGTTTGGGGGTGAATGGTTGAATCTTTGGATAGATCATCTCCACAATATTTCATAAAAAAATTTAATCAGGAAGTGGGTTAGATGAAAATTGATATATGTGTATGCATTTCTGGCTGTAGAATTTTTTATGCTTATCTCACCCATTTCCCTTTGAATATTTGAAATGCGGTGAAGATGGTGCCACCAAATTTCGTCAAAACATTCCACCATTAACCCATCTGAAATGGAGGTCGTAAATAAGTTAAAAGATACATTTCTTTTGCAGTGACATAGATTGAGATTTGAGACATTTTTAGAGACTTAAAAGAGATTATGAGAGGGAGCAATCAACAATTATTTTAATCTGATTTGTCTTTCATTTTCAGGTACTATGTTTCCCCTTCAGGCAAGAGACTTCGATCCATGGTTGAAATACAAAAGTATATTTCTCAACTCATTTGATCATGTCTGTATAGTTAATTTGCAATGCTTTTTACTTTCTTTATCTTTCTGACTTTTCGTCTTTAAGGGAAAATTACTCGCACCTTCCTTAGATAGGCCGTAAATATTTTCTTGTGTATTTTATGACTACACTGACTAATCCTATAGACAATATTGACTAGAAGGTGTTAATGGAAAGATTGAATTTACCATATTACCAGAATATTTATCAATTTGCCACATCACCCATACTTGTACACATGAATGTTTATCGTGGTCGCTACATCTTATTAGTTTATGCCCTTTTTTTGAGCGAAACTACATTTACAAGTGGGAAAGGACAATACTGCTGCACTTACAGCTGGTTAAACTTGAACCTGGGACCTTCAGCTGATGTAGTAAATATGGATCTTTATCATGGTAGCTACATCATGTTCCTAAATTGATGCATATGGTATTGCAGTAATTTGTTCTGGGACTATGTACGCCTTCCCACGGTTTTGTTTTGATACATATGGTTGGCAGTTTGGCATTTGGATTTTCAGACGGTGGTGGGGGTTAGGGGATTGGAGATTTTTGTCCAAAAAATAATCTTCAATAGACAGTTGATGGCGTCAAACAAAAAGGGTCAAGTCTTAAGATTATGATGATAGGAGGTTGGTCTAATATTGCATTGTTAATTAGAAGAAAGTTTGAAAATCCCTTAATCTTTTCATAATTTATTGAACCTGTCTACTATATTGTAGGTTTTTTCTTATGTTTGTCTGTTATCATTTCATAATCAAAGTACCAGGAGAATGCTATAATATATCTTTTGTCCAAAAAAGGAAAAAGGAAAAAAAGCTTGGGGAAGAGTTACTTGTAAGAGGATTATGTTACCCAAATCTTTTTACAAGGGAAGTCAGTTTGTTCAGCCAAATCTTGAAGGATCTCAATATCTCATTAGTGAGATGCGGAAAAATACTCAGTATTGCAATGATGATGTAGTACAATGGATTTAAGGATAGCCATTGGATAACGAAATCAAAGGTTGAGATCACTTGTTTCACGAATCCGACGAGCATTATTTTAATTCCGTTACACCGCGTTATCGATTTACAATTTTTGTAGCGAATATTTACGCAGGGACATTCACAGTTTTTTTCTTATGTTGGACTATTGGTTTCTTTGATCAGATACTTGTTGGAGCACCCCGAATACATGGAAGGGGTATCCATGTCACAATTCTCATTTCAGATCCCAAGGCCACTGCAAAAGAACTACGTGAAGCGTAAATCTCTTACGGACACTGCCAGGGATGCTGATAATCTGCAGATTCCAGAAGCTGATCTTATACCTGCTGACAGTATGTGATTAAATTTTATATTATAAACGTACTGAAAAAGGTCATTTATTTTAGTTGTCCTTTTAGATGAGTCATAGTTGCATATAGGGTCATTTGAAATGTTAGTAATATCATAATGATGAAATTAGAACTTCAGTATTGGCACAGACTCTTATCTCACTACCTAAGGATGGCAACTGGTCTAGTTTGGGGCAGGTTTTGCCAAACTTGAACCTGCCCCGCCTAAAAATATTGGTTAACCCAAAACGAAAGTGGGTTTATTTTTTGAAAATACCAAGCCAGCTCCATTTATATATATATGTATGAGCCTAAACCCGCCCCAATCTGTTTTAATTATAAGCTAATTTAAAACCCCCTATTCCCATAAAACTGGCTCCATTAGAATCAGGTGGGGTCAGGAAACCTGCCAGTTGGGCATTTCTTGCCATCCCTATGACACTAACTAGAGGTGAAGAGTTTGAATCCTCCTTGTACCTTGTAGTAGGTCACTCTCCGTAATGAGGATCTAAATAGTACCCTCCGGGGTTTATGTTCTAAGAGGTTTGGATAGTCAGAGTTGTTTGATTTTTTATTTTTGTTATGTAAGATGGGGAGAGAGTATCGTTTTTCTTTTAATTAATTGTTTTTCCTCATCTGGTTCTTTTGATTCAGAGGTATTGAAAGATTAACATGAATGGCTAAGCCAAACTGTTTGCTGAATTACTCCGTCCGTCTCAATTTTTTATTTATTTTTATAAGAAACAATCAAATTTTATTGCATATATAATATTTACAAATATGAAGCCAAGAGGACAAGAAGTCCGCTACAAGACCAGCAAAATAGAAAAGCAATCCAACAGAACATGAACCTAGCAAACGAAACAAAAGTCATACCCCCTAACCCACAAACAATAGCTAATAATCACTAATTAGCATTAATTACAAAACACATAACCAATGTACGTCGGGAAATTAAACAAGAATTCCAGCCCAGTGTAGATAAATACGTTAGCGCACAGTCCTTGGGAAATGGAGGACAATGATGCCCAAAGAGAAGCCCAGAATTTAACTTGCTCCCATAGTTCCTTTCTTTATGTTCTTGCATTCCTTTCCCACCAAACTCCCCAAGCAATGCTTGGCACAACACATCTCCAAAGATAACTGAATTTCTTCTTATTTTCTCCTAGAATACCAATCAATGTGCATAAAAATTGTGCCATCTCTGAGGGAAAACTCCGACCAAATTTGGCTCCTTCAATACCTAATTCCAAATAAAAGAAGTGTAATTTGCAGTGAATCAACAAATGGTTAATGTCTTCTGCACTATCCTTGCAGAAAACACCAATTTGGAGATAAACAAGAGATCGGCCTTGGATCATCTCACAAGTGTTAACCTTTTCCTTAGCAGTCCTCTATCTCAAGTTTTTAGTCTCACTTTGACTTTGGTACTTTTCAATTTCAACATAATCAACGGTCAAGAATACAACTTATTTTCTATTGTGAGAGTTGGTACATCAAATCCTAAAAGGTAATTGGACTATCAATTTGAGACATCTCCAAAAAGAAAGTGGGACTACTAATTTGAGGTGGAGGGAGTATGTCAATTGATATTGAGTGCAAGTGGCGTTGTGGCAAAACTGAGCTTTAGAGGTTACCATTCTAAAATTGGTAGTTCGGTACAATGGTTCATAGCCAAGATTGAATGCAATCCAAAAGGGACGAGTTTTTCTTGGATTCTGTATCCTTTGTTTTGAAGCACCTAGGTATTCATGAACCAAACTAGACTCTTCACAAAAACTTTGGCTTATGTATCAAAATCTGGGCGACTCGCTGAGTTTCCTTATTCATTCTCCAAGTTGTTGGTTTTTTTTTTTTATTATTTTTTTTTTATCTTAAATGTTGAATTGTTTCGTCTCTCTGTAAACAGATACGGAGTTGAAATTTAAACAGCCGAGTCTATTGCTAGAACCGTGCCCATAAACTGTGGTGAGATGCTTGGAATTTTGAGTCTCATAGGCCAAGAAGAATGCCTTCAGCTCTTGTTACTGGTTAACGTAGTTGATCGCTTTACAAGCCAACCTAGGATTGTAATAAACCCAAAATTCTCCAACATGGAGTTGGCTGTAATCTACCACAAGCTGTGATATAGGATTGTAATAAATCATTAATTATCCTAAATGGAAGTTTGACAGAAATCTTCCCATGAGCAATCTAGGATTGTAATAAACCCTAGTTTATCCAAAGTGGAAGTATGCCAAAAAGTACCCACAAGACGATCGATGATGGCAATAGACCGTAGGTTATTGAAAATGTAAGTTGGCTGTAAACTCTAAATCATCGAAAAATACCGATGGCTGAAATTTACCATTAGCAGATCTGGGATTGTGATAAACCGTTATTTATCCAAGAGATGGAGTTGGCCAGAATCCACCCACAAGTTGATCTTGGATTTCGTAATAAACCCTAAATTAGGCAAAATGGATGTCCCAAATGTGCCCGTTGACTGATATGTTTAATTTTGTTGCAGTTGCTCCAATATCTGCGGTGGTTCCACCTTGGAATCCGGGATTGCGGCTGGGTGGGCCAGGGTACCGTGATCTCTACGAACCGATGAATCCATCCGCCAAGAAAGCAAGGAGGAGCCCACAGAACCCAATCCAGATCGACTGATAAAATGGTGTCCCCAGTTATCTTTTTAAAGTCTCCTTTCTGTTTCTCTCCTTTTTCCTGTGTAAAACAAGGTGTTCTCCAGAATGTAATACAGCATCCCTTTTGTTTCTTATCTTTTTGCCTTTGAAGACTGCAAAACCGTATGGATGTGGTTGACTTAGAACAAATAGTTGTACTAAAAAGGGGATTTTTGAGGAGGGGGCTTTCTTGATTTTGGGGGTTATGATGGGAGATCCTGTTGTGACAATGTTAATAGGAAAGTATATGAAAAGTTGATGATGACAATGATCTATACATACACATTTTATTTCGATCTTTCGATTTGGCGATCTTATTGTGGTGCATCTTCTTAGCTTGAAATTCATTGTGTTGCCTCTTCCCAACTGCGTAAGCTTTTGGGAATTATGTCTCTAACCCGGTATTGGATGTTGGTTATATGGGAGGTCCAAAGTTCAAGCGGTTTTATCTCCATCTTATCTGTTAATCCTATTTCTGTCTGATCTTTGCATGATCTTGTTAGAAGTTCAAGCCATGTTACCAACATTCATTTGGTTTATCCTGTTCTGTTTGTTCGTTGCATGGTCCTATTCATGTGTCTACTCTTCCTGCGCGAATATGAGGTCACGTGTGGGGGTGCGGTGGTAGCATGATGTTCATTGTGGTTTTTCCCCTAACAGTTTAAGCTTTTGAAAGAGATGGTTTTTTAACTTTTGGCAAGATATGTACTGTCTGCTATCATAGTTGTACCTTTTATTTTGTCTGTTCTCTGCATGATCGTTGCATGCGAGGGAAGCTGATAGAATGATATTCATTGTGGTGCTTCTTTCCAGCAACATATGTTTTTGGGAAAGATGGTGTTTGAAGTGCTGGTAAGATTTGTACCATGTTGTTGTAGTTGTATGTTAATTCAGCAAAAACCAGAAGAAAGTTGTATTGGTGTAGGGTTCAGGTTGTTCTTGAATTTGCTGAGTTATATATGTTTTTTGTGATAGTTTTTATAGGGAAGTATATGAATGCTGATGATTATAATATATAAAGTTTATATTTCGTCTTTCATTTTGGTGATTTTTAATGGGGGTGAGTTTCCGTTATCAGTGCAAGTTACATTTTGCCCGGCATATGGTCTGTTATGGTTTGTACCATGTGCTGTTGTAGTTGTACCTGTTTTGGCGAAAGCCAAACACTGCTTTGATATGGAAAATGTTTTTCTTAACGGTTAACTTTATTGCATGCGTGGATTGCATTTTGAGAAGGTACAACTTATGCAATGCATATTGGAAAGATTATCAGGTAAGTAGAGCACTACTTGATATTTATTAAGGCCACAGGGCCAAATGGATGCAGTGAAGTTGGAAAATAGATGTGCTAGTAATGTTGCAATGAAATTTATGTATTTTAAAATATGTAAAAGCCAAATATGGACTCTTAACAATTACCATTTAAACCCATGTTGATTTGATACGGGACATGAGACGCGGTTTATGAAAAAAGTAAAAATTTATAGTTTTAGACAAAAAATAAGGGTTCCCATATTGCCATGCAAACTATTTATTTGCCGAAGTATAGCATTACTTTTACAAAGTTGTACTATACGTTTCTAAAGTCTTATATTGTTTTGCCAATAAAAGTAATTGCTTTTAATAGTACCACGCTAAATACATAAAAACGAGCATGATTTAACTTAGAACACTATTAAACTTGTAGTATCTCATATTGTCATATTTTCCTCTCAACCATATCCACTCTTTCTTGAATTTATGGTAGTCCTTGTATCTTTGAGCGAAGCAAATCCTTGTTGTTTCTATCTTTCCCTTGGCCCTTGAATGGAAAGGCGAAAGGAGTATCTAAAAACTTTCATCTATTGCATGTATAGAACCGAAATAAGATCTAAGATTGAGATCTTGATATAGGGTTTCCTTGTCACTCTATCAATTGAAAATGGTAAGGTAGATGCTAAGCAATTCTCAGCCAACATATGCGATTCATTCCCGAAAAGATTATAACACATAGAAGACCAAAGAAGAAAAGAAGAAAAGAGAAGAGAATGTAGCAATTGATCAATCTGTTAATGCAGCAGAATCATAGTCGATTCCATGCCTTTTTGTGAGTAGTCGACCATATTCGCATAGTCGATTACATGTTTTCAGTGAAGGCGACTAGACATTTGTTTAGACTTTATCTTTTTGTTTTGAATTGCATTGTGGACTTTCGGTCTTATCCTTTAGTCCATCTCGTATGTGTTTTTTTGGGGTCTTGGAGATGGCCTTATTGTATCCCCCTTTTATGCATCTTTTTTTATTATTTATGGCATAACACTAACCCTTTATGGAGGCTAGTGATTTTATATATATAAAAAAAGTCTTTTCTCCATTTTTTTATTTATTTTTACATTATTAATCTACCAATCACAATACTACCTTTGTCTTTAGGAAACATTAATTAATCAATGAACAATGACACAACATTTTCTATTGAGAGGTTCGATACATTGACAACGTTCTAAAAAATAAATAAAACAATCAATTTGAAATATAATATAAACAAAATTAGAATTCTCAATTTGGTAGTTTCAACTTAAGCTATCATTTCAAATTGTTAATTCCAAGATAACCTTGTCCCATGAGGAGGACTTGGTAAAAGACACCCACCCGGACATGTAAATTGCAAGTTTGGATCTCACTTATGTTGCAAAAATTGTCCTCTCCCATTTTTTAAAGTAAAAAACAAAGCACATAATATTATCCATCGAATGATGACTAACTTTTAAATTGGATGGCCATGAATGCATGTTAGAAATCCCCATGCTTAGAAGGATAGTTACGTATCTATCTATCTATTCTAGAATACAAATAAGGGATACGATAACTCAGTTTTTCAATCCAAAGGCCACAGATCACTTCCAACAATCCAATGGTTAAGATTGGTTCTCGACTTAAGGACGCATGTGACATATTGGGAAATATTGGTCGAATTAAGGTTCTTGACTTAACAAGCACATATTTCCTTTTCATGGCACACCCTCATCTCTCTAACTTAGTACTTTTAGAATGCACTTTATTTTTTGTATTTAGTTTTGATTCATTAGTTATGTTCTTGAATAGATGGGTTGCTGCTGCTAGGTCAACATTTGACATTGGAGTAATATAATTGAGTAATTTTCTAGTGAATGGAATGTTTTGTTGTTGTTAACTCGACCTTTAATCTTTTTCGAATTTTCTTTTGTAAAATGTTGATGAGTGACTAAGATATTTTTTATGCTTAATTAACATATATTTTTGTTTATTGAATTATATTCATCTTATTATACAAAATAGTAGCTCCAACCTCTAAAAACTATAAATTTCACCCTCTTATATATATATATATATATATAATTTAGTCCCGGTGGTTTATATATATTTGATTCATTAGAAAATAATAATAAAGGACATTACATAAATAGTTGTTATAATAAAGAACATCCGTTTAAAATCATTAGTTTAAAGGATAATTTTTTAATTAAGGATAAAATATTAATTATTTTATTATTTTAATTAATTATGTTAAATTCCAATACTACCCATCTTAAAAATAAATACAAGAAAATAAATTTTCAATTAAATTCAAAATTATATTTAATGAAAATAAATTCAAACCAATTTAAACACATATCACAAGAAAATCAAATAAGAAGAGAACGTAAGAATTATTCAAAAAAAGTCATAGGATGAAAATGTATCAAACTAATTAGACATATTATGAGGCTAGAGCTGCACATATGTTTAAGACACAATTCGCCCATAATAGCAAACAGACATATTAAGTTACGCTTTTCTTATTAATTCGATCTCTAGTAGACATTAAATTATGTTCTTTTAATTAATTTTCTGGCAGACTTATTAAGCTGTATCTTTTTAATTTTCCGTTAGACATATTAAGTTACATTTTCTGGTAGACATATTAAACTGCATCTTTTCAATTTTATGTTAGACATATTAAGTTACATTTTTCCAATTTTCCACCGGATATATGAAGTTACATTTTTTTTCAAATTTTCTAGCAGACATGTTAAATAGTATTGATTTGTCTTGTTAGATATCCGTTGGTACGAGGTAGATTCATTTATTTAGTAGTTCCAAACTGACCGATCTTTCATGTGCATAAATAACCTACATGTAACCAAAGACTAGCCTATTTGTGATTTTAACCAATTAATATATATATATAGATATAAATATAGATGTGAGTATGTAGATGAAGAATAGGACGATGACATAGATCTGAAGCCAAAGACTAGCTTATTTAAAATTTCAAAAAGCCTAAAAAGTGTAATAGGTTATAATTGTACTCTTTATCATCTCTATTCTCCTAAATACCAAAAGCAATCAACGGCTATTAGGCTACTTTAATATCTCTAACTTTATTCTTTAGTTTATCATTTCCCTTTTAACAAACTCTCTCACATACGTTTCTCTCTCATATATGTATAGTTAATATATATCTCATCCAAATACTTCTCTCTCTCTCTCTCTCTCTCTCTCTCTCTCTACTTTTGCTCATTCTCATATCTTGTTTCAAGGACGACATGATATTAGGCACATTGATGGTTTTTCCTTCAGCAAGTAGTTTTTTTTCCGGCAAGCAATTTTTAATACATACTCAATGGAGCTTTCCGTCTCTCTCAATCTCAGCATTGAAACTAAAATGCCTCTATTTTATGGAATATCATATTGTTATCACCAGAAGGCCACCCCATTGTTATTGTCGCTTTTTGTTGGTATGCCTCACTATTTATCGAAACACCATATTTGTTCTTAACTATATTAAGAGTGAGTGATTATGGTTTGGCTTATTTCTAAGTATCCGTTTCTCTCTCATATGGTTCAACTGTTGTTTCAAATCTATATACCTTTTATTCATAATTCTTCATGTGTGGAGCAAATGCATGTGGATCTTAATGCTTCATTGAGTTTAACCAAAATGTGCAGATATGTTCTTCACCTCCATCCATATGTTATATAATTAGTTTAACTGATCCGCTGTATTTTTGTTTTAGTTCTTAAATCTGTGGTCATCCCCCATGGATTGTGCTTAATTTTACATAGACAATTCGTTGTGCACTATTTTTTCTGTTTTAGATTTTGTGGAAATACAAGTTAATCTTAGTTAAACATATTGCAATAGATATATTGGAATAGAAAATTTAAAAATAAGTCTAAATTTCGTTATATACTATATTGACTTTTCACCTCATTGATTATCCAGTTTGATTTTACATGATTTTTGTGTGCTTGTTAGTGATTTAGATTGTTTGAAATGGTATGTGATTGTTTTAAATTTCATTATGTGATTTACTGTATTTAGTTTAGATATTTAATTTATTTTAACTGTTTATCTTTAATAAGGGTATTGTTGGAATACTAAAAAGTTATTTTATTTTATTAAATAAATATAATTTTGTCGTTTATTAGAAACTTGTCATTTAAACTAATTCTAAAATAGATTGTCCTTTGTTAGAAAGGAGTAAAACGTTTGTCCTTAATAAAAAAAAGCCCCATGATTCTTTGAATTGATTATGCGTAAATTAAAAGATGAAACTATTTATTAATTTGTGATATTTCAAAAGAATAATTAATAAATAGATAAGAGAAAAGAAATTTGGTTGTATACAATGTGGAGTGGGTATGGAAGAAAAGGCAAAGAATTCTGGAGGATAACGTTGAGAAAAACTTGAAGATAATTTGTCACTATTTTAAGTTGAATTCACCGATGATCAAAGAGTCCTTCTGCGCGGATATATTTAGATCACACAAGCACTCATTAGATGAAAATGTTTTATGCGGAATTTAATTATATTTTGTATTATTTATCCAACTAACTTAATTTTTTTTTCGAAATTGATATCCGAGTCTCTTCTTTTAACTATAAACAACAAAAATTCTCCCAATCGACTTGAGGAGACTCGAACTCGGAATCTCTCTCAGATCCGAATGGGTGCCTCCTTAACTTTAAATTTAATGATGCCAATAATAGACTTATTTAAACCGGTGCAATGAGTATAGAGTCGACTTTTTTACAATAAAATTGCATCTAAGGTCTTAGTCTTTATTTGTTTCAACTATCACTTTTGTAAAATAATGCAAAAACGAGTATTTGAATGCTTAAATTGTCGATAACATTTGTTTGTTTGTTTTATAGTAAAAATGTTATTTGCGCATAAAGCACGGCATTACCCTATTATGTAATATTACAAACTTTGAAGGTTTTGTTCATTAAATACATTTTTTTTCTTTCTAACTTCCTCTCACTCATATTCATCAACCTGACACGCACTCTCTCCCTTAACCCTTTCTATCCGATCTTTGTTTTCTTTACTTTGCAATATCCAAAATTATTTAATTTTAGAGATCTTATGAGGTTGGCTTAGTGGTTCACTAAGTTCTTGTGAGGGATGATCTATTTAATGAGAAATCCCATTCAAATCCCTTCGAGTGTGGTTGCTCAAAAAAAAAAAAAAAAAAAAAAAAAAAAGTTGATCTGAAGATTCAAAAATTTAAAATTTAGAACTTATAATATTTAACTAAAAATTAACTATTACTCACTGGTCAAATTTGCTAAAATGTTGTTAAGTCGTAGTTAAGGTGTGATCAAACTACGAGAGGAATATATAAAATTTATTATTGAAAGAATCATATATTGTCTCCGTCTCAGTTTCAATTTAGGACTACTCAAAATTAAACCATTATTCTTAACTTTCATTAGGCTAATAATAGCGCTTTTCTTAAAAAGTGTAAAAATCAAATAATAACTCTTCATTTTGAAATGTTTAGAGTATATATATTTTGTTAATTTTGAAAATAAAGAGTTCAATTTAATGAGTTGGTTTTTCAACATGTGGTGATATTGGGTGAGTAGTGAATTAATTTTTTTTATTGTTGAATCAACCTTTAAACTTTGCTTTCGAAAAATTGAGTTTTTTTAAATTTTCTTTTAAGCTAACAAGATTTTGGTCCACCTCTAAAAGTTTCGTAATTTTCTATCTAAAATATGGATTAATTTAACAACAGCCTTATGCCCCATTGGCATTATCTTTATCATCGTAATAGGAAGGTCCTGGGTTGGATCCACATAGATGTGGTTGTCGAACCTTTATTGTGGTGGTTGTTGATTCATAATTTGTACGGCAAAAAAAGAAATAAAAAAAAATTGTATTGTAAATTTTTGGCTTTGTATAAAAAAATATTAATTTAAAAAAATATTACTTTTTTCGAATTCAATTTTATACAAAGAGATAATTAGATATATCATTTTAAATTAATCTTTTTATACAATACAATTTTTTTTATTTTTTTTGCCATACAAATCATGAATCAACAACCACCACAATGGGTGGATATATGATGTACCAAGAAATTAATTGGTACATTGTGTGACCCACTAATATATACTTTGAAAAGCATATATTTTTGTATTTGCTGTGTTTTTAGTATTTTCTATGTGCTTGGAATTAAATGAAAAATATTAGCTTTTGAATAGAGTAATTCAAAATTAAAACAGAGAAGTTATAGCGAAAAGAAAATTAGTGAAATAAATGAGAGAGCTGGACATAAGAAATTAACAAGAAATGAAGTAAATTGATAATACAAGGATATGTGTAGCTCAATTGAAAGTTGCATTAAAAATTTATGCACTAAATTTGAGATTTCTTTACACTAGCAAACAATTAAATAATTTTAATTTGAAGGTTTCAATTTAAACATTTAGACATGCTCCATAGCAACCAAGTAGGCCGAGCCCATTCACCAAAACCCAGTAGCCTGCCGAGCATCAAGCTTCCAAGTCCACCCTTGCTCCATCAAAGCCCATTAATTCGGAATTATTTTCTTTTTTTAATTTATTTGCGCATATTCAAGTAAGTATCTAATTTATTTATTTATGTATTTTTTAATTATTTTTTATTATTATTTATAAACATATTAGGCTAGATTATTTTTTAGGGTTGAAGTTAGAACTACTATTTTGTAAGACAAACAAAATGAATATAATTTCAATCAAAAAAATATATGTTAATTAAGTATAGAAAATATATTAGTCGCTCATCAAAATTTTGCAAAAGAAAATTCAAAAAAGATTAAAGGCCGACATAGCAATAACAAACCCTTCCAATCGCTGAAAAATCACTTAATATCACTCCAATGTCAAAGGTCGGCCTAATAATAACAAACAATCTATTAAAAAAACATAACTATTGTATAAAAACTAATTATAAAAAATAAAGTGTATTCTAAATGTACTAAATCAGAGAGAAAATAGTGTGCCATGAAAATGAAATATATGCTTGTTAAGTCAAGAATCTTAATTTGGTCAATATTTACCACTATGCTACATGTGGGCTTCTTAAGTCAAGAACCAATTTTGACTATTAGATTGTTGGTAGTGATTTGTACCATTTTATTTGCAAAAGTTAGTTTGTCATAATCAAAGAATAAAGAATAGTGCTATCCCTGGTTTGTATTATAGAATAATACCTTTTGGAGGTTGGAACTACTATTTTGTAAGACAAATAAAATGAATATAATTTCAATTAAAAAATATATGTTAATTAAGCATAAAAAATATATTAGTCACTCATCAAAATTGTATAAAAGAAAATTTGAAAAAGATTAAAGGCCGACATAGTAACAACAAACCCTTCCATTCGCTGAAAAATCACTTAATATCACTCCAGTGTTAAAGGTCAACCTAATAACAACAAATAATCTATTAAAAACATAACTATTGTATAAAAAATAAAGTGTATTCTAAATGTACTAAATTAAAGAGAAAATAATGTGCCACGAAAATGAAATATATGCTTGTTAAGCCAAGAACCTTAATTTGGTCTATATTTACACATGTGGGCTTCTTATGTCAAGAACCAATTTTGACCATTTCGATTGTTGGAACTGATTTGTGGCATTTGGATTGCAAAAATTAGTTGTTATAATCAATGAATGGTGCTATCCTTGATTTGTATTATAGAATACTACTTTCTGGAGGTTGGAACTACTATTTTGTAAGACAAATAAAATGAATATAATTTCAGTCAAAAAAAGGTGTTAATTAAGCATAAAAAATATATTAGTCACTCATCAAAATTTTATAAAAGAAAATCCGAAAAAGAATAAAGGCTGACATAGTAACAACAAACCCTTCCATTCACTAAAAAATCACTTAATATCACTCCAATGTCAAAGGTCGACCTAATAACAACAAACAATCTATTAAAAAACATAACTATTGTATAAAAACTAATTATAAAAAATAGGGTAAATGACCAATAAGCACAATGTACTTTACCACGTTTTTCACTTATGCCAACAAACTCCATTTTCCATCAAAAGTACCAGTGAACTTTTTTTATTTTTTCACTTAGGTCCAAAACGTAACTTCCGTTAACTTCCCTTAACGGAAGTGTGACGTGGCAGTTGACGTGGCATTTTCTCTGACGTGGCGCTGAGTTGGCATCTGAGTTGTCAATTCTCTCTCTCTTTCTCATCATTCTTCTTCTTCTTCTTCTTCTTCTTCTTCTTCTTCCTAATCCATTATCTTTCTTTATCAAATAGTATGCCAATGGTTGAGAAAGGAAGAGTTGACCCCGGTGATGGTTTTTCGGCAGCTCAATAAAGGTCGCCGGAATCAATGGAGGTCGCCGGAATCAATGGTGGTGATGACCGGAATTAATGAAGGTGATGACCAGAATTAATAGAAGTGAAAAGGGAGTTGGCCAAATCATTCTCTCTCTTCATTAATGGTGATGGCCGGAATTAATGGAGGTGGAAAGGGAATGCCAGAATCATTCTCTATCTTCATCAATGGAGGTGGCCGGAATCAATGGTGGAGATGGCCGGACAAAATGGTGGTAATGGCCGGAATTAATGAAGGTGGCAAAAAAAAATGAAGTTCGTTGGCATAAGTGAAAAATGTGGTAAAGTACATTGTGCTTATTGATCAACTCAGCAGCCACGTCAGATAAAATGCCACGTCAGCTGCCATGTCAGCTGCCACATCATATTTCCGTTAGAGGAAGTTAACGGAAGTTACGTTTTGGACCTAAGTGAAAAAATTGAAAAAGTTCACTGGTACTTTTGATGGAAAATGGAGTTTGTTGGCATAAGTGAAAAACGTGATAAAATACATTGTGCTTATTGATCATTTACCCTAAAAAATAAAGGGTATTCTAAATGTACTAAATTAGAGAGGAAAGAGTGTGCCATGAAAAATGAAATATATGCTTGTTAAGTCAAGAACCTTAATTTGGCCAATATGTACCGATATACCACATGTGGACTTCTAAAGCCAAGAACCAATCTTGACCATTAGATTGTTGGAAATAATTTGTAGCCTTTGGATTGCAAAAGTTAGTTATCATAATCAATTAATAGTGCTATCCTCATTTATATTGTAGAATATGTCACCATCCTTCACAGCCCTTGGATTTCCAAGACGCGTTCTTACGCATCCGATTTAAAAGTATTTCCAAGATGCGTTCGTACGCATCCGATTTAAAAGTTAGTGGTCACTCGATAAATAATGATATGTACTTTGTTTTGTATTGTAGATGTTTGCTATCTTTATTTATTTATTTTTGCAAAAAATAATTTTTTTGTCAGCTCTTAAAAAAAAGTTTTTCCATGAAAAAAATCAAAAAGTAAGAACGTGAACAGGAAATGCTATTTCAGTTCAAGTAATTTTATCATATTCCTCAACTTATTTTCCAACTTTTTATACAAATCAACTATTTTTTTTTACTATTTTTCATATTGCTATCAAACGAAACTCGGATCTTTTTAATTATGGGGACTGCTATTGACACACACCATCACTTTCTAACACACCTAAAAAAAGGCTAACAACACTATTGACAAATACCAGTTTTTTATTGTTAATTAATGGTTAAAATGTTAAACTTAAAATAGCTCCAAATCACTTTAAACCCAAATTAACATCATTAATTAAAAACAATTTTATTTATCATTATCATTCATCCAAATCATGAACCCTCACCACCACAACCAGAACCACCGCCATCAATATTTAGTTTTCTTCATTTTTGAAAGTGCACCACCACCCTTTGCATCATCATCATCATTCAGTACAATTTTTTTGTGTGTATACTCAATTACTTTTAGCCGAGTTAAGCTCATATTGCTCGGTTGTTTATCACTAAATTTAAGTCCATGTGTTAAGCTGTTTATCACTAAGTTAAGCTTTGAGTCATTTTTTATGTTCCACTTGGTTCTTAGGACTGAAAGGAGCCATTTCCCGTCTATACACAATCCAACGAAGACAAAAACACAACTAAATCAATTTTCACACAACAAACATATCAAACACGACCCGATACATTATAATGGTATGACTTTCCATTTATCCTTTTTGATGCAATTGATAGATCTAGCCTACCGTGGATTTTGGTATTTTGGTTCGGTTTGATAACCAAGTTGAAAAATGATTGATAAAATAAATTACTTCTATGAGAAGTTAAAAGGTTAAATGAGTAATTTAATGAGATGTTCTCCATATCGGAATTTATATTATAAGTAGATATTCTCTATATGTCCTTATTTTTATGAAAAATAAATAAATTCTTTCTTGCAGCACAAAAAAAAAATCTCTAAAGAAAAAAGCGAAAAGTAAAAGAACATCTTGCCACGTGTGTCAACTTTCCAACTTCTCACGGAAGTTGATTTTTGCTATAATTTTTCAATTTGTTATCAAATAGAGCCTTCTCACATAATTCACTTATACTACCACCACTAACAATAAAGGATCGATAACCTCATTTATGAAAATCATGAGGAGTAAGAAGCTACAAGGATTGTAGCTATTGGCGACTTCTCATATTTCTTAGAGCGAAAACAAATGTACAATGAGAGAATATATATATATATATATAAACATTCAATATTTCTTTCCCACAAAAGAATCATGATTTACTCAATATTTGCTTAAGCATTATTGCAAACAACAAGGGAGGAAAGAAGAGGATCAGCAGCACCACTAATAACACCACCCTCACTCTTCACTTTCAACAAATAATCCAATGCTCTCTCTGTGATCCTCTCACCGGGGACCATCACCGGAATCCCCGGCGGGTACGGACATATAAGTTCCCCGCAAATTTCCCCTACACTATCTCTAACCTTAACTTTTCTTTTACTAGCGAAAAAGGCCTCTCTCGGGCTTAAACTCATAATATTATCTTCAAAAGGTGCAATCCCCCTAGGACCCACCAATCTCTGTCCCGAGCCTCGACTAGTGTAAAAAGTGTCCGATAGATGTTTTAAGCCTAACACGAGCCTATGGACATGTTCTCTACATGTTCCGACGTTAATGGCAAATGTAATAGATTTTGTACCCGAGAGTTCACTAATAATGCCATGCTCCCTATCTAAGATTTCATCGGCTTCATAACCGGAGAGGCCTAGACCCCACACACCGACACTAAGTCTCAAGGGATCAATGGCCGGGAAGGTGGAAAAAGAGGGAAAATCGAGGATTGAGATTCCCCGGATTTTCTTGATGAGGGTTTTGGCTTCGACAGCTAATTCGATAGCTGCATTGAAAATGGTTTCCGGGTTTTCACTTATTTGGGCTCTAGCTGAGTCTAATGAGGATAAGAGAAGATAACTCGGGCTAGAGCTTTGTAGGGTTTGAAGGCATCTCGAAATTTTATCTCTATCAACCATAGTTCCTAATGTATGTAGCATTGACGATTGTGTTAAGGAGCATAAAACTTTGTGAGTGGATTGTATGGAAATATCAGCCCCTTGAGAAAGGGCTGAATTGGGCAAGTCCGGGTGAAACCCTAGGTGGGCCCCGTGAGCCTCGTCGACAATCACAGGAATTTTATGAAGGTGACAGAGATTGGAAATCTCACCCAAGTTGCTGCAGATGCCGTGGTAAGTAGGAGAAGTAACAAAAACTGCAGCGGGTTTTCGGCCTTCTATTTCCAATTCATTGATTGCCTTCTCTACCTGTAATCAAATATATTGTGTTTGTTATTCGTAAATATAACAAAATGATAAATTTCCTGAAAGAAGGGGGTAAAAATGAATAATAGAAGGGAGGTTATGTACTATTACATAAAGCCAAAGTTCCACTTTACTACACTGAAGCTGTATACTCAATCCGTTTAAAATCAAGAGTCTTACTTTGACTTTTCCTACTTTTTACGCGAAATACTATTTTCAACTTAATCAGTAGTCAACAGTACTTGTTTCTTATTGTGGGTGTTGGTACGTTGATTATGTCCTAAAAAGGAACAAGCCTCTTAAATTGACACGTTAAGAAAAGGAAACTGAGATCTTAATTTGAGGCAAACAAAGCAACCTTTTCAACCATTTTAACCCTATCATCTTCCAATTTTCCAAGAAAAAAAATGACGGGGGAGGAAGGAATGAGACATAAACCCTTGCCAATTCAAGAGGGCAATGGTTCAAATAACCATTAACTCAACTCTTAGTTTATAGTTCATATAATTTTAAATCACCTATATTCAAGTGTATAGCTCCCTCCAACCCCACACACCTAAAAGTAAAATAGGACTGATTAAGAGTCCGTGTTTGACTTTCACATTTTTTAAGAATGCTCTAATTTCATCCCATCAATGGTTTAGCACAAAACTTGTTTTCGATAGTAAATTTTGGTATGTTTATTGTGTTTTAAGAAGGAAAGTGGACTCTTAATTTAGATATCGCAATCAATGGTTTAGTGCAAAACTCAAAATTAAAATTCTCTCGGAAGTGAAGAAATGATTTAACATTAAAAACATGAACACAAACTTGCCTGAGTCGCAGTGATGCCTCCTGCAATATCCCAATCAAAATCATACTCAGGGACAATATACTTCGGTAAGGCACCGGATAAAACCATAGCTGATATGGCCGATATATGCGAATTCCGAGGTAGAATAAGCGTATCTCCTGGTGAACAAGTAGCCATTACAGCAGCCTGTATTCCACATGTAGTACCCCCAACAAGAAACCACGTTTCTGACGCTCCAAATAATTGGGCTGCTAGTCTTTGGGCCTCTAAAATGGGACCCACTGGAGAAAAGAGGTTATCGAGCTCTGGGAGCTCAGGTAAGTCATGAAGGAAGGGTTTTATCCCAATGACTTCACTCAATGAGGACGGTGCAGCCCGCCCTCGGTTGTGTCCTGGGAAGTGGAAACTCGCTGTGTTTTGCTCTGCCGAAGATTTTAATGCACTAACGAGCGGAGGGAGATTATGTTGGTCCGGTGCTTGAGAATTGAGAGTAGTGATATTATCCTTTGGGGTAGATTCAGTGTTTTCTATAAGGCGTGTTTTATTATGATTCTTCCCTGGCTCTACGATTCTTCTTTCCTGAGAGAGAGAGAGAGAGAGAGAGAGAGAGAGAGAGAGAATTATTTGCAGGTATATGGTTTTGAAACGTATAAATCAAAGTAGTATTGAGTTATTTGTCCTCTTCGCAGTGTGTCTGTTGGGAAAATTACCATAATAGACAGATAAATAACCAAACAATACAAGAAGAATAAGTCATATGAAGCAATAGACAAGTAAACTAATCTTAAAAATAAAATGAAGCAAATGGAAAAAATTATTTAAGTATTGAATTTCATCAGCAATTCGCAATATGTCTAAAACAAGATGTGTGTACATATTATACTCATACTTTCAGCAGCAAATGTCTGAATGCAAAATCCAGACACAATAATACAACAAAGAAAAAAAATCAGATGCAAAACGAAATCATACAGTACTATTGCAGACTGCCAAACTAACACACAAACCCAGCAAGGCGCCCGCTATGACTTCAATTTCTGTGTGGCCAATCGATTCTTTCAATGGAGGAATCAGCATTTGAGTGCTTTGCCGACCCCCTTTATCGGATTTCAGTAGTAGGGATGTGTTTTGCTGCTTTTTCATAAAAGAACTTTGTTCATCAAAAAATAGGGGCTCAAGGCTCCCTGATTTTAAGGACGGTTTTCCCGACGAAGAATCCACCAACCTATCAGCATCATCGGAGGGAATTGAGTTCAACTTAGTATTGGAAAAAACACGGTTTAATGCTTTCGCATGAATTCCCACCTCCCTTCTGACTCCTTGCGCGTCATACATGGTGATGCCAGCATAAACAACAGCTAAACCGAAAATTGCATCCGAGAAACCCCTTTCAAGGCCAAGGGCCGTGGCAGTGGCCACGGCTGCAGAGGAATGGGTAGAAGGGAACCCTCCAGCCTGAAAGGCAACCTTAAAGTCGAACTTTCCGTACAAAATGGCCTTAGTAGAAAACTTCAAGACCTGCCCGATTGCCGAAGATACAGCAGCTGCTACCAGGACCTTGTTGTGGGCGATCTCTGCGATTGTGTCAATTCCAGTTCCAAGACAAGTGAATGTTGAGAAAGACACAGTTTTCATCTTTCTTCTGAAGTAAGGGTGAGCACCCTGTCTGTGGGAAATGATATTGCCCCGGTCCCTGGGTTGTAATGGTGGAAAATGCGACAACACACCAGCGGAAGGGCTCCTCCAAGTATTCAACATGGCCTTGTGCCCTTGCGCTTGCCCCCTCTCTCTCTCCCTCTCCCTTTCTGCATCGTTTCAATGAATTAGTGCCATTTACACATATATAGGATTATCCAGGATTCTTGCATTTAGACCTTCAAAGTATATATAACTAGGAAACACGCACGCTTCTGTTTGGGTACCCGTGTTGGACATTGCTAGGACACATATTGGGTACTTGTGCAACATGCCATCACTAGGAAACATGCTTCTGTCTGGGTGAAGTACCCATGTTAGACATGGCTAGGAAACGGGTAAGGGTAGGACAGGCATTGGGTTCTTGTCCGACACGCCACATGTTATGTCGAATAAGTTTGGTATTAATAATGTTGTGGACATGCCATGTGTACTTCTTGGACACGGCTGAGAGAAAGAGTTAAAAAGTGGGTAACTTTTATAAATGTTTGGGGTGTCTTAATAAAAAGAACAAAAAGATAAATATTATTACTTTAGTTATATGATATACAAATATACAATCAGTTCCCAATTCCTGTTCTGACAAATAATCGACCAAAATCAAAAGGCTAGGGTTTCACTTCCCATCTTACCTCATAATAATAAAAAATTATTTATTAATGTGTTCCTTGATGTACCCGTGTCTATGTTTTTTAAGATTTCCCGTATGTCTCTTATTGCCGTACTGGGTACTACACCGGTACCCGTATCCATACTTCATAGGTATTTAAGTCAACAGTACCTCTGGTGCAAGAGTTAAATTTTAGGTTAGTACCCCCTCTTCTTTTTTCTCCCTCTTTGAGAGAAATGGTAATTGTAAAGTTGGTCAGATTTCTTAATATGCTTAACTTTCAAACTGGGACTCCTAATTTGAGACGGACATAGTAATTTGGAAGCTCCAAGAACAGTAACATACTTGGCAATGACAATTGACATCCAAAGCACCGCATTCAAATCAAGAGAACATGGATTGGAAGGGTGATCCAGAGCAATATAGAAAAGAATATATAAGAATACAGATAGGAAAGAGGGGGGAGAAGGGAAAGACGCCCACCAGCGGTTGCTCATGAGCCCTAAGCACACTTGCTTAATCAAATCATATTCAGCTCTGGTTAATAACAATCATTACAACCTTATTAATAACCTACTAAGTAACCCTAATCTAATAAAAAAAATACAATAAACCCTTAGTAAGATGATTAACTAATATAATCCTAATAACCCTAAATAAACATAAATACTATATAATTATCCTTAAATATAAATACATTAACATAAGTTACACTAAAATCTTCTCGTATTCCACATCAAAGGGCTCCTCCCAAAATCATTTATATTGTAAGGACAACTTACTTCTACCTTCTTCCACAATTAGTTTTAGGCACAAGGCGTTTTTCCAATGTTTGCACCTCACAAAGACGCTTTCTGTAAAGCTCGTTTTTTTTTTTTTTTTTCAGCAGGGGAGAAATAGCAAGCCCCTAAAAATGTCTTACTCAAAATCAACTATACTATTTACAACTCAACTTAGTTAACCATATACAATCCAATTTAACAATCCCCTTAAGCAAATGGGAAAGATCCTCGCAACTAACAAACACTCCACCTTCTCTCAGTTTTACATCCGAAATTTGCTAAATAATCAACTTGCCATATCGCTTTCCCTATACACATGGATATACTGCAATCAAACTGCTCTAGGAAAGTCTTTCTTTCTCAGATTTCGTAAGAGATAGCCCAACGAACCTTCAACTGGCACTTCAAAATTTTAAACAAAATCGAAGAATCGGCCTCTATGTCAATTGCAGATCTAACATTATCCTTGCATTTATTCAAGCCTTGAAGAAGGGCTCTAGTCTCAACCATCATGTTTGTGCCAAAACTATAAAATTCAGAAATTGCCAATAAATTGTTTCCTGAAGAATTTCTTACTGGGCCAGCCCGAGGGGCACACGAGCAAGGTGGCCGCCTTGGGCCCCATATTTTTGTATGTGTGTATAGTGTACTTGGTCTAAAAGGGTCCGTTTTACAAATTTGCCTAGGGCCCTTAAATTTTCCGGGCTGGCCCAGTGACTCTTAACAGACAGCCACCTCCACTGGTCCAGGATTACCCTTTGAACAGTCATCAGAATTCAATTTGACCCTTCCCAAAACAGGTTTTAACCATCAAGTAATCTGAAATGAATTTCCCTAATCAAGCTTATGATGAATCTGGAACTCCTACAGCCACTTATATCAGAACCATTACTTCTTTTAAGGATCTTGTGAGTTGTGACCACTTAAAATGGCTCTAAGAGAGTCTTTCACTTAAAAGTTCTATCCTCATTCAATTCAAAACATAGGCTAAATAAATATTACTTGTGCTACATAATTATTAATTACAAAAATAGAAGTTAGAGAGAGAGAGAGAGAGAGAGAGAGAGAACACTCACTCACCTGGCTAATATGAGCTCTAAATCTTCTGTTTGGCCTGAAATTGCAGTTATTACCAAAACTTAGGACCAAATCTCTGCAAATGAATTTCAATAATCAAAAATCTCTCATCAACAGGATTTCTGAATTAAAGTTTATGAAATCTCTACAGTTGGATTTAAACTATATATATATATATATTAGAACTGAAGAAAAGAAGACAGACTCACCATTTCTAAGAAAACAGAAGCCATTGGTTTAACCGTTTAAGGAAGAGGAAGATTCGGTCAAATAATCTTGACAAATAAAAATATCAAAAATGACCTAGACCCATTAGAGTTTGTGGCCCATTCCAGTATTTAGTATTAGATTTGGCCCATATATATATATATATATTTTTTACATGGTGTCCGAACCAACTTTTGTGCATCTAGACTCATCTTCACTTGTGATTCGTGATTGTCGCTGACTAAGCATTATTTTAACAACGTCAGAATTCGACCTTAAGAGTTACAAGTCGACTCAAAATTATCCCAATAGCAACCTTACCCCATATTAAACTACGCTTTCTTACACATAAACTATTTTCTATTTGTAGAATTGTAGGTAGTCTCTTTAATAAAATAGTGGGTAGTTGTTCATGATCAATTTTTTCAGTTATCGAGATTCAATTTAAAAAACTATCAGCCAAATTTAGAATTAAACACAGTGCGCTGACACCTGGAGGCTGCTAGTGTTTTTCTTTGTTAAAATTTCTGTTTTCTAATAATCCAGTGCTAAAAATTGTAATGAGCCTTGCATCAAAAAAATTTGTATATGGGCCTATGTCATTTTGTACTATTGATTAATTCCTATAAAACCTGTCTGTGATTTGGTGCATGTGTGTTCTTCTCTCACATTTTTTCTTGAATATATATATATATATATATATGATAATACAGATAAATCATTATTTACCAATAATTTAATTTCTTGGTTGATGGATTTTTATTCTTGAAATAAAAAAGTCAACATGTTCGATCCAAATCGAACCTTATTATTGTCCACCTATTTATACCACTTTTGTGCCTACTTTTATTGTGGTAGTTCTAGAATTTTATAAATTTTGAAAAGTTGTGTTATTAAATCATTGCTTGTACAAAAAAGAATATAGTTCAAGTTTTGGAACCCCACAACTGTTTATTATTATCTTATTGAATTCAAACAACCATATGCGACAGTCACCATGACTCCCATAATCTTAACTAAAGAAGGGTCAATAAATACCTAATCTGCTTTTTTCAAGAATAAATACTGTCTTTGACACAAGTTACAACTAATATATTATATTAATAAATCAAGTCAGTCCATGATATAATAGAACTCTTTATGTTCCGAACTAATGGCCGGATTTAATATCAATATTTATGTTTTGATCTAACAACTCAGGATTATAATGGCATATTTGTAATATAAATGATAATAATAGGTTTTGTTTAATTCACCAACAAAATATAATAGTGTTTAAAACCTACCAAAATTTGTTGTTTAACTTTATCCATTAAATTAAATATTTATTTCTAAAATTAGATTGTTTATATATTTTCAACTCCTACTAAAATTTATTTTACATTAATTTAATTATATATATAAAAAAAAATGTAAATTATCTTTATAAAAAATTTATCATATGAGAAATTGTTGACTTGTAAGTCACTAATCTTGTTTTGATAATAACAATAAAGTTAATTTTGTGAAATTTAACTTAGTTGATGTTTTAAGCTTTAGCCACAATAATTGATCATACATGGATTCAACCGAAAAGCTGGAATCAAGATCATCCATCTACAAGTATTGCATTTCAATCAACTTCTTGACAAACACACCTTCAATAGCGTCTCTATGAAGAACAAAGATCCAAAGAAGAAAAGAAACGAAAATAAACTCAAAGCTCTCAAAGATTCATTGTTGATAATTTAAGTGAGTGCTTTTAGTTTCTTGTGTAAAGATATCATTGTTCAATTATGTAGCTCATAAAATGATATAACCATGTCAAGATTGATCAAAACTAGTTTTATCCTTGAAAACGTATTTTTACCGAAAACTAGTCATCTTAAAAATATTCACTGTAAATTTATAAGAATGAATTTTTATACAAAAATTATACTAGCAGTCTTAGAAACTCATTTTTAAGCATCCCCTTGCCTCAAAATGGATTTTTGAGTTAATTTGCAAAAATATGAAAAATGGGATTTTTGGCATAACTGGCCTTAGACCAGTGGACTCCATCAGTCGACTGATGGGCTTTGCTCAGTCGACTGATGGCCACTCAGTCGACTGATGGCCCAAAAACTAGCAGTTGGATTTCAGATTTTTTACCATTTTTGGTACCAAACTTCTACCAACTCTATCCAAACGGCCATATGGTTTCCTAGACTATATATACACCATCTAAGACTTATTTAAACACTCTTGAATCATTCCTACACTACTCTCTTCATCTTTATTCATTTTCAAAGATTCAAGAACATTGCTTTTGATCAATCTTCTTTATTTTGAGCTATATTTTATTGATCAAATTTGATATCTCTTAGTGCGAGCTTAAGTTGTAATATTCATACACTATAGAACTATTGTACATTGGTGTTAGTCACCAAATCATTTCTTTCAAACATTAAGAGAGGTTTATCTCTTAAGATAGCAAGAGTGAAAATCTTGTGTGAGTATTGAGAGAGTTTCAATACTTGTAAGAGTGTGTGAGAAAAATACACTTGTAGTGGTTTGATCTTCACCCGGAAGGAGATCGGTTATAGTGGATATTCTCGGGGTACTAACCGAGCGCGAAAGTAGGGGCTACCAAGCCGAACCGTGTGGACAAAAAGTCTTCGACTTTGATCGGTTCAATCTTTCTATCTCTTAAATCCTTATATTGTGATATTTCCATCTTGTGATTGAAATTATCTTTGTCTCTTGTTTTGCTTGATACATATTGACATCAAATATTTTTAAATTGATTTTAAAAATCCCATTAAGTTTTAAAAACCCTATTCACCCCCCTCTAGGGTATTTTCCGACCTACAGAAATATTTATGTATAATTGATTTTGTTAAATAAACCAGTTATTTTTTGTTAACACTTTATTACACGATTATATTTTAAGATTATCTATCTATTTAGTGAAATAAAAAATAAAATATCATATCATATAAATTCAGTGAGATTTGTGTTTTCCCCTTAATAATAATAATAATAATAATAATAATAATAATAATAATAATAATAATAATAATAAAAGTCAATATTATTACACTAATAGGCCGGAGAAAACTACTGTACTTGCAATTGGTAAAACTTGAACTTGGAACGTCCATGTTTTATTTCGAATTTTTCTTTGACATAGTAGTAGTAGTAATTATTAAAAATAAATGGACACAAGCCTTTAGGTTATGTTAAGTATTTTTTTAAATGTCTTTCATATGATATGGTAATCTTATTCTATCGTATAACCCATTATATAATTTGTCAATATATTAAATCCTAGTATTTTTGGATAATTATTGTTGGTAAATTTATTTTCTTTTTATCCATCCATTTAGTGAAATAAAAAATAATATCATAAAATTCAATAAGATTTGTGTTTTCTCTAATAATAATAATAATAATAATAAAAGTCAGCACTATTATGTTAACAATCGGAAAAAACTGTTACACCTGCAATTAGTAAACTTGAACTTACAATGTCCATGTTTTCTTTTGATTTTCTTTTTGACATAATAATGGTAATTATTAAAAATATATGAATACGATGCCTTTAAGTTATGTTGAGTATTTTTTAAAATCTCTTTCATATGGTATGGTACAGTGGCGAAGACAAAAATTCAATCAAGGGGGAAGACGATTTAAAGCACACAAAAATATAATTTAAAGTCATAAAATTTTAGTGCAAGCATTGCATTAATACTAAAAATTACTCACATTCTACGATATTTCATATTTTGAAAGTATTGCAAGGTGTCTTCCTTCTCAATAGAATACAAACAAATAGGGGTTTATACCTAAATTACCTAATATTATGAAACTAATCAATTAATAAAGAAGTAAACCTAATATTATGCAATTAATCAATTATTCTAGAAATAAACTTAATGTTGAGTAATCACTGTCAATTCTTCTTCAATTAATCTAATATGGACCTAATATTATGACATTAATTAAGAATAGAACTAATGTAAGGCAATTGATTAAGAAATACACCTAATATTAATCAAGAAATACACATAATATTAATAAAGAAATACACTTAATACTAAAAAAGCTTAAGAAATATACTCACCTATAGCATGTGGCAGATGGTGGCGGGAGTCGGTAGAGGCAAAGGTAAAGCAAGTAAGTAAAGAGAAAAAATAACAAGTAGAAGAAGAGAAAACAATAGAGAAAAAGGAAATATGATCTCAGGAAATAAAATGAAGTATGAGGATTTAATTGAAATTTAAACTTTTAAAGGAACCCTAAAGCTTAAACTCCAGTATGCACCAAGAATCAGATGGCTCTCTTTTAGGTCAAATTTACAATTAGATATCCTAAAGCATAAAGTTTTGCACGTAGGTTTCTTATATATATTTTTTTATTTTTCAAAAAGTATATCATATTTAGTAAAAAAATTGAAAATCAAGAAGGGGTCACTTGCGCACCCCCCCCCCCTCTCCCCAAAATAAATAAAAAAAGCACCGCTCCTGTCAATATATTAAGTCCTAATAATTTTAACTAATTGAGTAAATTTATTTTCACTTTACAAAATAAATAAAATTATCCGCTATAAAATTGTTTGGTTATTTAAACATACTACCAAATTTGTATACTTCCATCTAAACTTAATTTTACATAACAATAAAAAATAATTTTGAGTTGCCTTATATTTTGCTAACTATTAGTCAAAAATGATGGTAAATTAATTTTTTCTTCTTTTGTGAAAAGGGCAACAAAGAGATATAAAATTCCATATCAAATTAAAATCTTTTAAGGACGGAGAAGTTCAAAATGAGACATAAAAGGATGGGTGTAAATTATATTTTTGTGATTTTTTTATGCAAGCAATGATTAAATAATACAATTTTTATTTTTTATAGAATTTTACAACCACCGCAATAAAATGTATAAATGGGTAGAATACAACTACCACATAAGGTGGACATAACATTTTTTTTTCTTTTCTTTTCTTATTTTGAATTATGAAAACTGTAATACAATAACTTTTAAAGTTCATTTATCTATGGATATATAGTTATTTATTATTTGCTTTTTTTTTTTAATTTATGTTTTTAAAACTTACAAGGCCATATTTTTGTTTGAATAAATTATTTGATCTGATTGATCCATGTAATAAGATAAGCGAGCATTTTCATTTAAATAAACAACATGTATGTATCCTTATAGTTTATTAGAAAAAAAAATGAGCTGTTTATTTTAAAAGAAATATATTATTTGAATACTTTGTGTTACAATGAATAAGATTTCACAATTTTAAATGGTATTTATATTTATAATTTATGATACTTTATGAATGGTAGATTTTAAAATAAATTAATGCTATTGCAAAAGTAGAAGGACTTGGCAATAAATGCATAGTGAAAATTTTTTGAGTTATCATTTAAATAATACCCATAATTTAAGATATCCCTATTTTACTAAGGGAAATGATATTAGCACTCCACTTTAGTATTAAGGCACTCCACTTTTTTTTAGTGATATAAAAAGTGCCCCAAAAGATATATATAAGTGTCACTAAAAATAAAAGTGGAGTGCTTTAGGACAAAAGTGGAGTGCTAATATCATTTCCCTTCACTAATACTTTGAGTTATCCATTAAACAAACCATGTTGAGGAGGGCGAATGGGGACTTCAGAGGATTAGCAAAGTAGAGATAACTCAAATTATGAATATTATTAAAGTAGCAAATTCAAAAAACCCCTAATAAAAAGTATGAACCTATATCATTTGGTTTGATAAAGGTCAAAACTACTTACAGCAATTAGGATAACAAAAATCCTAGCCTAGCGAGTTTTTAACCAAACTCTAATGGGTATTTATTTTTAAATTGTGGTAAGTATAAGTAATATATATATATAGGAAAAATTTCAAGTAAGGACCTTAACTTAAGGTCCTTATTTACGGACTTGTCCTTTTGGCACGCTTCTCGATGGAATTTTTTGATGAAATTTGGTGGGGATGTTCTTCATCGTGTGTAGAACATCTCTACCAAATTTCATCAAAAAATTCAACCGGGAAGTGGGTTAATTTGGTGGGGATGTTCTACACACAATGAAGAACATCTCCACCAAATTTCATCAAAAAAATTCCATCGGGAAGCATGCCAAAAGGGCAAGTCCGTAAATAAGGACCTTAAGTTAAGGTCCTTATGGGAAATGTTCTGTATATATATATAACCGTATATATATAATTGTTTTTATTTAAATACTCTTATAATATTATATAATTACAATAAATCGGTGCATATTAAGGCCCGTTTCGCATTTTCAAAGCTAGCCATCTTTCATACCAAAGTTAGTGTTGGGTTAATCTCATTTTTAAATAGGTTGGATTTTAGTTTAGCCAAACAGGCCTCAAAGCTTGTCCCATTTTCTATCACTACATCATTATTTTTAAGCTAAATTTTCTTTTTTTATTTTTTTGTGCCGTAAGTACAGACATTACTAAGTATTTATATATATCGAGTCAAGTTATAAACGGATTGGCGCCGCGTAGTCATATTTAACTTGTTACTCAAAAAACTTAACAAATTCGAATAGAATTTGAATACACGGATTATAAGTCCATTACAATTTCATTTTTTTGTTATAATCCAGTGCTAAAGATTGTAATGGGGCTTGTATCAAAAAAATAAATTGTAGTGGGCCTAGGTTCATTTTGGACTATTGATTAATTCATATAGACCGGTCTATGATTTGGTGCTTGTATGTTTTTCTCTCACAATTCTATTTAATACATACGAGAAGACAGATAAATTGTTGTTTGCTAACAATATTGTTTTTGGTTGATATCGTCATTATTCTCGTAACAAGAAGAATATTTGTTTGATTTACATGGTTGTAATGACTAACCTTTTGTTGTCCACCTGTTTGTGATAGACTGGTGGTAGTGTGTCTATTGTTGTGATAGTTGTAGAATTGTATAAAAATAAAAAGGTTGTATTATTAAATAATCGCAATTCAAGTTTTGAGACGCATCACAACTATTTTATTATTATATTATTGTATCCATCGATAATATGTAAGGTTCACTGTAACCTCCCATAATCCTAATTAGAGAAAGGCCAGCAAATTCCAATTCGTTTTTTTAAAGTGAATATTGTCTTTGATACAAGTTGCGACTGGTGTATATACTTATATATGTCAAGTCAAGATAGTCAGGTCATAAGACAGATCGATTCTCCATATAATCATATTTGACTTGTTGCTCAAAATGCTTAACATATTTAAATCGAACTCGAATACACGGGTTAAAAGTCCATTACAACATTTGACCAACTCTGTCATATACAAATTCAATTTTGGTAAAAATCCAAATTATTTATAGGCTTCTTTAAAATAATCTGAATACGTTTGTGTAAGACACAACACAGATTTGTTTTAAAAAAAAATATATGTATATATATTAAATTATTAATTAATCCTCTATTTTAAATGATGAGTTGGACCATGGTTTTGATGAGCAAATGATTTCATGGAGACCATTTTTTTTTTTGAAAGCAAGTTGGAAGCTGTTCTATTAAATCGAAAGCGAGTACATCTAAAATAAACGAGGGGCAATCACCTACTCACTCGATACAATTAAACAAAAAGTATTCGATGCCCTAGCTAAACTATGAGCAACCACATTCACTGACCTCTTAACAAAAGCAATACTAACTTGATCAATATCTTTAATCAAGTTAAATTATTACTGTTGATGGTATGATTAAATTATTAATTGGCCAGCTAAAAAGGGGTTGGGATTATCATTAATATCAATTTAAAAAACCGTAAAATTAATTTTTAATTATTTTTTTTTATTAAATTTTGTAATGAAGCCAGTGGGTTCTTATGGGGCACCGAGACATTATTCTCAAGTGCATGTATGAATCATTAGCTACTAGTATTCTTTTTGTGCTAAATTGATAGTTTTAATTTGAATTTTTAATTTAATTAAGGATATAATTTATTTTTTATTGTGAAATTTAATATGTTAGTTATATTTTGAAAAAAAAAATAGAACGTCAATTTAAAATGTATTAAAAAAGAAAGTAGAACAATTCAAACTTGAAGACGAGGGATTAATTGATTTTTAGACCAAGGTTTTTCTTATTGGTCTTTTACGGCATCGAGAGACAAGGCTCTTTTTTACACACACACACAAGTATATGTGTATGTGTGTGTGTGTCAAGCTATATATTTAAAAATTAGTATTAATTGCACTTTATTTCTCTTAACAATCGAGGTATTAGCACGTACTTTGCCATATGAACTACTGAAGTTAGCAATTAGTACCACCAACTATTCAATTTGTTGCATTTGACCCGTTTTGGCTGATGAGCTTAAGAATTTTAAACAGTTTGGGGCCCAAATATAATTTTAGATAAATTAGGACAATAAATATATTTTTTATTTTTTGTCACCATTCTTGGGCATCATCTCCATCCTACTCTTCCTCAACCTTAAACCGTTATCACCATTTCCAGTTACTCTCTCCGACCACCTCCGACATCACCATTTATGGTCACCATCTCCGTACATGCAACTCCTACTACTTACACCAAAAAGGTTAATAAAGTTCCCTTTGACCATAGGATCTCTAAGAACATTGATAAAAAAGATCATTCGAGCAAATCTTCGAGAAAACAAAGGTGCATAAGAATTGGCAAAGTGAGAACCATAGGAGCAACAGGGAGGTTGATAAGCCTGCAGTCGCAGCCACAGGAGATACCACATTCACCAGACACATGGTACAAGCCTATTGAACAGCCGGCCACCCATGATTCTCGTAACATGCGTTACAAAAAGCTGCTTCTGTAGTTGAGCTTGCCCAAGCATTCTTAACATCAATTTCAGATCCAAAAACAGTTGGTCGAAAATGATCACCAAAGATGGTGACCATAAATGGTGGTGTCGGAGGTGGTCGGAGATGGTGGTGGTCAGAGATGATGACCGGAGAGAGTAACCGAAAATGGTGATAAAGGTTTAAGGTTAAAGAAGAGGTGGATGGAGATGATGCCCAAGAAGTGGTGACAAAAATTAAAAAATATATTTATTATCTTAATTTATCTAAAATTATATTTGGGCTCCAAACTGTTTAAAATTCTTAACCTCGTCAGCCAAAATGAGTCAAGTGTAACAAATTAAATAGTTGGTGGTATTAATTTCTTACTTTGGTAGCTCATATAGCAAAGTGCTAATATCTCAATAGTTGAGAGAGGTAAAGTGCAATATAATTAACCCTAAAAATTAATATACATGTACATTTAAACATAACATGGCTACCACCGCTAGCTGATTACGGACCTGCTATTAGCTAGCCACTACCAAAGTTCCAATGAGGTTGCCGATCTCCAGCAACAATGGATGGTGACCGAAAGGGTGGTAAATAGCGCGCATTGAACTAGCTAAGTGAGGCCTACTGGCCATAATGGGCAAGGAGGACATAAAAATGCATTTTTATACAAGTGATACATCCTGAGTGCATTTGATTGTTGGGAGAAAGGAAAGGAACGAGATTCGAATCTAGCCATGCAATTGGAGACTTAAAATAGATCAGAAGTTTTAGGACAATTTTTGTAAAAAAGGTATAATCCTCCTTTCGAAAAGACTCGAGTGACCTTAGGCCATCCCCTGAGGTTTTTTTATATATATATATAAATTCATTTGTATCACTTGTTATGGTGCATTAAGAAGATTTCTACATTTGTTTGGCAATACAATTATGTTAACGTTTATAGAAAAGTTTCATTTTTTTCATTTGTTCCATCTCTATTTACTTTTCTATTTTTGGAAAAAAAACATCTCATTTACACTCACCTAATTATACTTTTCACCCCCTTATCTTTTATTTAAATAAATAAAATACATGTTTTACCAAACAAACAACCTCTAACATTGTTCATCTTAAAAAAACTATTCATCAAAAAAGAACGTTGTTAATCTTTTCTCAATGTTGCCTCCATTTAAATTTGCGCATGTTTTTTCGAAAACTATTAATCATATCCTTGCTCTGTTGGAAAAAAGGGAGAATAGATCGTTGGAAAAGGTCAAAGAAGTGGCTGAACAAGGGATTGATAAAAGAGAATAAGTCAATAGATCAAATTTGATACTAGAGAATCGAAACAATTGAATCCTCATATAAAACTCAGAGAAAATAAACTCATGCCTTCTTGTCACAAGCCTTGATTTCGTGTGATTAAAGAACTGATGCTCCTATCAGAGAGTTATAGGTTTGCGAAAAATTGGTAAATGTTGGAACTTGTGATATCAAATTTTTTTGATACAAATAGGAAACTAACGAAATCAAATTTAATGGTTTTCTTCCTCTATATCAAAATAACTATTGATCACTTGCAAATACAAATTTTCTTATCATCATTTGAATCATTCACAATAAACAAAATAATTATTTTAGATCTAACTCTATTAAGAGATTTGTTCGAGTTCTTACTCAAGGTGGTATTTGATTCTAATTACTCTCTATATTACAATCTTTTGCGGTAGAATTTATGTGATATTGTTGATATCTTTATGGCTTTACTGTGCTTCCATACTAGTGCAATTTTAGCCGAGGGTGATGTAATAGTATGGCATAATTGATGGACATGGAGGGGGTGGTGGAGTATGAGAAGAGATTTGATACATATATATATATATATCTTTTAGATTTTTGCTCTGTACGACATATATATTATTATAATTCTTCTATTTGTTATTCTATGATTTTGGGGAGTATATCAAAGCCATTGTCCACTAATTTCTTAAGTCATAATGTGTATTAATTTCGGCAACGGTGCTTAATTTCAATGGATTTAAGCAATGGCTAAATAACAACAATGGTAAAGAAAGAGATGGAAAGAAATATTGTTGTTTATAAGAATGTATTCGGCACTTGCAAAGTAGATGGGGTGAGAAGAAAGGAACATAAATTTTTTTTTGATGGGGCAATTGCAAGCGGGGGGTGAAAAGAATAATTCAGTTGGTGTTCGGTGGTAGGGTTGGCAATTTGGGTTCGCGTGTCGTGTTCGAGTCGTGTCAACACACAAGTATTACAGTATTAGTGTCTACCTGAACACGACCCGTCTAACTAATCGTGTCATTTATATTAACTCAAACACGGACCTGTTTATTTTATAGTTTACACGACATGACCCGACTAACTCGTTTAATAAATAAGTCGTGTTAAACCTGCAACTTGACACGACAAGATTAACCTTTTAAAGATTATAATGACAATTAAGTCTTATGTGAAAAAAATTAACTTATTTTATGATAGTTTTAAATTTTTAATAAGTAATAATAAGTATCACCCAGTACCAAAATTCAATATAATATCAAAATAATAATCTAGAGTCAAAATTTATAGCATTCCAATCACCGAAGCAAAAACATAAAAATTTAGTAGTTTATCCATCATGAAAAATATAATAACTATCATCTACTACGAATACTAAAAATAAGAATATAATTGTCCAAGCAAGATGGCAAAATAATATATATATATATATAATTGCAAAAAAATTGTGTTAATTGCGAATCAATTTTGAGCTAGCGGGTTAACCCGAACACAACCTGTTTAGTTTGCGGGTTAAGTGTGTCTGACCCGAACTCGTTTATACTTGACCCAAATCTGCTAATTCCATGTCGAGTTTATGTCAGGTTAACGTGTCATGTCAAATATTACCGGCCCTATTCAGTGGGTGTATTTAAAAACACCATTTTAAAATTAGCGCTCCAATAATTAAGAGGGCCGTGGTCCTTCGACCCCAATTTAGTCGATTCCAGATTGTTGTTGGATTCTTCCTTATGTTGGAGAGTTGAACCTCAATGGGGATTCGTCCCTATATGTTTCTAGTTAGGTTTTTTGGGTTGGTGTTTGTGATTGCGAGATGACTTCTGGTTTAGTTATCCTCACCCTTTTCGGATGAGGTTATATTAATTAGCGAGATGAAAAAGGGGAGATGAAGCGACACGGTCTTTCGAATATTTTACTAATAGATCGGTAAATAAAGTGGTTCATTTATTAGCTCTAAAGTCTTTATGTTTGTTAGAGTTGTTTATTAAGAATTTTCCTTTAAAAATTGACTTTGTATGAGATTTCAACTATTTTAATACAATTGTTTGGTGTTGTTGATGATGATAATGACAACAACAACAACAACAACAACAACAACAACAACAACAACAACAACAATAATAATAATAATAATAATAATAATAATAATAATAAAAAGTTTATTTGTGTAATATATATAAATAGGCCCAAAAGGATCGGATTGGGCTTTAATAACTTTCAATGATCCAGTCACTCTCATAAAGGCCCTAAACATTTTTTTCCCTAATAAACATTATTAAATATATGGGGCCCACATATACATCAAACTCGCGTTAACTTCAATGGCTCTTTTGTAATTATCTATTCACCTGCATTCAAGGTAATTCTAAACGCTGTGTCAAAAATTGAAATAGCCATATTAAATTCATTACATGATCGTCATGCCATATTTTTATGTTTTTTAGCCAAAAGGAAAACCCCCTAAATTTTATTAAGATATAATTGATGCAAAAATCTAGAGGGGGTCAAAAGATCTTTACCTCAAAAAAGATAGTAAGAACTTAAAAAAAAAATACAAAAATTACTCTAATCAAGCTAGGGTGTGTGAACACCCCAATCCGCGACTCTCGCGTGAACTTGATTAACAAGCATAGATGCATCAAGTCTTGAGTCGTCATGCATACAAGAGACTGTTAGGAAAAACCCTGATTTTCGAGCGCGTTAGGAATTAATCGCAACCTTGTCGCCACTTCGCTTACTAGGACGGGGATCGCCCCGTTAGAAAAATTGAGTTTTTTGGTAGCTAGCCGCACGCCCCCAACCGCATGGTTGGCTCCCAACCGTACGGTTGGCTCCTAGCCGCAGCCCCCAACCGCACGCTCCAACCGCACGGTTGGCTCCCAACCGTACGGTTGGTACCTTCCCTAGCCGCACGGTTGGCTCCCAACCGTACGGTTGGCACCTAGCCGCACGCCTCAGCCGCAGGCCTTGCGGCTACCCTTTGCGGTTGGCCTCTTTTGGAGCGTTTTTGGCGAGATTTTTGCTATAAATAGGACCCTTGGGCTCCCATTTAAGGACATCAACACTCAATGGTGTTTTTAGCAAAGTAGAAACTCTGTCAAAATTATTAGAGAGTCATTTTAGAGAAATTCTGAGAGAGAATTTCTAGAGAGAGAAAGGAGCAATCAAGGCAAGGTTCTTATTTCTTCTTCAAGCGCATCAGGTATAACTTTCTACCACTTCTCTAAATTTCGGTATTACATTTCCATATTATTTTTAATACAGAAAATTAGATAACTTGCAAGGAAGTTCATTGCTTTCAAAATAAGTCCTTTCTAAGTTTTACAAGAAATCTAAAACCTGTTTTGACACGTTTTCAAGACAAACAAAAATACAAAAACAGTTTCCAAAAGAATGGAACTACGAGACTCTGATTTCATTCTACGAATGAATATGTAGGCGCTCGCAAAGCTCAAGTCTGATTTCAAAATACGGTTTTAAACTAAATTTATCCGGAAAGGACTATCCTGGAAACAATTCAAGCTACTTGCAAGATATCTAAAATAGAAATTAGATACATGATCCATTAAGAGACCGAAAGGGCGAATTGGGTGCCTAACACCTTCCCAATTCGTAATGTAGTTCCCGAACCCTGGCAAAGTAAATTTTTAAAATAAATCTCTGGTTTCAAACGTATGAAGGATAATTCACTTTTGAATTGTCCTTTGTACGATATTTTGTTTGTTTTCTTGTAAAACAAACTGGCGACTCTATAAAATACGTTTTCAAATAAAACCGAGAACGAGGACTCTTCTATTTCTTCTCGGGGTATGGGTTCGGATTCTCACAGGGTGTCAAATTGAACTTGATTCAAAAGATAGGTCTCTTCTTGATCAAAACGAGATTGATATGATATCACATTAACTGCTTTTTTAATCTTTTCTTGTGGTTTCTCGAGCAAACTACTGTGAAGCCTTCTTTTCTTCTTTCCTGGGTCTAATATTTGAATTTTGATTACCAATAATAGTGGAGCATATGGCTTTGAAGCACTCATACTTGTTTAGATAGTACTCCATCCGTCCCAATTTAATTGTCACACTTTGAAAAATTAAAAATTAAGGAGACATAATAATTACTCCAAGAGAAAATACTTATTTCTAAAAATGTCCTTTACTTTTCTTCCAATAAAAAAAGGTGGCGGGACCCAAAAAAGGAAAGTGGGGAAGCTTAAAGGATAATATTAAGGCTCCGTTTGATAGCAACACGAAAAATGAAAATAAAAATAACTAATTTTGGTGAGAAGATGGAAAATATGTTGAGGTATATGGTGAGATACTCTCCATCTCACACTTATTTTGTGAGTATATGTCCTACATCCTCCTTTAATATTTTGTGAAAAAATTTTCTCCACCATCACCCAAAGAAAATTTTGTCATGGAAAAAAGCAAAAAAGCAAGAGTTAATTTCACTACATCCCTCAACTTATTTTCCATCTTTTCACCTAAATTAGTGAATTTCTTTTTCATTTTCCATGTTGCTATCAAACGGAGCCTAAAAATAAAAAAATTGTTGTAATTAATGACATGCTAAATATAGAAAGTAGACAATTATTTTGGGACAGCTATAAATGGAATAATGGACAATTAAAAATGATGTGTCGATATCCATGGCCAGATATTACCAGATAGATGCGCTACATAGTGAGTAAATATCATCTCCATATTTGAAGAAAAGACGTATTCTCTAAAAGCCCCCATGGAAACGGATTCTAGTCAACTTCTTAAGAGAAAAAGAAAAATAAAAATAATATCTACAATTTGAATTCTAGTTAACTTCTTAAGAGAGAAGAAAACAAAAAAAATAATATCTACAATTTGAATTCAAAAATTTTAACCTTAAACAACGTGTAAACGAGAAAAACTTCAAAGGGACAAAATCGCCAAATTACCAACAAAATAAAAGTAAAAAACGATTAATCAAAATAAAAAAAAAAATTGTTCTTAATTAAAAAGTTGTCCTTGAAACTAATGTGTGAAAACTATTGTCCTTTATTATAACGAGAGGTTAGATATTGTCCTTTATTATTTTCTATTGTTTTATTGTAAATTAACAAATTGTAAATTGTTTCATTTCAACAAAAAAAAATTATAATGTGGTTTAATTTTTCACATGAACTTGTATGATAGTTATAAGTTATGTAATTTCAACTATATCTCTACGTTTTATCGCTTAATGTAATAGGTATTAACTTAATTTTATAACTTTATATACATAAATTAGATAATTTATGAATTAAGTAATTTTAAATTGTTTAATTCATAATTTATTAATTTGAAGGACAACCAAACGGATAAATGGAGCAAATATATTAATGTAATTAGAACGGTAAGTATTTTCGTAAAAGGGGGATTATATATAAACGGGACCGATTTTGGTAAAAAATTATTTTTTAACGACAAATTTTTATTTTTAAAATATTAGAAGATTGCTAAAAATACAATCTGTATACGGACGACTCGTACTTAATCATCGCCGTATATATAAACATTAACACGCGCTAGCATGCAGAGGAATCTATTGAATAATTTGCTACCTTAATAATTAACGAATTGAAAGACATGAGTTAATAATCCCAAACTTAATTCCTTTGGAGTGAAAATTTTATTTACTTTTTGCTCTCTTTACTTTTTGTCTCTACCAATGGCTAAAAGCACAAGCTAAAGCAAATTGCACTTTTCGCAAATATACTCATCTCCATGCGTATATATGAAAAGGTTAAACTTATATATAATATTAAAAAACAAGAGATAAGACATTATAGGGTCTCGCTTTGTAATGTTTTATAACTTTAAAGACGAATTCATATTTAATAAAGAAAAATAGTATTAATTTCATAATTTGGTTTTACAATAAGGACACTTTTCATAATACTAATTTATTTTAAGAAAAATAATAAATGTTGATGGACAAATATACCCTTAATATAGATGAATTTATATAATGAAACGCCAGATCTCATATGGCGCACAAGAAGGATAAAGCACCTACACCATTGTCCAAGCCCGCCAAATCTAAGGGAGGGAAGCATAAGATGAAGGAATGGAGCAAAGGGAAGCAAAAAGAGAAGGTGAACAACATGGTGCTTTTCGACAAGGCTACATATGACAAGCTTCTTTTTGAAGCACCAAAATCCATTCATTCAACAAATCTCATCATCATTTTCTTCTTCTTCTTCGTCTTCTTCTTTATAGGTACAATCGTAAAATAGATATAACTTTTGATCGAACCGTTGGATTTAACTGATTTTTGGATATGTTGTTCGGAAGACAAAGTTACTACTATTACGCAAAAAATCAAGACAACTAGACATCATTTTACTATAGAAATCGATCAATTTCAACAGCCCAAAAATATGATAATTCCCCCTTTTTTTACGAACCCTACATCGATCCATATATATATATACATATATAAATAGAGTGGATGTTGATTTCATTAATTTTGTTATTCTATATTTTGTAATGGTGTTAAAATCATTTTAACACCTTTTGGTTGTTGTACAAGTTGTGGTACATTCTAGTTGTTGTCTAAGTGGTGCTAAATACATTTAGCACGGCACTTTCTGGTTACTTCTATTCCTCGTCATCTTCCTCGTGAGGAATTGATCAAGTTACTTCTTGAGAAATGGATTACAGCCTATGAACAGTTACATGCTCAAGAAAACCCAAGTTCTGTCTCCTCTACAAGTGTCACTTACCTTCGCAAAGCTGATAAGTCTGTTAAAGTCCGATTTAATAGATCTCAGTCAGTTCCACAAAACCCCAGTCCTTTTGTTACCCTAATCATGGCTTTTGAAGAAGTTCGCTCGTTGCCTGAAGATCCCGTCCTTCAGCAACCTCCAATTCTAATTTTATGGTTTGAGAAAGATTGTACCCCGTGTTATGAAGGCAAAAGTGCATCTGACCATATCTGGTATGACACATGCTCGCGTGATGATTGTGTGAAACATGAGTATGATGATGAGGATGATGACCGTCCTTCCACCCGTCGCAACAAAAGATCTTCTCAGGATAAACTCTGAGAAAGGTATGAAAACAAAGATCCCTCTATTGGTTTGTTGGGACATCCCTCCTGTAAGTATGATTACTATGTCACTTATGGTAATCAGTTGCCAAATTTGCCACCAGAAATCTCTAATTGCAAGCCACAACCACTCCCTTGATAGCCATTGCTTAGGATGTGACATAAAGTATTGTATTATTATTGTAATAGTATTGGGTCATTTTCAGATTTACTTTAGCTTTATTAAAGTTTGTTGGCCAATTGTTTAGGCCTTGGCTTTTAGTTTGGTTTCTCTCCTATATATATGGAGTTCAGTTGTATTTTGTTATTAATCATCATTATCTCTAGTTTCTCTTAGCATATATTTTATGGTGTTGTCTCTATGAACACTATGATATGTATGATATAGAGATGATTCGTCATCATTATTAAAATTCCGCATGTTAGCCTAATTAGTGTAAGATTGCCCGTAACAATTTACATATCGTCCCTTATTGGTATAGAGACAACACCATATATTTTATGGAGAGAGGGAAATTACAAGAGGGAAATTACAATAAGTCTGCAATTTATCAACTTGACTACAACTCCCAACTCGAATGCCAAAAACATGCAACTGAACTCCATATATATATGAGAGAAACCAAACTAAAAGCCAAGGCCTAAACAATTGACCAACAAACTTTAATAAAGCTAAAGCAAATCTGAAAATGACCCAATACTATTATAACAATAATACAATACTTTATGTCATATCCTGGAACCGTTGAGTCAATTCGGAAAGATTCTTCTGCCGACACTGAGCTGGATCGGAGAATTGGGTTGATACGAGTAAGCGAACTCAATCTGTTTCATTTCCTGAATTCGGATCAAAGTGTTCATGGTGGTCATGGAGAATGGGCTCTTCGTCACTGTTATCTTGACCAATAAACATGTCCGTATCTAAGCTTTGTGATCCGGTTGACCAGAAATGATCTCCAGTGTAATGGAAGAGATGAACTGTGAGGTCATTACTCAACTGATCTTCAGAATTGTACCATGGGTCTAAACCAAACTTAATCTATTTTGGAATTGAGTATACATCAACATTATTTAAATGACAGATATAGTTTAGGAAGTAGACATAATCCAAATTGTATGGTTCTCGAGCAACTTTGGCGAGATTGTACGAATACCATTGTTGGATTATTGCAGTTTAAGGTTCCATGGTGCTTGGAGGCCTACGCTGAGGATTATGAAAAGTGATTAAAACATAACGGTGATGATGAGTGTGGAGATCAACTTTCCATTGACTGGCCGGTTTGAACCAACAGAGAAACCTTAATAAATTATTGGAGCCTGGATGAGCAATGTCATAACTTGTGCTGTGAAAAACTTCATCACGTTCTGCCATTCTGATATAGTCAAGGACAATAAGAGCATCAAATAGGAACGGGATTGTATATACCCTAGTAAGATACCAGAGTAATACAAGAGCTTGCTTGGGTAATCCTGTTGGCTTGTGGATGTGGCTTTTGAGGATACACTATCGATGTGGGATGGGGGCTGTGGTGGTTTAGAGAAGAAGTCAGCAATAACATTATTTTTCCCTTGAATATAGACAACGGTGAATGACCATTGTGAAAACCACTGTGACCAACAGAGCAACTGAGAATTTGGAATCATCTTTTTCTTAAAATTAATCATGTTTGGAAAAGCTTCATATCCATTTCAACAAAGAAATGATGTCCAATGAGGTGAAACTGAAATTTTTCAATGCCACGCTTAACTACAAGGATTTCCTTGAAAGTCGAATGATAGTGCAATTCACTAGCTTTGAATTTGCCACTCTTGTAACCGCATACGTGATGTGTTCCATTATTTTCTTCAATCAAAATGGCTGCCCAAAATTCATTGCTTGCATCAGTTTGTAATATGCATTTTCTTTTAGAAGGGATTTGAAGAGGAGGTAAGTTTTATGTTAACTCCTTGAGATTCTGGACACTCTTAGTTTGTGCATCTGACCAAGGTGCGGGTTCCTTCTTCAGCATTGCAGAAAGGGGTGCTGTAAACTTAGCAACACGAGGGATGAACGGAGCCATGTAATTTATAAGTCTCAAAAATTGCTGGACTTGCATGACAGATGTAAGCTTGTCAGGAAACTTGAGGAGATCCTTTGCTATATAGGGTTATAACTGTATCTTGCTATTAACAATTCTCATTCCCAAAAATTCTATATCATTGGTTCCAATTACCATTTTTTTCTCAGATAACATAACACCATGTTTGAGAACAAGCTGGGAGAACTTCTGAAGTAACTGGATATGAGATTCTTCATCTTGGGAAAACAACAGAATGTCATCATTGTAAATTAATACATTGGGAAACAAAGGTTTAAAGATCTTGGTCATAATTTTCTGAAAAACAGCTAAAGCATTCTTAAGACCGAACGGCATAACAGTCCACTGGAAATGGTGATCAAGGATGCAAAACGCTATTTTTTCTCTATCTTCAGGAGTAATACGAAGCTGCCAAAAACCAGCTTTTAGATCAAATTTAGAGAATATCTTAGCATTAGAGATCTGGCCAAAGAGAGACTGTTTCTGGGGCAACAAAAACTTATCACTTGCAAGAAAGTGATTCAGAAGTTGATAATTGATCACTAATATTAATTTTCCTCTGACTTGTTCTGAACGTTTGTTGACATAAAATGCCTCACACCCAGGGGGACGTGGTTTCTTCAATTAGACCCTGTTGCTTGAGCGTCTGAACTTCTTTTAGGGCCAATGCAAAGTGCTTGGGATTCATGCCAGAATGAATGGCACGAGTGGGTTTAATATCCTCATTTTTCTTGAACGACAAAGAGATGAAGAATTAAGAATTCTTCCAAAGAGGATTGTCGCACTTGAGCAAAAAGTCTGTGTGGGATTTAGCACAGGATGTGGTGATCAATTTCTGCTTGAGTTCAGCTAAGCTTGGAGAGACAAATAGATTAGGCAATAAATGTGTTTTCCTCAACTGGGTTTGGAAGAAAGGCTGGGTTTGCTTGGAAAACCTTTTGAGAAGGTATTTATTGAAGGAAATAATTTTTGAACCATAATCCTTCGAAAGACCATCGGACATTATCCAACTTGCCAATGACATCGAAGCCAAAGAGTAGATCACGATCAATGAGATCAGTACCATATGCACAATGTTTGATTGACAGTCCTGGAAAGAACTGGAACATGATCGGCTTACTCTTCTTAGTAACAATGAAAATTTGGCCATTCGTAGCTCTGAACGCAATTGAGCATTTTGACCAATGACTGACTGGGAGCAAGTAAGGTTTCATCAATGTTCTTTGGGCACCAGTATTAAAATAGGTAATTAACGGAATTGGATTATCGTAGGTGTCCACAATAAGCTTGATTTTTTTGTTAAGAAAAGGAATTGTTTCCGTAACAGCCATACTTGGCAATCCAACATCTAATGGGACCTGTTCAAAACTGTAGAGAAAAGACGTTTCTTTATCAACTTCACTTGAAACAGACTCATTAAAATCTGATTCTGAATCTGTAAGAGAAACAGACATGATGGTTTGGGCAGATGCTTCATCTTCAAGAGACAAAACTGATTCAAGATCAGAATCATCTATATTGGGATTAATCTTCTGGACACAACCTATAAACTGAGCTTTCTTTGAAGCATTGGGGCAGTTATTCGCAAAGTGACCTGGTTTGTGGCAGATAAAACATCTGATTTTTCCCCCAGAAAGGTTTACGCTTGACATACTTCCATTTTCTTTTTCCTTTGAACCATTTAGAGAACTTCTTACCAAATTGCTTTGTGGAGTTGTCAGAACGAGATTTGTGGTAAGAACCTTTCTTGAAGTGAGATTTCTTTTAGCTTTTGCAATCACAAGAGGAATTCTTATAAGAACACTTAATCTGGAATTTATCTGTGTTGCATGAGTCCTTGAGCATTTTTCTTTCCTTTTCAATGTCATCGAAGAACTTCTTTTGGTTACACAGGTTGCCAACAACATCAATAATGTGATCATAGATCTGAGCAGCAGTAACATCTTTGATGGTTAGCTTCTGCAACTTCATTAACTTGTTTACTTCAGTAACGAGCGTTTCTGGGAAAGAATTGAGCAGAATCTGGCGGACATTATCATCATCAATTCCACCAATAAGAAAGTATCTCTGAGACATACGATTGTAATGTTTCTCAAGATCTTTCTTCTTCAGAGAACAACATTTCATCTGCATAAATTCTTCTCGAGCGATATATGGGTATCTACCAGAATGACCAAGGAACTATGGGTAGATAATACCCATAAAGGCATCAATAGACGGGCTCTACTGAAGTTGTTTATACTCGCCAAGGCTTTCGTACCATTCTCTTAATCTGCCTTCCATGCAAGTAATGAAACGAAGATGGACGACTGGGAGCTTATAGTATTGCCTATCAGAGTGGAAGCAGGCATTCCATGAAATCATCAAATCACGCTATTTTGTTGGGGGGTGTTTTCAAAGGTAAAAACTTGGCGATTTTCATGACTGGGATGGGTACCACGCACGTGGTCTTTTACTGAAATTTCTTCGACTTCTTCTTCATGATCCTCAACCATTGGATCTTCAAAGGTTTCTTGGTTTGGAGGCTGTTGCTGTTGTGCTTGTTGTGGCAGTGGCTGTTGTTGGGGAGGTACAACATGTGTTGAGTAAATGTTCTCAAATGTAGAGAACAGAGTCTCTGCAGTTGGTTCGCCAGGGAGGATAACAGGATTCTCGGTTTCTTTAGAAAGTTTTTTTAGAAACGAAGTAATATGGTTGGAAGGTTCATTTTCATGAATCTGGAGAAAGAAGCTATCTTCAGCTTTGGAGGATGATACAATAGGAGACGTAGCATAGGAGGCCTGGGACAATTGGGGATAAGGTCCAACTGAGGCAAGGGGTCTAACTGAAGATGAGGGTTTTTCAACATCAATTTTTAAAGGACTAGGTGGCTTGGAAGTAAAATCAAGTATGGGCTTAGAATAAACCATAGGAGCCTTGTTCTTTTGTCTGGGAGGACTTCGAAATGGTTCACCAGCACTTTCTATTGCTGGGGTTGGCCATCGGTGAAGAGTCTTTGGAAAAACTCTTTTTGGTGATGGATCAGGGTTTGCTGGCCATACATCTTTCGTGCTGATATCTGTCTTGAACAGAGAAATAGGAGCAGGACTCCGGTATGTCCAGGGATTTATCATCAATGGAGGGTCAGGCTTAAACCAGGGAGTTGTGTCCATGAGAACAGAAGGGGTTGAAGTGGTCATTGGAGGTATACTTTTCTGAATAGCAGCTAACTGTGTTTCAAGGGACCGCTTCTCTTGCTGTTTCGGATTAATGATTGAATTTGCTACTGTGATATCCTTGACTATGGAAGCAACCCATAATAATTGCTCATGAAAAGTCTGAATACGAGCTTTAAGATCAGCAATTAAGGCATCCATCGTACTAAATTCAACCATTCTAGACTTAATTCGAGCCTCAGAGGTAGTAATTTTGTACAGAACACGATTCTGAGCAATGGAATTCTCAGCCTGCCAGTTAATGGCAGCTTTAGCAACATTGACCCGATGAGTTTCACCGGTAATGGTTGTGGTTGTGGGATTTCTGATTTTTCACTGATGCCGAGCATTCTGAACTGTATTTTCAAAATCATTCAAGGGTGGAAAATGGTCATCATAGTTGGTATTGTCTTCAGCAAACATGTAACATGGAATTGGAGTAAATATATTTAGAGACTGGCTTTGAGGTGGTGGCAAAGGAGGTGCAGGGTGCTCTTTAGCAAGGGCTTTGAGGGCTTTTTGGTAGTATTTGGACAAAGGTGGTTTTGGGGATGATGGCTGTTGAGGGAGTGGTTGTGGCTTGCAACTAGAGATTTCTGGTGGCAAATTTGGCAACTGATTACCATAAGTGACATAGTAATCATACTTACCGGAGGGATGTCCCAACAAACCAACAGAGGGATCTTTGTTTTCATACCTTTCTCGGAGTTTATCCTGAGAAGATCTTTTGTTGCGACGGGTGGAAGGACGATCATCATCCTCATCATCATACTCATGTTTCACACAATCATCACACGAGCATATGTTATACCAGATATGGCCAGAGGCACTTTTGCCTTCATAACACAGGGTACCATCTTTCTCAAACCATAAAATTGGAATTAGAGGTTGCTGAAGGACAGGGTCTTCAGGCAACGGGCGAACTTCTTCAAAAGCTATGATTGGGGTAACAAAAGGGGTGGGGTTTTGTGGAAATGACTGAGATCTGTTAAATCGGACTTCAACAGACTTATCAGTTTTGCGGAGGTAAGCGACACCTGTAGAAGAGACAGAACTAGGGTTTTTTTGAGCATGTAACTGTTCATAGGCTGTAATTCATTTCTCAGGAGGTAACTTGATCAATTCCTCACAAGGAAGCTGACGAGAAATATAAGTAACACTAAGAGCCTGGTTGGATGAAACATCCAAAAACAAAGCTTTTGATTCCATCGAATTAGGGATCGAGAAATCAAAAGCGTGATCTTGTAGCCTGTATATCATTTGGTGGTGAATAGTTGCAGCAGTTGTTCCTTCTACTATAGGAGCACCTATGATCTGAATCTGTAACTTCAGGGCATCATGGATGAAAGGATCATTCAATGGCATGTTGAAATTAGGGATGATTGTAACAAACACTGTTCCTGCATTAAGGGTAACTTGAGTAGTACCAAGACAGGCCTGTTGATATTCTGGGAAACGAGCATCAACTAGGGCTATCATAGCAACAACTGGAAGGCCTTTTCTTGTTTGGAGGATTTGGATCCTAACGAACTTTTGATTATAGGTGAAAATTTACTAGAAGAAGGCTTACCAAAGATATTATAGGGATTAACCATAGGGAGATCTGTTTCTTTTATTTTTTGATTTTCTGGTAAATAAGAAATTTCATGTAAAGAAGAAATACGATCAGTATCAAACCGATTAGAACCAAACGAAGACGAAGAAAAACTAAACTGAGATTTAAGTATCTGAGCACGAGAATCAGGACGCTTTAGAAACTTAGACATAAATTTTGGGGGAGAGACAAGTTTCTTTACCTAAAGGATATCAGACCAACAAATTAATTTCTTCACAAACTTTTCCAGTTATCAACAAACATAGCCTAAGCTAAGGCGACCTTCAAAATTACATATCCCTTGTATTTTTCCAGCACACAAATACCGAGCATAAAGGACAAACTCAACGGCATGCCTAACAATGTCCACGCGCTCAAGGTCCTTATTGGAACGTACACAACTGATATGAATTACTGAAGAACTATCCCTGTTTTTTGAGTAAAACTGCTCGTATATTTTCTGATGTGAGAGATCCATGATAATTAAAGCTAAGTTTTATGTTGTGAGAGATCCACCTAAGTAGCAGTCACAAAGCATACTGGTAATAACAATAACTATATTATGGCAGACACAGAGCATACGAAATAGGAGCAATAATCTCTTACTAATCCTGGGATAACTACCAAAACTGGACCATCGAGAAGAAAGAGAACTGTTAACTTGAACCTTATAGGTTCAGAAACCTGAGAGAAGACTACTCACGAAAGGACATACTTACAACCTCTGATACCAATAAGGGACGATAAGGGACATACATACTCACGAGCAGACTAATTGGTGTAATGTTTCTCAAGATCTTTCTTTTTTAGAGAACAACATTTCATATGCATAAATTCTTCTCGAGCGATATTTGGGTATTTGGTGCTAAATACATTTAGCACCATGTCCCTCACTACTTGTGATAAAACAATTCTATGATCATCAACCCATTCTCACCGTCTACTATTCAATTTTCATTGGATGAGAGAATGAGCATTTGGCCTCTAAGTCGTAGGCGTAAGGTTTTCCCCTATTCACGTAATAATAATGCTCCTTTGTGTTATTACTTAAATAAGAAATTGGCATTAGTGTCCTTTTTGTATAGTGTCCTTAAATTACACTGCTAATTTATAAATGTCCTTTATAATTATGTTATTTTTGAAACGGGCCCCTATGCCCAACTGCCTAAAAAAAAAGTCCTACACCTGTTAATATTTTTTTTCTCAATTTCATAATTTATTAATACATCTATTGCATTTAATAGTTATTATATATCAACAATGCGTGCAAAAAGTTAAATTAATCGAAAATGCAAAAATTCATTATTATAATTAGAAAATTTGTTAAATTATAACGTTTGCTATATAAAGTTTTGAGTTTTACGAGATATACTATATGTTCATATTGACATGTTCAAGCTAAAAATTTAAAACGTTTATTATATAAATTTTACATTTTCTAATTAAGGTTATAATCCGTGTGACACACACACACATATATATATATATATCGTGAAGTTTTAATCTCACATTGAGTTACTACAAAATAATATTTTAAAAAATTTGTTGACTGTGCTACTTTGTAGCACACCAGAAAGAGGTGGCTGCCGCATTAAATAAAGCAAATATTTAGTTAAAGTTTTAACAATTTATTATCAATATTGATAGTAAAAAATTGAATATTGATAATAAAAAATTTATTATCAATATTTAACAATTTAATAAACAAATCAACATTAATAAGTAATAACCATCAAACAAATATATTAATAAACATCTAAAAGAAAATATTAACATTAATATCAATATTTAACAATCTAAGAAGCAAATCAACATTAATAAATAATAACCAACAAAAGAATATGTTAACAATTTAAGAAGCAAATCAATATGAAAACACTTAACTCTTAATATTCAATTTTTTAACAAAAAAAACAAAAAAAATAAAAAAAATTAGCTACGAGAGTGTTAGAATGCCCCTAACCATCACCCCTTTATTACAAATGCGCCCCCCCGAACCAATAAACATCATTGCACAAAGGCCCCTCGAAGTTACATACCAGTTTCTTTTTATTACGTCCGCAACTCCTAACTTTTTTTCACTATCTCAAACGAATCCCCCAACTTAGTTGAATTTTCAAAAAAGTCCAAAAATTCCCCTGGCTCCACCCCTGGATATAGTGCAATCAAACTGCTGTGGGAGTCTTTATTTCTCAAATCTCGTAAGAGATGGATAGCCCAAGGAACCTTCAACAATTGCAGATCTAACATTATCCTTGCATTTATTCAAGCCTTGAAGAAGGGCTCTAGTCTCAACCATCATGTTTGTGCCAAAACTATAGAATTCAGAAATTGCCTATAAATTGTTGCCTAAAGAATTTCTTATTGGGCCAGCCTGAGGGGCACACGAGCAAGGTGGCCGCCTTGGGCCCCATATTTTTGTATGTGTATAGTGTACTTGGTTTAAAAGGGTCCATTTTACAAATTTGCCTAGAGCCCTTAAAATCTCCGGACTGGCCCAGTGACTCTTAACAGACAGCCACCTCCACTGCCCCGGATTACCCTTTGAACAGTCATTAGAATTCAATTTTACCCTTCCCAAAACAGGTTTTAACCATCAATTAATCTGAAATGAATTTCCCTAATCAAGCTTATGATGAATCTGGAACTCCTACACCCGCTTAATATCAGAACCATTACTTCCTTTAAGGATCTTGTGAGTTGTGACCACTTAAAATGGCTCTAAGAGAGTCCTCCACTTAAAAGTTCTATCCTCATTCAATTCAAAACATAGGCTAAATAAATATTACTTAGGCTACATAAATATTAATTACAAAAATCAAAGAGAGAGAGAGAGAGAGAGAGAGAGAGAGAGAGAGAGAGAGAGAGAACAAACACTCACCTGGCAAATATGAGCTCTAAATCTTCTGTTTGGCCTGAAATTGCAGTTATTACCCAAACATAGACCAAATCTCTGCAAATAAATTTCAAAAATCACTCATCAACAGGATATCTGAGTTAAGGTTTATGAAATCTCGACCGTTGAATTTAAACTATATGTATCAGATGGATTAGAACTGAAGAAAAGAAAAGAGACTCACCATTTCCAAGAAAACAGAAGCCATTGGTTTAAGGTAGAGGAAGATTCGGTCAAACAATCTTGACAAATATGAATATCAAAAATGACCTAGACCCATTAAAGTTTATGGCCCATTCCATTTTTTGTGTTGGATTTGGCCCATATTATACTTACATGATGCTTTCGAGCATCCAGATTAATTCTCGCTCACAGAACGTTAGGTAGTTTCTCTTGTGGAATAGAGTGGGTAGTCACTGACAGTATTTCTAACGGTATAATCAAAATAATAATTATAATTAATTTTAACAATGTTAATTAAAAATAATATTTTAATGGTATAATTAAATGTTAGTAACATTTTAATTAATAACAAAATATGCTTCATTTATAATCAAAGTTAACAATTTTTTTTAATAACCAAAATAAGGGGCCCACCATTTCTACTGGGGTAAAAGAGAATTTTTTTAAATTTAAATCATGTTTTCCTCCTTTTTTTGAAACAAAATTTAAATTAATTAATTTGTGGTCAATCAATATAATGAACCCAACATATTTGATTATTGAGAAAAAATAGCCATTGTAGATGTCTACATTGTTAAATTTAACAACTTATTAAATGGATAATCAAAAATCATTTTGATTATTCAATTTTAGTTATTCCATTGAAAATGCTGTAACCACTAGAGTGTATTTTTTTTTTATTCAACTATTAGGACTCAACTTAAAAAATTCTCAATCAAATTTAGAGCTAAATCCAGTGTGTTATCACCAAATCACTGTTTGTGTTTTTCTTTGTTTAAATTTTCTTTTTCTAATAATCCAGTGGTAAAGATTGTAATGAGCCTTGCATCAAAAAAAGTTGTGTATGGGCCTAGATCATTTTGGACTACTGATTAATTCCTATAGACCTGTCTATGATTTGGTGCATGTGTGTTCTTCTCTCACATTTTTTTTAATATATATGATAACTCAGATAAATCATTATTTGCCAATAATTATGTTTCCTGGTTGATGGATTCTTGTTCTCGTAACAAAAAGTTACATGTTAATCCGTATAGATGTGGTATCTAAGCCTTTGTTATTCACCTATATATATCAGTTGTATGTCTACTTTTTATTGTAGTGGTTATAAAATGTATAAAATTTAAAAAATTGTATTATTGAATCATTATATAACTAGTATATATTTATATATGTCGAGTCCGATCATAAACAGATTATTTCTGCATATATAGTCATATTTGATTTGTTACTCAATATTTAACAAATTCAAATCGAACTTGAACGCATCCGTTAGAATTTTATTTTATTTTTTGTTATATTCCGGTGCTAATGATTGTAATGGGGCTTGAATAAAAAAAATGAAAAAGTGTAGTGGGCCTAGGTCATTTTGGATTTGTGATTAACTCATATAGACCGGTCTATGATTTGGTGCTTGTGTTTTGTGTTTTTTTTTTGTTTTTTATACGATAAGAAATATAAATCGCTGTTTGCTGATAATTTTATTTTTGGTTGATATCCTTATTATTTTCATAAGAAGAAGAACATTGGTTCAATTTACATGGATGTCCAACCGTTTGCAGTAAATTTGTGGTAGTGTGTCCACATTTTATTGTGATAGTTGTAAAATTGTATAAAAGTTAAAAAAATTATATTATTTAATAATCGCTTGAATAAAAAAATTGCAATTCAAGTTTTGGGCCCATCACAATTGTTTTATTATTATCTTATTGAATTTATCAATTATACGTAAGGTTGACTATAACTCTCCATAATCCTAATTAGAGGAGGACCAACAATTTCCAATTTACTTTTTTAAGAGTAAATATTGTATTTGATACATGTTAAAACCGGTGCATGTATATACTTATATATATCAAGTCAAATAGTTAGTCAAAAACAGATCGATTCAGCATGTAGTTATATTTGACTTGTTACTCACAATGACCAACATATTCAAATCGAACTCGAACACATGGATTAAATGTCCATTACAACATTTGACCAACTCTGTCATATCCAAATCAATTTTGGTAAAAATCCAATTTATTTATACGCTTCTTTGAAATAATCTGAATACATTTTTGTAAGACACAAAAGAGTTTTGTTTAAAAATATATATATATATATATATATATTAAAATATTAATTAATTCTCTATTTTAAATGATTAGTTGGACCATGCTTTTGATGAGCAAATGATTTCATGGAGACCATGAAGCTTATAATAATACTGTTGATGGTGTGATTAAATTATTAATTGGCCAGCTAAAAAAGGGTTGGGATTATCATTACTATCAATTTAAAAAACCGTAAAATTAATTTTAATTAGTTTATTTTTATTAAATTTTGTAATGAAGCCAGTGGGTTCCTATGGGGCACGAGACATTATTTTCAAGTGCATGTATCAATTATTAGCTACTAGTATTCTTTTTGTGCTAAATTGATATTTTTAATTTAATTAAGGATATAATTTATTTTTTATTGTGAAATTTAATATGTTAGTTATATCTCGAAAATAAAATAGAACTATCAATTTAAAATGTATTGAAAAAAAAAGTAGAACAATCAAACTAAAGACAAGAGAGTAATTGATTTCTAGACCAAGGTTTTTCTTAATGGTCTTTTACGGCATGGAGAGACAAGGCTCTTTTTTACACGTGTGTGTTAAGCTATATATTTAAAAATTAGTATTAATTGTACTTTACGCCTCTCAACTATTAAAGTATTAGCATTTTGCCATATGAACTACAAAAGTTAGCAATTAATACCACCAACTATTCAATTTGTTGCACTTGACCTGTTTTGGCTAACGGGGTTAAGAATTTTAAATAGTTTGGGGCCCAAATATAATTTTAGATAAATTAAGACAATAAATATAATTTTTAATTTTTGTCACCATTTTTGGGCATCATCTCCATCCACCTCCTCCTCAACCTTAAACCCTTATCACCATTTCCAGTTACTCTCTATGATTATCATGTTCGACCACCTCCGACATCATTATTTTGGTCACTATCTCCGTACATGCAACTCCTACTGCTTACACTGAAAAGGTTGATAAAATTCTCCTTGACCATAGGATCTCTAAGAATATTGATAAGAGAGATCATCGAGCAAATCTCGAGAAAACAGAAGTGCATAAGAAAACAGAGATCATCGACCACCGTAGGAGCAGCAGGTTGATAAGCCGTAGCCACAGAAGAGACCTCATTCACCAGACACATGGCGCAAGCCTATTGACCATCCGGCCTCCTCTGATCCTCGTAACCTGCATTACGGAAAGTTGCTTCTGCAGTTGAGCTTGCCCAAGCATTCTCAACATCAATTTTAGATCCAAAAATAGCTGGTCGAAAATGATCAACGAAGATGGTGACCATAAATGGTGGTGTCAGAGGTGGTCGGAGATGATGACCGAATAGAGTAACCGAAAATGGTAATAAGGGTTTGAGGTTGAAGAAGAGATGGATGGAGATGATGCCCAAGAATGGTGACAAAAATAAAAAATTATATTTATTGTCCTAATTTATTTAAAATTATATTTGGGCCATAAACTGATTAAAATTCTTAACCTTGTCAACCAAAATGGGTCAAATGCAACAAATTAAATAGTTTGTGGTATTAATTGCTAACTTTAGTAGTTCATATAGAAAAATACTATTACCTTAATAGTTGAGAAGGGTAAAGTGCAATTAACCCTAAAAATTAATATACATGTCCATTTAAACATAACCAGGCTACCACCGTTAGCTGATTACGGCCTACTACTAGCTAGCCACTACCAAAGCTCCAATTAGCTTGCCGATCTCCAGTGACAATGGATGGTGACCGAAGGGTGGTGAATAGCATTGAACTAGCTAGTGAGGCCTAGCGGCCATAATGGGCGAGAAGGACATAAAAATGCCTTTTTATACAAGTGATACATCTGAGTGCATTTGATGTTAGGAGAAAGGAAATGAACGAGATTCGAATCTAGTCATGCAGTTGGAGACTTAAAATAGCTCAGAGGTTTTAGGACAATTTTTATAAAAAAGGTATAATCCTCCGTTTGAAAAGACTCGAGTGACCTTAGGCCATCCTCGATGGTGTTTTTTTTTGTTTTTTTTGTAAATTCATTTATATCACTTGTCTTGGTGCATTGAGAAGATTTCCACATTTATTTGGCGATACAATTATGTTATGTTTATAGAAAAGTCTCAATTTTTTTTCTCATTTGTTCCATCTCTATCTACTTTTCTATTTTTGGAAAAAAAAATCTCACTTTACACTTTTTAAAAGGGTGATTTTATTTACACTCACCTAATTATTCTTTTCACCCTCCTTATCTTTTATCTAAATAAATAAAAACTACATGTTTTACTAAACAAACAACCCCTAACATTGTTCAACTTAAAAAAACTATTCATCTATTTTCTATATCGAAATAACTATTGATCCTTGATTTCGTATAATTAAAGAACTGATGCTCCTATTAGAGAGTGATAGGTTTGCGAAAAATTAGTAAAAGTTGGAATTTGTAATATCAAAATTATTTGATACAAATAGGAAACTAACAAAATCAAATTTAGAGGTTTCTTCCTCTATATCGAAATAACTATTGATCACTTGCAAATCAAATTTTCTTATCATCATTTGAATCATTCAAAATAAACAAAACAATTATTTGAGATCTAACTCTATTGAGAGATTTGTCGAGTTTTCACTCAAGGTTGTATTAGATTCTCATTACTCTCTATATTCAATCCTTTGCGGTAGAATTTATGTGATATTGTTGATGTCTTTATGGCTTTACTATACTCCCTACCAATGCAATTTTAGCCGAGAGTGATGTAATAGTACAGCGGAATTGGTGGATATGGAGGGGGTGACGGAGTATGAGAAGAGATTGGATATATATATATATACGGCCAGGATCAGGTGCTAACCAATCCGTAAGGATTAGTCTGTACCAGAAACGGACCATATATATATATCTTTTAGAGTTTTGCTATGTACGACATATATATTATTGTAATTCTTCTATTTTCTATTCAATGATTTTGGGGAGTATATCAAAGCCATTGTCCACAAACTTCTTAAGTCATAATGCGTATTAATTTTGGCAACGATGCTTAATTTTAATGGATTGGAGCAATGGCTAAATAACGACAATGGTAAGGAAAGAGATGGGAATAAATATTGTTGGTTATATGAATGTGTTTGGAATTTGCAAATTAGCTAGGGTGAGAAGAAAGTAAATTAATTTTTTTTGATGGGCAAATTGCGAGCGGGGTGAAAAAAATAATTCAGTTAGTGTTCGGTGGGTGTATTTAAAAATACCATTTTAAAATTAGCACTCCAATAATTAAGAGGGCCCGTGGTCCTCCGGCCCCAATTCAGTCGATTCCAAATTGTTGTTGGATTCTTCCTTATGTTGAAGAGTTGAACCTCAATGGGGATGTGGCCCTATGTGCTTCTAGATAGGATTTTGGGATTGGGGTTAGCTAGATTTAAGGGGCATTTGGGATTGTTAGCCATGTTTGGTCGTTATCCTCACCCTTTTCAGATGAGGTTATATTAATTGGCGAGACGAAAGAGGAGATGAAGTGGCATGGTCTTTCGAATATTTTACTAATAGATCTGTAAATAAAGTGGTCAATGTATTAGCTCTAAAGTCTTTATGTTTGTTAGAGTTGTGCATTAAGAATTTCCCTTTAAAAATTGACTTTTGTATGAGAATTAAGCTATTTTAATACAATTGTTTGGTGCTTCTTAATAATAATAATAATAAAGTTTCTTTGTGTAATACATATAAATAGGCCCTAAAGGATCAGATTGGGCTTTCATAACTTTCAATGATCCGGTCACTATCATGATGGGCCTAAACTTTTTTCCTTTTTTTTAAAGTGTTTTTTTAAATTTATTTTTATTTTTATTATTTTTTATTTTTTGTGATAGATGTAACATATATAGGGCCCATATATGCATCAAACACAGTTCACTTTAATGACTCTTTTGTAATTATCTTTTCACTTGCATTCAAGGTAATTCTAAACGCCGTGTCAAAAATTGGACTAGTCATATTAAATTCATTACATGATCGTCATGTCATATTTTTATGTTTTTTTAGCCAAAAAGAAAACCCCCTAAATTTTATTAAGATATAACGCATGCAAAAATCTAGGTGGGGATAAAAGATCTTACCTCATGGAAGATAGTGAGAACTTAAAAAAAAAATTGCAAAATTACTCGAATCAAGTTGGGGTGTCAAATTGAACTTGATTCAAAAGATAGGTCTCTTCTTGATCAAAACGAGATTGATATGATGTTTAATTAAGTGCTTTTTTAATCTTTTTCTTTTGGTTACTTGAGCACACTACCGAGGCCCTTTTTATCTTCTTTCCCGAATCTAATATTTGAATTTTGATTATCTATGATAGTGGAGCATGTGGCTCTTAAAGCACTCATACTTGTTCAGATAGAAAATTTTGTTGATTCGTTACATGATCATACTATCATAGTTACGACTATTGTATGAAATATTTAATTGTAAAAATGATGTGTCGAAATCGTAATGGCCAAATACTACCACATAGATGCGCTACATAGTCAGTAAATATCATTTCCATATAGAACCACAATATATATATATATATATTTTTTAATTTGTACACCATTGATATATATATATATATGTAACTCATATGGTATCACTTTTAAAACTGGAAATGAAACTTGAACCTTACTAAAGACAATTTAATTAAAATCCATGTAAAAGATAAAGTAATAAATAACTCTAGCTAAATTCTCTAAAATTTTAAAAGCTTAAACAAAATAAATCAATAAAACTCTAATTTCTCTTTCTTTTCTTTCGTACGCACATTTTAAATTTGTCACTATCATCTCCAATATCCCTAAAGTATGAAAAATTGAGTTGACTCCACTCTCAATTAGAATTTCTTCAAACCACTCAATGGCACCAAATAATAAGAATCTTAAACTCTTCAAAGTGATCACTTGAGATATAGTATATGATATAAAGTAAATTTCTTTTAAATCTTATTCCTTGCAAGAGCTCCATTTGATCATTGCTTTCACATAAAACGTGATAGCCCTCAACCCCCATCCCAACCCCACCACCTCACCCTACTTCCTACCTAAATAAGTGGAGATTCCTTAGTGTCATACTTTAAATATTTCAAAAATGGTAAGATTACTTTTGTATAAATTGATGTAACATTATTTAAACGAATTGATTTTTGGCTTTGTTTTTTTCTGATTAGTGTTACAAGTATTTGTATAAAAAATCTGTATAAAAATTAAGTTTAGCACCAGTCTACCGATTTTGACCCAATTTTGACTTCGCACATGATCAATGATGAGGATTAATCTGGTCCAAACTAGTCCACATCCAATATATGTATTGAGGGTCCATGGTGCTGTCCATGAATCTGCACCCACATATTATCATTGTCTTGTCTACATTAATGTCACATGTATACAAGAGAAAAGTTTATGTCAATGACCAACCAGCTCAGTGTGTTCATATAGGCCACTAATTAAAATATTAGGGATCCCTAATTTTTGTTCAATAGGGCACTCTTAATATAAAGACGTGAACTGATTATATTGAGTTCTGTGTAATGTAATTTTAAGCCAAACATGCGAATTGATTATATCGAGTTACATGGAGTATATGTGATCATTGAACATGACATGTTGGTAAATAATCTCTTTGTCTTATATATTGTTTCACCAGATTTTGATTTATGAATATAAGATTTATATATATATGGTCTAAAATGCTTACCCATAATCAAATTATTGTCATAATAATTTGTAGAGCAAATTTTTAAGTACAAGTCATTGTATGCTAGTAGTTCCAATCCATAAATAATTAAAAGAGACAACCCTACTTGCAAGTAATTACAAAGGGGTGATCTGATCAATAGCACATGCACCATGGAAGATATATATGTCTTTAATTATTTGGGCTGGATTGTGGGATCCAATTGATTGATAAAATAAGAACACCAAAGTTTAGAATTGGCAATTTTTAAATTTTTTTTTTTGCATTTAAAGTTTTTTGGCCCCTCTCTCTCTCAAATTCTAACCAAAAACACACCTCTTATGTATATTTGTGTGGCTTTCCTTCTCTTCAGTCTTGTCAGAGGAAAGTTGTTGGCACATATCATATTCCCACTATAATATAGATAAGAGAAAAAAAATGATTGAAACACAAAACTAATTCTTAAGAGGCGCAAATTGTTGGGTATGTAATATTTCATATAGAGTGTTACGATCTTATCTCTTTTTCCTATTCTCTTTTAAAAGAATCATTTGAATCTATCACCACTTGTATTCGAAAAAGAAAGAAAGTAAAGTTGAATATATATATATATATATATATGTATATGAATGATTTATTGATACGTTCTTTCATCTTTTAGGATCTGTTTGATTTAAAAAAAAAACAACAAGAAAAATAATCGACTTTTATGAGAAGTAGGAAGAGTTGACCGATGTGGTAATCGAGATGTTGTCTTTCTTTTGACTTTTTTTATGGAAAAAAATTATCTAGGCAGTAAGGAAAAAATAAATATCCACAAAAATAGAGGATGAAGGACAACTACGTACTTAGAAAAATAAACTTGAGATGGAGAGCGTCCCGTTACATCAATCAATTTATTTTTCAATTTCTCACAGAAATCAATTAGTTTTGATATCAATTTCCATCTCGTTATCAAATCGAACCTTAATTACTTATTTGTCATGGAAAAAATTTCTTATCCACCTCCCATAGAATACTATTCCATTAAAAATCTAAAAAGTAACCGAGCATATATTTCATCAAATCACTGCTCTCTTTTTATAACTTTTTATAGAAATTAGTAGTATTTTTAATTATTTGCTTAACTACTACTATTTCTTTTCTTTTCTTTTTCTTTTCTTTTCTTTCTTCTTTATATATATATATATATATATGTGTGTGTGTATATCATAGGCTCCCTGATTAATGTGATTTCAGATACAGTGGCCACTGATTGGAGATGCTTCCAAGGTTTTTCCATATGAATAAAGGATTTTTATTTATAATTCAGCTAACGGCTTAAACTTTTAAGATAAGTTGGATGTCGACATATATATATATAGTTTTTTTATAGTGGAATTATTTTCCAACATTGCATTGTAGATAAATTAAAGCAAACAATAGAACAAAAAGAAGACAAGAAAATTTCACTTACAGTTTTGTCAAAAGTATATATATGGTCTCGGGTGATGATAAAAACAAACAATAATTGAACAAGAATCTATTTTTTAATTAGTTATCCATTAAAAAAAACTTCCTAAGGAACTTTGTTACTTGCCCGTAATAAAACATTTGTTTATTCATCGGGACTCGTTTGGTTTCATAAATTATCTTATTTATAATTGTTTTATTGTAAATTAACAAAATGTAAATTGTTTCATTTCAACCAAAAAAAATTGTAATGTGGTTTTTTCGCATGAACTTATATAATATTTATAAGTTATGTAATTTCAACTACATCTCTACGTTTTCTCACTTAATGTAATAGGTATTAACTTAATTTTATAACTTCATATACTTATTCATTTTTGCAGCCAAACGCTTTAATTAGATAATTTATGAATTAAGTAATTTTAAATTGTTTAATTCATAATTTATTAATTTAGAGGACAACCAAACGGATAAATGGAAGCAAATGTATTTATGTAACTGGAACGGTAAGTATTTTTGTAAAGGGGGGGATTATATATAAACGGGACCGATTTTGGTACAAATCTATTTTTTAACGACAAATTTTTATTATTAAAATATTAAAAGATGGCTAAAGATACGATCTGTATACGGACCACTCGTACTTAATCATGGCTGTATATATCAATATTAACACACACTAACATGCAGAGGAATCTGTTGAATAATTTGCTAACTTAATAATTAACGAATTGAAAGACATTAATTAATAATCCCCAACTTAATTCCTTTGGAGTGAAAATTTTATTTGCTTTTTGCTCTCTTCCTTTTTATCTCTGCCAACGGCCAAAACCACATGCCAAAAGGAATTTGCTCTTTTCGCAAATATACTCATCTCTAATTTATTAAATTATAAATTTTGTTATATAAAGTTTTGAGTTTTACAAGATATACTATATTGTTATTACCAAGTTAAAGTTCATATTGACATGTTCAACCTAAAAATTTAAAACTTTTATTATATAAATTTTACATTTTCTAATGAAGTTTTAATCTCAATTGAGTTACTACTATACAAAATAATATTTTTAATTTTTTGTTGAATGTGTTACTTTGCAGCACACCAAAAAGAGGTGGCTGCTGCATTAAATAAAGCAAATCTTTAGTTAAACTTTTAAAATTTGGGGTTCTATAACTTTGATATATATATAGGGTACATTTTTGATACGGACCAATTTTTACGGACTGGTCTTTTTATAACAATTTTCCGTTACAAAAATATTTGTGGAGTATTTTTTTAAGATGCAAAACCGTCATAAAAAGGATCAGTCCGTACAGACTGATCCGTACCTGAAATTTCGCATATATATATATATATATATATATTTGTGTTAAATTAAATTATGAGTATAATTTAACTACATGTGAGAAGATTATACTTGGAATTCTATCATGTCACATTTTATGCAAGTTCAAGTAATTTCTGAATTTTATTATTATAGTGTGAGAAAAAACATAAGTTTGAGAAACGTTTTTTTGAGATTCAAAAGGAAGGAGATTTTGATTATATGCATGTAACATATATTGATAAATTAAATCCGAGCTTCTCATTTGAAAAATTGATTTATGAACCTCAAATATTAAGGAAAAAACTTGTGACTTTATGCGGTATCTAAATAAAGAAGTGGCTCCTAATGGGTGAGAGGCCATTGACCATAAGTTAATTAATGTTTAAAGTATTTGTGTGATTCCTAGTTCCTAGTAAATGATAGACTGTTGATCACACTTTAAAAATTGTAAATAATAGAGACTGTTGTTGATCACACTTTAAAAATTGGTTACTAGTAGTGAAAGACTACCGGCTAATTGAAACATACTTATAGTTTCTAGTAGTAGACTATTGGTCATGATTTTGTGATTCTTATTAGTGGGTATTGACTATAATGTTGCCTAAAGTATAATAAACTGAAAATTCATGGCAAGTTCAGAAGTGAAATATTTACTTGATGGGCTAGTAATGTAATTCTTGAGAAGTGCATGGACTACAACAATAAAAGCGCTATAATATAAAGAGGCATAAAATTAAAATAGTCTTGAGAAGTTTATTTGCCTTAGTATAGCTAGATCTTTTTATCATCGAGGGGGATGGGGTAAGCCCATAGGGAGTCGATCACCAATAAAAGTAACCCAAACTCTGCGATTAGAGATCCCATGGAGAAGGTTCAACGTAGTAAAAACAACTTATAAAGTGTGACTTAATTGTTAGAAAGCACTATTTTATAGGAGAGCGTCTCCTCCCCATTTCTATGGTGATAGTGCTTATGTGTGATGTTAGGATATGTTTTGCCCTTTGGAGAATTCACCTAAGTGAACAGCCGTTGTGAGGCCGCGATCATAGGATTTGGGCTAGTCTCTAAAACTCTCATAGGAATCAAGAAAGTGCGCATGGCTGTTAATAGCGCAAACTCGCAGAACCAAGTCCTATATCACATATTATATGTATTACAATGGAAGTTTGATTAAAGGCGTAGTTCATTATGACTCCCTCAAATGGAAGTTGTCAAAACTAAGTGTAATTCAAGACTTTAAGGTCCAGAAGACTACTACACCCATTGCACAATATTAAATTACCTTATTATATTTTATAATTGTTTTCAAAATAGTAATATCTTATGGCGGTTTTTTAAATGAATGAGGTATTTTAAATATCATAATCCCAACATGTTATTTTTATTAAAATTATGGGGGAACTGTTGGAATATTTTAATCAAAATCATAATTACTATTTATTTAAATGTTGTGAGTTACAAATTTAATATTTGCATTATATTAGATATATAAATAAATGATTTATAAAGTTTTATTATTTTCATAATTATAGGAGTGATATGGTTTTATTTTAGTATAATTATATGATTTAATTTCTTTATTAATTATTTGTTTAACTCCTTTATAATTTTGCCTATATAAAGGGTATATCCTATTAAAATGAGAATAATCCTAGAATGACATTCTTCCCCTCTCTCTCAAATCTAATTTGTTATTTTATATCATTATTTTAAATATACTTTTACGAGTTTTTGGCAATGTGATTAGATTGATTCATCTCGTCTTCCTATAGACCAGACCTGTACATGGAGGAGACAAAGTTGCGAGACATGATCGACTGTCAATACATGCACGTAGGGATGTAATAACATCTTTAGGATAGTGATTATGTCATAACACTCTCAAATGCCAACTTTCTTTATTTTTACTATTTTCAATAGCAATGTGATTGGATTGATTTATCCGGTCTTCTTGTAGACATGTACATGGAGCAGACAAAGTTGTGAGGCATTATCAACCGTCAATACATACAAGTAAGGAGATAATAACGCTTTTAGGACAATGACTATGTCATAACTCTCAAATATTCAATAAATTATATTCTAAATATTTTTCATATATTTGTATTATTAATTTTAAATAAACTTAAAAAAAACATTTTTTAAAAATAACATACAAATCAAAGCTATATTTTTCAACCTCTCAAAACCGTTGATCTGAAACCAAAAAAACTACAATGAGCAAAAATGAGAAGTGGGGAACCATATGAGGCCCACAAAGGATTGTAATGTCGGAAAAAGTAAAAAGGATTAATATGAGTTTGAATAGACTAGGGGCATGATTTGACCCTTTTGCACAATTTGAAGGATAAATTGTCTACAGATAAAATGTCATAAAAAAATAATAATCAATTTAATCTGTACTTTGTGCGCCAAATCACAACTTTAATCAAATCATAAAGGGATTAATTAAAATAAATAAACTGACACAGACATCTTTAATATTAAAAAATATATATATGTTTGTGCACATTATCGGTGATAACTTGAGTGTCATTTATAAATAAGAAATTTATATATTGGTTTTTTTTTCTCTAAAGTATCTTGTAAATTGTAAAAATTGAAGGGCCTTTTTAATTTTAGCCCAATACTTTTGAATAGTTTTGTATTTAAACCAACTTTTTTGGAAAATTAGGAAATAGTCCAAAAGATTGGATAGATTTTTTTTATTATTAATTATGTCATTTTCCCTATTGTACCCTTTGTTGACTTTCCAAATGAACAATTTGATTATTCCTAAAATATATATTCCTAATTTATTATTGTGTTTAAATTTTAAATTATGTCTAGATAGTCATCATGATATCTAAAAAAAAAGTGCAAAATTACACTTGTGAAGACAAAAATTAATTATGAGTGGACTTTTAGTCAGATCAACCCAGATAACGTATGCTCTGGTAGGATCATGACCCATAGTATGCAAGCCCACCATTTGTGCTTACTCAAAGAAGGTACAAGTCCCTAAGGAGGAAGATTCGAGCCGACCATGTAATATTCCTCTAACAGCCAACCAATATAGCTAACTGAACAAGATATACATAGACAATAAAGACTGACCAATCATTGGCCAACTAGCAGAAGAAAGCTGAGCTAGAACATAAGTGATGGAAAATAACCATTTATACAAGTTTAAATAAGGTTAAAGATAGATGTTATCTTGGAGTAACGACTAAGTTTACCATCTATAGTAATTTACATAGCTCGCCAACTCTAAAGTAACCATATCTTATACTTATAAATATGAAGGGATGGCCCTTATCTCATGAACATCAATATTACTCTCTACACTCACTTCCACACACTATCTCCTTATTCTTCCTCAAACTAACCCTAATTCCTCAGTAATGTTGCCATTGTTACTAAGCTTTAAGCTAATACATTCAACTCACACACAAGGAATGATATATTGCCGAATTGGGTATAAGAGCAACCGGAGGAACCTACCCTCAAATCCATATTTCCGTTTGGTTGCTCGTTTGTTTATTTATTGTTTGATTGTTGAGAAAATGTGGTGTTAATGTATTCATTATATTTCTAGTTGCCAATCATCCAAGTTGAGCTGATTCTCTTCTATTTGGGCTTGGTTAACTTTTAACCACCCATAACACCTAGAATAGTTATCCCTAATTTATTGGTATTTTGAAATGTAAAAATATTCTTTAATAGTCATCATGATGATATCTAAAAAAAGTAGTCCACAATTACGCCAACAAAAACTAATTGCCAAACTATTGACATTATAGATATTAAAAAAATAAAATGCATCCAATGCTTTTGGACAATGGCACATTTTGAGAGGTATATTAGATTATGGATCAAAAAGATAAATAAATATATTATTATAAAGGATGAAAGAAGATACATAGATATATGAGAAAATGGGTTCATAGCTCCCCCCTAAAGAATTCACTTTAAGGACATCGAACATTCATGTAATGGATGGAGGATGTTTTTAAATTACTCTTTAGTGATAAGGACAAATTATTTTTGGTTGGTTATAAGTATTTTCGATTTTTCATATTAAATCATTGTAAAATTTTAAAATTGCTAAGATGCCCTTTCCTATTTCAACTCCAATTTGTGACTATTTCATCCTTCTACAATGAAGCACGAATGTAAGCATTGTGGAGAGAGAAAGGAAAGCTTTGGAGAGAAAAAATCGCTTGGCTCCACAAATGTTGAGCCATTGTTTAAGTATGTATCAATTTTGTGATATAATCTAATCATCATGTTTCAAAGTTGTGATTTGCTTGTTATTCAACTAAAGCAAAGCATTAGGTTTTATTTTTTCATGTTAATCTATTTAGGTTTTGGAATTTTATCATGATTCAGGTGTGATTTATGCAAAAAATTGTAGATTATTGCTTCACTTGGTTGTTTTCAGTTTATATTTCAAGGATTGGATGCAACAGTATGTGAATCTTCGTATTTGTGAACTTGTTTCAGCATTTACATATGTTTTGTTTTTATTGCGATAATCACTTTTGCGGTTTTTCTATTTGAAGTTCGGAGTTTTTAAGTAATGATTTTGTTGTTTTTTTTGTTAAGATTTTGATAAAATAAGTATTTAACAATTGATGCTGCATGTTATTCAACTAAATTGATTTGTGCCATTGCTTTTGTTTTGTTCATGATGAAATATTTAGGTTTTGGAGTTTTATCACGATTTTAGGTATGATTTGTGCAAAAATTGAAGAACTGTTGCTTCATTTTTTTTTTTCAGTTTATACTTCGAGGATTGGATGCAATAGTGATGGAATTAATCTTTATATTTGTGAACTCTTTATAACATTTATGTACTTTTTTTCTTTTTCTTTGTTTAACAAAATTACTTTTTGCAGAAAGTGTAAATTCACTTTTGCAGTGGTTATGTTTGAAGTTTTTAAATAGTAACTTTGTTGTTTCTTTGCTAATATTTTGATAAAAGAAGTACTTAATCTTTGATGCCGCATATTATTAAACTAAATTGATTTCTGCCGTTGCTTTTGTTTTCTTCATGATGCTATATTTAGGCTTTATAGTTTTATCACGATTTTATGTGATTTAGGAAAAAATTGCAGAAATTATGCTTTGTTTTGGTTGTTTTTATTTTATATTTAGAGGATTTGATTCAATAATGACTGAACGTGCATTCATATTTATGGAACTTGTTTTACCATGCATCCTTTTGATCAATTTATGTATGCTATGTTCCGCCTTCTCTTGTGCAAAATCAATCTATTTTTCTTTTATTTTCATTTTTGCAGAGAAATTGTAAAATTAATTTTGTAATTTTCAAGTTTTAATATTTGAGTTTTTAAGTTTAGTATTTTTGCATTTGATTCTTTTATTGTAGGTTTAGTTTGGTTAAAACCGTGGTTACAGTTGTGAATGAATGACCATACATGTTTGTTACGCAATTTATTAGTTTTAAATTTTTACTTATTTTTTTAAGGATCTTGGTAAAGGCATTAAAAGTGTGATGTATTATAAAATATGATTGTTCTTTTGGAATCCGATTTGTTGACCTAAAGTTCTTAATCTGATTTTGATAATAACAATAAATCAATCATGTATAATTTAACATGTTTCTTGATATAACTTTATAGTTCATTTACTTGGTAAATCAAGAAAAACATGATTGTTCAAAGGAAGCATGACAATGATCATTCAATCCATATCCGATCAAGTCAACAAAGCATTGGAATAGACAAGGAAGATTTATCTCATCATATGCTATCAATGCATCTCATGAAACACAAAAGAACAAGGATCAAAAGCTTCAAGGCAAAAGTTGTAAGAGAAAATAAATTTGAAGAAACAAATCGAAGCATTCAAAGACTTGACTATTCGGTAATTGAGTGAGTGCTTAGGATTAATGTAAATTTTCTTAATTGATTGTTTATATAGCTCAAACATGAACATGCGTCATAGCTTGATTGAATAACAAAGTTTGAATCAAAATCATTTAAAAAATATCATTCTTACAATACCGGCTTTTGAAATAAACTCATTTTAAATTCAAACGAGCATATCTTGAGCTCTCATGAAAATAGGTGTCTTAGATACTTGATTTTAATATCCCCAAAGCATCAAAATTGATTTTGGAACTTAAATGCAAAAGTCCGAAAATTGAGATTTTTGGCCTTATGGCCTGATGGACAGTGGTACCCATCAGTCGACTGATGACTTATGCTCAGTCGACTAAGGGTCCATCGGTCGACTGATGGGCTTTGCTCAGTCGACTGATGCCCTAGGATATAGCGGTTAAAAATCTGACTTTTTACCATTTTTGTGCCAAACTTCTACCAAACCTCAAAAACGGCTATATCATATTTGGGACTATATATACACTATCTAAGACACATTTTGGCAAGCTTGAACACTTATACAAACTCATTTTTCATCTATCTTCATTATTCAAAAATTCAAGCTTTAGAATTGATCATAATTATTCATCTTTGAGCTATCCATTTGATCAATCAAGATAACTCTAATGTGAGCTACAAATTGTATCTATTACACACTTGAGAGAGTTATTGTTAATTGGTGTGAATCACCAAACAATTAGTATTCATTTGTGAGAGGTAAATCTCATATGTTAACAAGAAGGTAAATTCTTGTTTAATGATCGTGAGAGGTAAATCTCACCTCTTACAAATTAGCAAGAGAGTATATCTTGTTTGAATATTGTGGTAAAGCAATATTTTTAAGAGTGTGTGAGACAACAACACTTATAAAGGTTTGATCTTCACCTGGAAGAAGATTGATTTTAGTGAAAATTCTCGGGGGACTAACCGAGCACAGATGTATGGTCTAACAAACCGAACCGTGTGGACAAAATGTTTTAGTCTTAAATTGGTTTAATCTTTCTAACTCATGCAAGCTCTTTATTTACTTGCTATATTTATTGATTGCTTGGTTGAATTGCTTATTTTCCTTGATATAGTGGTTTAGATAGTTCAATTGTTTAAACATTTTTGAAAAGTTTTTTAATTCCGCATTTAGTTTTGAAAACCCTATTCACCCCCCTCTAGGTTTAAAATCCGACCAACACGGTTATTTCATGGTATGATTATGAAGAACTTAAGCATTCAAAGTGAGTCTGTCGGACGAGATATAAGATGGGATAGGTTTTTCCTATCCCATGTTTGGTGCTACACATGATAGTATACAATAATCATATCATATGTTTGGTACTGTGGTGGATAGGATATATATATTTATCATATTCCACGTTTAGTGTAGGTTAGATAGGATACTATGTAGGATAAAATAATCACACTTACACTTTTTATCCCACAAGATGCTAGATTATTCTATCTGACCTACGAGGTGATATTATTTTTTTTTCCCGCTCGTGGGATAGCAAAATAATACCAAACTTTAAAAAAAAAATTATTTCTTCGGTAACAACTTTAAACAATTAAATTGTTTAACTAAGATTTCAACCACTAAAAATCTTTAGTACTCAACTAGTAAAAAAAATTAATTTTTACATGATATTTATAATTTCATTTATTTAAAAAATATATTTTCTTATGACTTTTTATTTGATATTCATAAATAAAAATTACATTACCAGCTAATTCTTGTGGACAGTGACTAAAATCTAGTGTATCTTTACACCATAATATAAGTAATATATTTTAATATAATACACATAATTCTATGTTTTTTTATTTGTAAATGAAGAATTTTACAAAGTCTAATTCAATATTGATAAATAAAATCAAATTTTCATTCGTGAAAATGATGTTTTCTAATTTAAAAATAGAGTGTCAAGGTAAAATATAATATACATACGTACATTGATTATTTTTCTATGATCTAATAGGATTTTTTAAATAGGTTACACCTATTTGCACTCTCAAAATTGTCATTGATGTGTCAAATTTGTCATAAATATATATACACAAAGTGTCACAAATGTCTAAAGATAGTTTAGGAGTGCTAATGTATCATTTGGGGTGTAATAATTAAACATATATTTCTGAATATTAGACAAACGATATTGATATTGATTCATTTGCAGAAGTTTTATTGATTTATTTATCCTATCTGGATATATAACATGGGACTGCATCAAACACAAAGTTTATTTATTCTTATCCGACTGATTCTTATCATATCCTATCATGTTCATATCCGATTGATTTATATCATATCATATCCCACATAATTCATATCCAACAAATTTATATCTTTTTCATATCCATCCTTTATTCTACCATATCATACTTCTTTATCTGGCACGCCAAACGCAGCCTCAGTGTGTGAGAGGTGGTCGAATATCAATCATTTATGTTTAAACTTCTTTGTTACTCATGATGATAATGAGTTTGTTTTAGACAGAGATGATGAAATTCAATGCATGATTTGTTTTGTAATGGTAAATGTGTTGGAAATGTCGATATTTTTGTTAGGCACACAGAAGGTTACAATGTATATTAACCTATTTGGAACCTTAATTATTACAATTTTCCAATGTGGAACTTAACATTTTTTAAAAAAGAATTGGAACTTAAACTATGAAAAAGTGTCAATTTGAAACTTCCGTCAACATTCATTTAATAATTTAATGGATGTCATTACATGCTTGGCACACGTACGAGTTCCAAATTGAAACTTATTCTAAACAATTGAAAGAAATAAGCTACTCTCCAAACCAATCATATTATCTCTTCTCTCAATATCTCATAAAAGAATACTCTCAAACACCTCTATCTTTTATGCCCCAACTGCTGATCACAATCAAAGTAACCAAGACTAACAAAGCAACCCCGATGGATCAACAAAGGAATGAAAGTGATGATCAAAGCAACCATGAGATACGTAAATTTATCTATCTTAACACTATTGTGTATTTTATTACCCTAATGAAATTTAGGGTTTTAAATTTAAAACATAAGTATGAACTTTGTGATTGTGATACAACAAGCCCTAAAGGTTGAGTATATATCCATGTTTGTGTTTGGAAAATAAGGATTTAGAGTTCATAAGAATAAACCCTCTATTTGTGTTTGAAAATTTGCAATTTGGATACACACTCTATTTAAATAGTTTTTTTTTTCTTTTTTCAAAGGGTTAAGAGGTATGGATTTCGTTCCCACTTTTGCACCAGTGGCAACAATGACTGGCGAAGCTAGTCAAAATGGGTTTTTAATGTGTTATATATTTCTTGACCTTTTCCATTATTGTACATACTCTATTAATGAAAGATTGTGTTAGTGCTAAACTTTAGGTGCATATGTTAGTGTTAAGCTTTGTTTTCTTATTTTAGATTTTTTCTTTTTAAAACGTTTATCAACAAAAGTTGGGACAAAATAAAAATCAACATCTAAAATATGAATCTCCTCACATATCTGCCATGGTCTTTTTGTAATTTACTCATATCTTATTTTACTCAACTCAATTCTTTTGCCTCTCAAATTAGTTGTTGCCAAAGTATCTTACTCTTACTAAATATTAAGAAAATAAAATTGCTATGATTTTTTTTTCTTTGAGCAATTGCACTTGGAGGGAAATTGCTATGAATTTGAATATATCTTTTTAGTATCTCAAATTAGAGACACATATGCATAACATTTTTTCTGGTTTCTTTTTTTCTTTTATGTATTTTAGTCAAGTGGTCTAAATCTAGTATTACCCTTTTTTATAATGGGTTTGAATAATACAATGTTTCTTGGCCTTTTTCTTTTATGAGTTTTTTTATTTTATAATGAGTATGTATCACAATAGATATATGTGTGTCTGTGTACATGTTTTTATTTGTTGTGTTTTCATGCAAACATAATTGGGCATGATTAAGCTAAGTTGGGAAAAATAGAATATTAATAATTAAAAGTCTCACTTCACCTCCGATGTGAGATTTAATACTTAAGCTAAGTTAAGAAAAATAGAGTATTAATAATTAAAAGTCTCACTTCACCCCCTTGTGAGATTTGATATTTGTATTTTTTTTTAATCTGTTGTGTTTGTGTTTTTCTTTAATAAACCCCATGTTTATGTTATAAGCCTATTACATGTTTTTATCGTTCTTTGTTTATTCCGCCTGTTAATTCCCCTCTGAATGTTCTTAAGATTCATCGTGGAGGGAAATTTAGGGATATGCATCATTTAGATTATGTAGGTGGAAAGATAGACATTATGAGGGGTGTTGATTTAGATTTGATTTCCATATTATAAATTAAAGAAATGGCTCAAAGTATAGGGCGTGCTGGAATTAATGGACTTGTATACAGAGATCCTTTTTATATTGATCTACGGGTTTTTGAAACTGATGATGACATATTTAAGATAATTTCATTGGTGCCAACATATAGGAGTATAGATGTGTATATTGGTCATAATGGTTATAATAATGAAGCTGGCGTAAACAGCTAAATTAGTGAAGAAGTAAATGCCCCCTTTTGGGGTATAGGGGTAACTTCACTGAGTTAATTTTGTCTAGCCACATCTTTATAGTTTTGGAAGAAGATTACATGGGTGGTGAGGAGGGGATTGATGAGGAAGAAGATTACATGGGTGGTGGTGGTGAGGGCAGTCTTGAGGGTGATCAACTAGGTGACAATGATGGTGTTGATTCTAGTTATGCACTTGATAAGTACATTATAATGCACTTTTATAAGCTTATGCATGCACATTATAGTACACTTATATGGCTAAACACATCAAATAAACTCCAAATTACTACTTGTTGAGTCATTAGCAAATTAGGTTACTAATCCAATTTTGCAAGCTTAATTGTGGTACAAAAGGTTGTGCTTTGTTGATATGTGGAAGTTCATTGGAAAGAATGGCAAGAAAAAGATGTTAAAAGAATTAGAGAAGATTGAGAGAAGCTTAGGCAAAGAAAAGAAGATTTTGAGACATTTGAAGAAGCCAAGATCGATCTTGTCATTAGTAAGATCGATTTTGGTCCTTGCCAGCCTTTGGAAAAAAAGGACCCGAGAGCTTTCAAGATCGATCTTGGGCACCTGCAGATATTTTTCAACAACTTGCATCAACTTGCCAACTTGTACAACTTTTTACAACTCACCATTTTGCAACTTGGCCACTTGCGCCCACCTCCTTAGGACTTTTATAAATAGAGGGAAAGGTTCAAAGCTTGGGATATACAACTTTAGAAAGAGAAATACTCTTCTAATAGAGAGAGAACTAAGAAACAAAAATTGAGAGAAATTTCCATTTTCTTCTTGTATTCTCCTCCACTTGTAATAAACTCTTTCCATCTTTATTAATACAAGTGCTCTTTTGATTCTACTTCTTCTTAAATATGTTTTCATCATCTATGGAGGGGTGAATCACCTAGCTTAGGCTAGGGGGTGAATTTTTTGTAAACATAAACATGATTTAGGTTTTAATTCCTTTAAGTTTCATGCCTAGTGTTGTCAAATAATTGTGCTTGTCTATTATCAAACACGTTTCATACTCTTTGATGATTTAAAACACCACAAAGATTATGAAACTTTCATTTAAATTTCCTTTGCTTCCTTATGCCAAGTATATGGAATTCTTTGGTAATTAATGGATAGGTTTAGTATATCAATGATGATTAGACTCCTCATGCCAAGTATGATGAGTACTATAGAAATCATTAATATACAAACAAAGAACTTCAAGTGAGCATATATTATTCGACAACCACCATTATAAATGGATGGCTATGCTATTTATATAAAATTAGAAATGTTGTTTTAAATATGGTCACATCTTGTGGTTAAGTGTAAAGTATGGTTCTATTTTCCCTTGTCACCTACAACACTTAAATACACTTTGTGCCTCTATTTGAGAACTTTCTAATTGCTTATTTATTCTTTTAAATGTGATATTTGTCTTTCCTCATTTGGTGGCCTAGTGGAGTTGGATTGGTTGTATTTCCTCGAAAAACTTTTACCGCCAACATCTAGGCTACCTCTTGACAAGCAAATAAAAATCACACTAAAGTAAATAAATGAGCCGGATTAGAATCATCAAAACATGGTTATTTTGAAACAACAAATAATCCTCCAAAGCCTTTGCTTCTCTTTAAATACAAGAACAATTTCATAAATTCTAAGGTTTGCTTTAAAAACTTTCATAAAACAATTCACAATACAACTTTTAATCAATCAATATCGATTATATAAAGCTCGTGACATACCAAACTTTCGCCCCCTCCCTGTGGTTCGACACTCGGACTTCCATAGTCTTTACTACAACTTGACCGCCTACACTTGGGTGTATACAATTGCACTATTTTTTGCGCGTCAAGTTTTTGGCGCCGTTTCCGAGGAGGGCAACAAAAGACGACCACGGGTTTATTATATATATATTTGGTTGTATCGTTCTAACTTTGTGTTTTCCTTTTCTTCTTTATACACTTTCTTTGGTATATGATCCATTGGTTAAGAAATACTAAAGGACGTGTAGAAAGAGATCCATTTCCTGACTCATTTTTCTATAATCTTTTTGACACAGATTTTGCAATGCATCCCCAAGAAGAAGCACGAGGTGGAAACGGTGGAAACGGCGGGAATCATGCCAATGTTCAAATCCAACCCGTCCAAGAACCACCAATAGCAATCATGAGAGATTATCTCCAACCACCAAGGAGCGCCACTCCATCATGTATCGTTCTCTTACCAACGGCTAACCAATTTACAATAAAGCCGAGAATGATACCTCTTCTGCCAAGATTTCATGGAATGGAATCCAAAAATCCATACTTACACCTCAAGGAGTTCGAAGAAGTATGCTCCACTTTTCATGATCCACATGTAACCGAAGAGGTAGTAAGGCTCCAACTTTTTCCATTCTCATTAAAAGAAAAAGCAAAAACTTAACTTAATGCACAAAGACCATGTTCCATTACATCGTGGAAAGCTTTGCAAACTGAATTTTTAAAGAAATTGTTTCCCGTTCATAGAACGAACGCTTTAAGGCGTCAAATTTCAAACTTTGCACCAAAAGATCAAGAAACTTTCTATGAATGTTGGGAAAGATACAAAGAAGTTGTAAATGCTTGTCCCCGCCATGGGAACAAAAATTGTAATTTGGTTAGTTTCTTCTTCAAATCACTCACTCCCGAAATGAGAAAAATTGTAGAAATTATGTGTAACAGCACATTTCTAAGTAAAAATCCCGAAGAGGCATTTGATTTCTTTGATTATATAGCCGAAAGTAACCAAACATGGGATACTTACAATTTTTTTGAAAGAAATATGCCTAATCGGGGTGGTTACTACCAATTAAAGGAAAGTGATGATTTGGCAGCTAGACTTACACAATTAACCAAAAAAATTGAAGCTTTAGAATTTTCAAAATCAAAAGAGGTCAATTTGGTAGAAGAAGAAACTCTTTGTAGCATATGTGATATGATAGGACATCCAACGGAAAAATGTCCTACCATACCAACCGTCAAGCAAGTTTTGCTTGACTCAGCCCAAGTAAATATGATGAAAAACTACAAAAGGCCACAAAACTCACCATTTTCGAAAACTTACAATAGTGAGTGGAGGTATCATCCTAATTTCCGTTGGGGTAATTCAAACACTCAAACTAATCAAGCTCCGAATTTTCAAAAATCTCAATCATCATATTTTCCCCCACCAAAAAGAAATTTGGAAGAAATGCTTACATAATTTATTCAAAAATTCGATCAAAATTTTCAAAAGTTTGATCAACATGTTCAAAGGTATGAGCAATACTTCCAAAGTAATGATCGTTCTATGAACAATATGAGGAATTTTTTGTCAAAAATGGCTCTTAAATTTTCAAACCAAGAGAAGGGTAAATTTCCCGCCCAACCTCTTGCTAATCCTCATAGGCAAACTATGATGATTGAAGAGGGAACTTCTTCACAAGATGCATTAGAGCATGTGAAATCTATCACCACTCTTCGAGGTGAAAAAATTGTTGATAAAACCATCCACCCTAAGGCCCAAAAGCCAAAGGAGGTAGTTCAATCAAAAGACCCTAAGGTGGTAGAAAAAGAGAATGAAAAGAATGAGGAGGAAGTAATAGGAAATGAAGACATTGAAAAAATAAAAGAAAGTGTGAAAATTCCTTTTTCTCAAAGGCTACAACAATCTTCAAAACCAAATCAAAATGCCGAAATTTTGGAAGTTTTCAAACAAGTAAAAATCAACATTCTACTACTCGATGCGGTCAAATAAATTCCTTCTTACGAAATTTTTTTGAAAGATATGTGTATCACAAAAAGAAGGTTGAATATTAAAAAGAAAGCTTTTATGACCGAACAAGTAAGCACAATTTTGCAAAATACAAGACTTCCTAAATACAAGGAACCCGGTTGTCCAACAATTTCATGTATGATAGGAAATTGTCGAATAAAACGAGCTTTACTTGATTTAGGAGCAAGTGTGAATGTTCTTCCATTTTCAGTATATGAACAATTGGGTTTAGGAGAGTTGAAGCCTAAAAAATTCACCATTCAATTAGCGGATAGGTCTGTTAAGGTTCCACGAGGAGTTGTGGAAGTCGTACTTGTGCAAGTTGACAAATTCTTTTTCCCTGTTGATTTCATAGTCATTGATACACAACCTGTCATAAACCCCGCTAATCAAATTCCTGTTATTTTAGGAAGACCATTTCTTGCAACATCCAATGCGATAATTAATTGTAAAAATGGTATTGTTAAATTAACATTTGGAAACATGACTTTTGAGCTAAATGTGTTTTCATTAAGCAAAAAAGCATGCGATTTTGAAGATGAAAATGAACACGTTAACGTGATAGAGTCATTGGTTGAAGAACACTTTGAATTCTCTTTTGAAACGGATCTATTGAGAGACATTCTAACCACTCCCGAAGAATCCAACAATTGCAAGCAAGTGTTTTCTTTGGAAGAAAAACATATTTTGAAAAAGGAAGGCGAATCTGAACCATCTGCACCAATCGAAGGAAGAATGTATTTGAAGCCTTTGCCAAGCAACATGAAGTATGCTTTTCTAGGTACTTCCAGAACTTTTTCAGTGGTAATTTTTTCCGAACTTTCAAACGAACAAAAAGAAAAGTTGGTAAGTATGCTCGGTAAGTATAAAAAAGCCTTTGGTTGGAGTTTAGCCGATCTTCATGGGATTAGTCCTTTAATTTGTACTCATAAAATTTATTTAGAAGACGAGGCTAAACCATCAAGACAATTTCAACGCCGGTTAAATCCGCATATGCAAGAAGTCGTAAGAAATGAGGTGTTGAAACTGCTTGATGCAAAAATAATTTATCCAATTTCGGATAGTAAGTGGGTAAGTCCTACCCAAGTCGTGCCTAAAAAATCCGGGCTTACAGTGGTTAAAAATGAGAACAATGAATTAATCCCACAAAGAGTCACTTCTGGGTGGCGTATGTGCATTGATTACCGTAAGCTAAATGTTGTAACACGTAAAGATCATTTCCCACTTCCTTTCCTAGATCAAATGCCAGAAAGAGTAATGGGACATGAATTTTATTGTTTCTTGGACGGATTTTCAGGGTACAATCAAATTGAAATCAATTTGGATGATCAAGAAAAAATAACTTTTACATGTCCATTTGGCACATTCGCATATCGAAGGATGCCATTTGGATTATGTAATGCCCCCGCTACTTTTCAAAGATGCATGCTAAGCATTTTTAGTGATCTCGTTGAAAGAACTTTAGAAATGTTTATGGATGACTTCACCGTTTACGGTGGGTTATTCGATAATTGTTTGTTAAATCTTGAGCAGGTTCTAGAACGATGTGTAGAAAAAAGGCTTGTTCTTAATTGGGAAAAATGTCATTTTATGGTGACAAAAGGGATTGTGTTGGGCCATGTTGTGTCCAAAAGAGGGATCGAAGTTAACAAAGCTAAGGTGGATCTCATTGCTAAATTGCCAACTCCAAAAACGGTCAAAGATGTACGTTCATTTTTGGGGCATGATGGATTCTATCGAAGATTTATACAAAATTTTAGCCTAATCGCTAAACCAATGTGTAATCTTCTCCTCAAAAATGCCCCGTTTGAGTGGACCGATCAATGTGAGGAAGCTTTCAACAAACTCAAACAATTACTCACCACCGCTCCCATTATGCAAAGTCCGGATTGGAATCTTCCATTCGAACTTATGTGTGACGCAAGTGACTACGCAATTGGTGCGTTTCTCGGGCAAAGGAAGGACAAGAAACAGGGTGTGATTTATTATGCTAGCCGAACTCTCAATGAGGCTCAAATGAATTACACCACTACCGAGAAGGAACTCCTTGCAATTGTGTATACTCTCGACAAGTTCCAGTCCTATCTCATCGGCTCACCAATTCTAATCTTCACGGACCATGCGGCTTTTAAATACTTGTTCACAAAGAAGGATGCTAAGCCGCAACTCTTGCGTTGGATTCTTCTACTTCAAGAAATTAACATCATGTTCAAAGACAAAAAAGGAATAAAAAATGTGGCGGTTTACCATTTGTCAAGACTCATGTTCAATGATCCCATCGACGAAAGCCCAATCAAAGACTCATTTCCCGATGAGCACTTGTTCTCAATGACATCTTCTCCATGGTATGCCGATATTGTCAATTTCATCGTCATCGGAGAGATGCCAAAATCATAGAGCTCACAAGACATGAGGAGATTCGTCAACGAGGCTAAGCATTTCTATTGGGATGAGCCATATCTTTTCAATTATTGTTCGGATCAAATGATCCGTCAATGCATTCCAGACGAAGAAATTGAAAGCGTGCTCACCTTTTACCACACCGAAGCTTGTGGTGGCCACTTCTCTTCCAAAAAGACTGCAGCAAAGATTATTTAATGTGGCCTTTATTGGCCAACCTTGTTCAAAGACACACACCACTATTGCAAAACATGTTCGAGATGCCAAATGCTCGGGGGAATAACAAGACGAGCATGATGCCACTCAACCCCATCTTAATTCTTAAAATTTTCGATTGTTGGGGCATCAATTTCATGGGTCCTTTCCTATAATCATTTGGTAATCTTTATATTTTAGTTTATGTAGATTATGTTTCTAAATGGGTGGAAGCCAAAGCTTGCAAAACAAACGACCATAACATGGTGGTTCACTTTTGAAAAGAAAATATATTTGCAAGATTTAGAATTCCAAAAGCAATAATAAGTGATGGCGGTACACATTTTTGTAACTAATTTTTTGAAAAACTCATGCGCAAGTATGGTGTGACCTACAAGATATCCCTCGCTTATCATCCCCAAACAAGTGGGCAAGCGGAACTTATAAATATGGAAATTAAACAAATTTTGGAAAAAACGGTAAATCCAAATCGCAAAGATTGGTCTTTACGCTTAAATGATGCGCTTTGGGCATACGAATAACTTTTAAAACTAATCTCAACATGTCTCCCCATCGTTTGGTATTTGGAAAATCATGCCACTTGTCCGTGGAATTAGAACATAAATCTTTTTGGGTAATTAAGAAATTGAACTTTGATTTCAAAGAAGCAGTGAAAATCGAAAACTCCAAATTGAGGAAATTGAGGAGTTAAGAAGAGATGCATATGAAAATTCAAAAATAAGCAAGGACCGAGAAAAAAAATTCATGACAAAAATATTTTGAGAAAAGATTTTTAAATTGGCCAAAAAGTCCTTGTTTATGATTCTCGACTACATCTCTTCCCAGGAAAGTTAAAATCAGGATGGACCGGCCCATTCATTGTTAAACATGTTTATCCATACAAAGCCGTGATGGTGGAGGATCCCAAAAATGGCTTTGAATTTAAAGTCAATGGCCAAAGATTAAAGCAATTTTTGGAGATCCCGACTTTGGAGGAGTCTGTCCCTCTAAAGGAACCAACCTATGTGTAAAAATATAGGTTGTCTTGTGTAAATAATGTATATATTTGTGTTTAAGTATTTTTTGTAGCACAAGAAAACCATTCCAAAAAGATTTGGCAAGAAAATGAAGAAGGAAGCTAAGTGCAGCCAAAATGGGATCCTGAGAGTGACCAAGATCGATCTTGGTCACCAAGATCGATCTTAGGAAATTTTAAGTATCAATGGAAAAACAAAGTAGCATTCGAGAGCAAGTAAGATCGATCTTGCTCAATGCAACATCGATCTTGGGCCAAAACCTCTTCATCCAAAGAATAACAAAGCAGGTCCCGAGAGCAAGCAAGATCGATCTTGGGTACTGTAGCAAGCGACAGAGCAGTTTTTTAAACCCCATTTTCGAGCCTTTTTCTCCATTTTCTCTCCCACTCTCCAAAAATCATAACCCCCTCCATTACTACACCCAAAATAAACGCCCATTTCATCATTTTTTACTATTCCTCTTCATAACTTCCATCATCACCATCAAAACCCTAGCCCCTGTTTCATCTCTCCATCACCAACTCATTGAATCTCATACCCAAAAACCCTAGATTCCGAATTTCTCCATTCTCTAACTCTAAAAAATCAACTCTCTTCATCATTTACAACCATTCCCCCATCCTATATCCATTTCTCAATCACCAAACCCTTCAATTTCGAAAATTACCAAACCCAAGGTGTTGGGATTTTGAGAAATCAACCAATCTCTCTCTCTTATCCACCAAAAAGCATTCTCAAATGGCTTCTTCATCATCTCAAAGGCAAAAAATGTCACCAAACCAACTGAAGTCAAGCCCAATCCAAGGCGTGGTTACCAAGGGTTTCGAAGTGAGGTTGGGAAGACATGGTATAAAGATTGGTTTAGCAATCGAACGGTTGTGGCAAAGAGAGCTTCGGCAATTGATGAACTCTTTGATTTTCCATTTTTCATGTCAATTGTTCGAAGGCCGGGTTTGGGAAAATTTTCTCAAAACAAACATAAGACTGCAATGCTACTATTTGTCGGGAATTTATCGCATCGCTTATCAAAAAGGAAAAATATGATTGTGTTGCCTTTGTCCGAGGTAAGGAAATCCCCTTCAATCCCACTGTTTTGAGCAATTTCTTAAAAATTCCACTTGTTACACCATACACACTACCCATCACTTCACTCAACCAAATGCCGGATGAGGACCTTATTCATGTGGCTCTCACGGGAACTCCAAAACCCCATGATAAATTCAAAATTAATGCCACCCAACTCCTACCTCCAATGCACAAATTGTGGATGGTGGTGTGTAATTGTTTATATCCAACCACCCACAAAAGTCACCTCTATCTTGATGAGGCACTAATCATGTACACAATTGCCACCGACCAAAGCATATGCCTCATACGTTACTTTGTGAACATGATAAGCCGCACTGCAACCAAAATTGAGGCAAAGGAGACAATCGAGTTCGGAGTGATAATTACCCGGTTTTGTGCCCATTTTGGAGTAGAAGATCGGGAGGGTGACCAAATTATTAAACAATTAGGGATTGTAAACAACTCCACTCTCAAACGATCTCAAAGGCAGCTTCATACCCAACCCTCTGGAGGTTTGATGGCAATGGAGGAAGAGGAAGATCCACAAGCGGAAGGGGGGAGCAAGTGCAACCACTAAGGCGGCGAAAAAGAGCACACGTGGCTTCGGGAGAAGGTTCTCCGGCTTAAGCACCACAAGCCACGGGCTTTGAAGAAATCAAGCAACTAATGATGGCTATGGAGGAGCACCAAATCAAACAGATGGAAGACTTCCGCCAAGAAAGCAATGAGCGCTACGAGGCATTGAGTAAACGGGAGGAAGATCATTACCAAGACATTGTCAACCGATTCCAAGCATGGGATGCAAATTTCCAAGCATGGGATGCTCGATTCCACCCACCACCACCACCGCCACCAATGTGAAGCTTTAATGCTTGTTTCTTGTAGGTTTTTGACGACAATGGCACTTATGTTTTTTTTCTTTTTTTGGTTTTATGTTGCTTTTTAAGTAACTTGTGCTAACTTTTAATTATTAGATTTGTTTTGGATTTTTAAGGTTGTTTTGGGATTAGTACTTTATGTTGAACTCATGCTTTTGCTTTCAAATGGGTATGCTAATTCTGACCTAACCTTTTTTTTAATTGTATATATGTGTGTTATTTTTCTCCTTTTGTAGATCTTGCTCTATCCATGGAAACAAATTCTCCAAAAATTTATTGCTTCAAGCATCGGGAACAATGCCTACTTCAAGTTGGGGGGGGTAAAGAAATGTAATTTTTGCATTGCATTTCAAAATTTTCAAATTTTTGCTTATTTTGCTTACTTTTCATGTTTAGGCCCCAATTTTTTTTGAAATCATGATATAATTTAATCTTCATGCTTTGAACTTCAAAATTTCAATTCATGATCAACTCTTGATCTTGGCACAATAACTCTTGATTAGGATAGGCATTTAAGCTTCATCTCTTAATTTCTATCTTTAATTAGACTCGAGTTCCTCATGCTTATTGCACAACAAAAATGCACATTTGCTTTAAAATTGAGCTTTTGCTAATTCAATTGAGCTGTTTTTATCCTAAGAAAGAAACCTATTTTCAAAGAAAAAAGGCAAGCACTATCCTTACTTTAAAAAGAAATTGAAAAGATATAACACTTGGAGATAGGGCTTTTTCTTCTAAACTTGACTTAATGCTCCACTTGGTAATTGCATAGCCCAATTTTTGTGCTTGAGATAGATGGAAAAGGCTGCTTTATGAATTGGAGTGAAGCCACCTTGTGAAAAAACAAAGTAACTTCATATGCTTACAAAAGAAAAAAAATATACAAAAGGAAAAGGCTACCTATTCATTATGCGTGAAAGCGCCTCTATTTTCTTATAGAAGATCCAAGAAAGAAAGAGAAATGAGTTAAGATATTTTGTAAGTAAAAGTGTGCCCTCGTTTGAAAAAGTTTTTTTCTTTCAAAAGGATAATCAAAACTCATTCTTGATATGTTTAAGAAGCTCTTTTAAATCAAAAATCCACACACAAGAAAGACACATTTAGAACTCTTGTCTAAATTCATATAGATACTTTGAGATCCCATTTGTTTGCTACATGTTCTAAAGAAGCGTTTAACATGTTAAATCATGACTTGCACAATGAAATTGAAACTAAGCATGAATATTAGGCACTATCATGATTTGAATGTTTGTAGGTATCATCTCTGAAAACCTTCACGAGAAGGCCACTCGTCCTCTTTGGGTACTTTGAGGTTTAAATGGTACGATGGATATACCCAAATGCATCCTTTTTGTAGGTATATTGCATAGACTTACTAAGGGACTAGTAAGTAGTAAGTTGGGGGGTGTGATAAGTGCATTATAATGCACTTGTATAAGCTTATACATGGACATTATAGTACACTTATATAGGTAAACACATCAAATAAACTCCAAATTACTGCTTGTTGAGTCATTAGCAAATTAGGTTACTAATCCAATTTTGCAAGCTTAATTGTGTACAAAAGGTTGTGCTTTGTTGATATGTGGAAGTTCATTGGAAAGAATGGCAAGAAAAAGATGTTAAAAGAATTAGAGAAGATTGAGAGAAGCTTGGGCAAAAAAAAGAAGATTTTGAGACATTTGAAGAAGCCAAGATCAATCTTGTCATTAGTAAAATCGATCTTAGTCCTTGCCAGCCTTTGGAAAAAAAGGACCCGAGAGCTTCCAAGATCGATCTTGCCCCTTACACCATCAACAGCTTTGAAGAAAAGTCGATCTTGCTCAAGGCAAGATCGATCTTGGGCACCTGCAGATATTTTCTAACAACTTGCATCAACTTGCCAACTTGTACAACTTTTTACAACTCACCATTTTGCAACTTGGCCACTTGCCCCCACCTCCTTAGAACTTCTATAAATAGAGGGAAAGGTTCAAAGCTTGGGATATACAACTTTAGAGAGAGAAATACTCTTGTAATTGAGAAAGAATTAAGAAAGAAAATTGAGAGAAATTTCCATTTTTTTCTTGTATTCTCCTCCACTTGTAATAAACTCTTTCCAACTTTATTAATACAAGTGCTCTTTTGATTCTACTTCTTCTTAAATATGTTTTCATCATCTATGGAGGGGTGAATCACCTAGCTTAGGCTAGGGGGTGAATTTGTTGTAAACATAAACATGATTTAGGTTCTAATTCCTTTAAGCTTCATGCCTAGTGTTGTCAAATAATTGTGCTTGTCTATTATCAAACACGTTTCATACTCTTTGATGATTTAAAACACCACAAAGATTATGAAACTTTCATTTAAATTTCCTTTGCTTCCTTATGCCAAGTATATGGAATTCTTTGGTAATTAATGGATAGGTTTAGTATATCAATGATGGTTGGACTCCTCATGCCAAGTATGATGAATACTATAGAAATCATTAATATACAAACAAAGAACTTCAAATGAGCATATATTCTTCGACAACCACCATTATAAATGGATGGCTATGCTATTTATATAAAATTAGAAATGTTGTTTTAAATATGGTCACATCTTGTGGTTAAGTGTAAAGTATGGTTCTATTTTCCCTTGTCACCTACAACACTTAAATACACTTTGTGCCTCTATTTGAGAACTTTCTAATTGCTTATTTATTCTTTTAAATGTGATATTTGTCTTTCCTCATTTGGTGGCCTAGTGGAGTTGGATTGGTTGTGTTTCCTCAAAATCTTTTACCGCCAACGTCTAGGCTACCTCTTGACAAGCAAATAAAAATCACACTAAGGTAAATAAATGAGCCGGATTGGAATCATCAAAACATGGTTATTATAAAACAACAAATGATCCCCCAAAGCCTTTACTTTCTTTAAATACAAGAACAATTTCATAAATTCTAAGGTTTGCTTTAAAAACTTTCGTAAAACAATTCACAATACAACTTTTAATCAATCAATATCTATTATATAAAGCTCGTGACATACCAAGCTTTCGCCCCCTCCCTGTGGTTCGACACTCAAACTTCCATAGTCTATACTACAACTTGACCGCTTACACTTGGGTGTATACGATTGCACTATTTTCCGCACGTCAGCACCATCAAATGACTTTGCTAGTTTAAATTCTGATGATATGGAAGACATTGTTACATTTCCTTCTTTCATTCTAGAGATAGATGTATAAAGATGGAAAACATCCACATTTTAGGTTGGGCTTGTTGTTTGCAAGTGGTGATGACTTTAAGGAGGTGATTTGATAATATTCAATATTATACAAAAAAGATATAACACTTAAACCAAATTAAATAACAAGGGTTAGGGCTAAGTGTAAGGATCCTTGTAAATGGGTAGTCTTTGCAAAATTAATTTATAACAAGGGGATAATGGAAATCAGATCTTCCTTGACGATCATTTTAATTGTCGACCAGCTTATAATAACAAATATGTAACTTCAAAATGGTTGGCTAAAACTTACATTGATAATCTAAAAAAACAATCCACAATGCCTATTGATGCATTTAGAGGAGATGATAAAAATGATCATGTTGTTGGTGTGACTAAAAGTGTGATATATAGAGCTAAAAAAATGCCAAAATCTTAATTAAAGGAACTCACAAAGAACAGTATGCTTTAATTTGGAACTACTGCCTTGAAATCAAAAGAGCAATGCTTCGCTCTACTTTGGTGGTTTCTAAAAGCGAGAAAGAAATTGTAGGAGGGAAAGGGCATGTTTTTAAGAGGTTTTATTGTTTCTTAGGTCCATTGAAGCCTGGTTTCCTTAGAGCTTGTACACCCTTATGGTGGTCAATTGCTTGCAGCAGTTGGCATTGATGCAAACAATGTAATGTTTCCATTTTCATTTGCAGAGAATTGGTGTAAAGCATTCTTTAGTACTCATCCCAAATGTGACGTATTATTAACAACCACTTTGAAGTGTTTAATGCTTTTTATTTGGGATGCAAAAGACAAGCCTGTTATATCATTGATGGAGAAGATTAGAAATTTAATGATGACTAAAGTGAGAAAGAATAGGGAGAAAATGCATGCCCATCTTGGTCCACTATGCCCAAGAATTCAAGAGAACATTAAAGTATTAGTTAAAGAGCCTATTAACTTCATTTGTAAGTGGACCGGAGGTACATAATATCAATTAACTGGACCTAAGACTCAATTTACAATTAACTTAAGGGAGGGTACTCGTGCATGTAGAGAGTGGCGGCTTACAGGGATTCCATGTATTCATACTACTTCTACCATTCTTTATGATGGTGATTTGGTGGAAATTATGTTTGCAAATGGTGTATCAAGGAGACCCATCTAAAGGCCTATGAGCAGGTTACAAGCCCCATAAATGGTGTTGAAATGCCACTACAAGAAAAAGCGCCTTTTATGACGAAATTTTTTGTAATGGCCCAAAAACCATAACTAAAGCAATTATTTGTCGCGAGTTTGGTCGCATCACAAATAACCTCATTTGTGGCAGCTTAACAGGTCGCTACAAAAAATATATAATATTAAGCAACAACACGATGTTGTTTCATTTAAGTAATATTAGACCTGGTAAACTAGAACACAACATAAATCGACACAAAATTAAGTTAATGGAATAAAATTTTTCGGGTTTGAGTCACTATCGGGTGGACAGGATAAGACACGGTTAATAAAAAATTGTGTCTAGTCCAACCTGTTTGATTCGTTATAAGAGATTAGTTAAACCCGCTACCCATTAAGAACTTGTTTAAAGCATATTTATGTTGTTTTCAGTTTGATCGTGTCAAATTATTATGTTTACTTGGGCTAACTAGTTAACTTAAAGGGTGAAATGGGTGTGTGTCATGTTACCCGACAAGCTGGTAATGAATTGTTGTGATTTTTCCACTTAATAAAGTCAGACACGGCACAATAATATGACAAAAATTGACACAAAATTATAAGCTAATGGTAAAACCTTATTGGATTCGGGTCCTATCATATGGACACAATAAGACACAATTAATAACAAATCATGTTAGGTTTACTAGTCAAACTCATTCAATCCGTTAAGAACAAGAGTTGTTAGACCTGCTATGACTCGTTAAGAGCAATTAGACTTGTTAAAACCCGTTAGGAACCCTTTTAAAGCATATTTATATTATTTCTGTTTAATCGTGTTGGATTATTAAGTTTACTCAGACTAACTCCAGTTAGCTTAAAGGGTGAAATTTGTGACGCCCCGAATCTCGTTAAGAGAATTAGACCTCTAGCTCCAGGACCCGGTTAATCACAGTGCCGTACACCAATGGCGGGTGAAGAGTTACAAGAAATGAAAATATATCAAGTTTTGAAAACCACATTTAGAAAAAATCGGCATAAGGAGTTTGTAAAATCAATAAACCCGCCTGTAAAAATTAAAATTGTTTTCATCTATATAAAATCCACACATAATCAAGTAATTAAAAGAACACTCCGCATACATAAAATCATTTATGCAAGTCTAACTGAAGTACTAATAAAACATCAAAACCAAAGTTTAAATCTTAAACAAAAGTTTATATACAATACAACAAAACCAAAAACTATTGCACAGCCTAGTCCTTCTTATAAAGGACTAAAAAACGGTCCATGAACATCAGAGGCTCCTAGACACAAGAACCACGCTCCACCCGATATCCTAACAATGCAAGACTAGTGAAAAGGAGAATGAGCCAAATCGGAGCTCAGTGGGAAGTATATAAATTTGTATAGAACATACACATTGCATGCAAAGGCACGTGCATCTCTTATAGAATTAAACTTGAGGTAGGGATTTTCTTGCTTTCAAAACCAAATAATATGATTTTATTACTCGATAATCGTTACGATTAATTTATGTTTGTTTGAGAACCTCAACATAACTAAGAATATGTTGCTTTATGGTTTGTGAGGCCATGAATACATGATTCGAGGCAAAATATGTCATTTACACCTGATGTAATGTGTTATTTGAATTATATGAGATATCCCTTAGATGTATGGATGTCATTTATGGTGAAATTGATTTGTTAATGAATTATACACATCAAGGGATATCTAGTGAGACTTGCTAGAGTGTATATGGCATAAATTTCTTCATATGTTTATTTAATAGCATATTATGCATCATTTTTGTGTCAACTAGAATCTCGGCAAGTTTGAAAGTATTCTTATGACACATGGATTGAGTGTTTATTTCTGGGAGAGCGCATATCTCATATCTATGATGTGGAAAGCTTGTATCTCTTAGAAGGAAATATCCTTATGTGTATAGTGTTTGCCGAGATGGAAAATAGGAAGGGCTCGGTGCCGTTGGGTTGAAAATACCTAAACCCCTGGGGGAAGCAAAGTTTGGCCACCTAGAAGCCACCAATGAAGAGCCCAAGAACCTAGGCAATTAGCAAAGCACTATGAGTTCTATTGATATCTATGTTCATGTGAAGCGGGAACGATTAGTCCCATGGAATCATTGTGATAGCAGTGCATCTCTGGCGGCAATGGATTATATTCACAGTTCGAATTCTCCTTTTTGCAATAAATGGTTGACACAGGAGGTAACCTGCATTAGCACGTGCATGCAATGTTTTTAATAATGATTGTTAATAAATGTATTACTATACAAGTATGATTGAATATCATAGTGTAAATTATGTTTTCGACAAACACCATGCCCTGTATTCCCCCCTACTGAGCAAATAGCTTAACCCGCTTTCTTAAACAACACAGGTACCCAGAAGTCTAATGAAGATAAGGAGATGACAGGATCGGGGACGAAATAGAGGCTCTGATACAGCATTTATTTTTATGATGTACATGTCTTTACGGGAAGCCACGGCTAGCCCGAAAATTGTATATATTTTTGAACTTAATTAGTTAGTTTTGTATAACTGTTATATGCATGTGTGAAAGATATACTACTATTTTAAATTACATGGCATGCTTGCTGCTTTAATTTCTTGATTACGGAAATGCCCATTTTAGTCAAACTAAGGCTGGTTAGTAACGCTTCAGGTCTTAATTACGGGTGTTATCCTGCTAATTAAGGCGAAGGTGTTACAATTTGGTATCAGTGCGTAGGTTTTGCGATTTCTTGGGTTATGGGGTGAAATTCGTAGAGAATTGTGATAGATTGTCTTTTTGTCAGTATATTTATATTGAATTATCATGACGTTCTTCTTCTTGTTTTCGTATAGAATGATGACTCCACCAAAAGTAGAAAGCATAACGCTACCCACGAGAGTTTAAGCTCCGAGAAATCGGTAGATGCTATCCATGCAATGGCAAGGGAGTTGACCAATGTGCTAGGACATATCAAACCTCAGGGTGGAATCCAGGAGAATAAGGCTATGGTGGCCCTAGAGAAGTTTAAAAAGTTAACCCAACCAATATTCAACGGGATGTCTGGTCCCAGTGCAGCGAAGTCATGGCTCGATCAAATAAAAAGAGCCTTCAATGTTATGAGCTTACCCGATGACCTGAAACTTAATCTGGGGACTTACCAGTTGATTGACCAAGCTGGTATTTGGTAGAAAAATGTGTCTAGGAGAGTAGATACTCCTACCTCCTGGGAACAATTCACTCAGTTGTTCCTAGAATGTTATTTCTCGCCAGTTCATCGCAGTATGAAAAGAGATGAGCTCCGTTCCCTGATCCAAAGGAACATGTTAGTAACCGAGTACGAGATAAAGTTTGAAAGTTTGAGTCATTTCGATAAGAGCTTAAATAACAACCCGGAGGAGAAAATACGCTTATTCCTAAAGGGATTGAAACCTTGTATCCGGGAGAAAATGTATCATTTAAACCACGGCAGTGTTGCTAAGGCCGTGAGAATGGCGATGAAGGTTGAACAAGAGAGGATTGATGCTAGTAGATTTCTTGAGAAAAAGAGAGGTATCGAAGGAAAAAAGTCGGGTAGTCAAGGGAAGAGGTACAAGAGTGATTTTTAGTCCTCTAGTGGGAGTTATGGTAAGGGTCGGACCTTTGGTTCGAATAGTGAGAACCAAGGGTTCAGGGAAAAAGTTTGTAATAGATGCGATCAGGTAAGGCACTTTAAGAGAGAGTGTCCAAATGTGAATTGAGAGCAACAGTCATCCTAGCCGTCCTATAGTCAACCACAGTCTCAAAGATTGAGCCACACGGGTAGTGTAGGCCAATATTCCTCAACCAGTTAGGGTGGCCAGGGTCGTGGGCTGAGTTAGACTGGGTCCCGTGGAGGTGTAAATGAATACTCTTAGGGTGGTGGCAGAACACAAGGTTGGGTTTACACATTGACACAATCGAAACAACCCGAGGCTAAAGTAATGGAATGTACTATTCTATTCTTTAGCACTTCGGTTAAAGTTTTATTGATACTGGTGCCTCTCATTCGTTTATTTTGCACGCTTTGGTTGAAAGATTGGAATTGTGTGTTGAACCATTGAATGCACCTTTGTGGGTCGGTACACCTATGGGGAGTAAAGTTTGTTTAGGATCCATTTATAGGAATTGCTACTTGAGTATAGGAGAATCATCGATATAATTTGATCTTATTGTCATAGAAATGGGAGATTATGATCTTATTTTGGGTATGGATTGGTTAGCCACTTTTCATGTGGTAATTGATTACTCTAAACGTCGTGTGTCGATTCCGTTATCGTATAGTGAAGTTTTGATTTTTCTATATGAACCGAGTCGTTTGTTTCGTGTATGTATTTAAAGCCTAGAGAACAACGGAGTTACTTTAGGTGGTTGGCTAGTATCATAGCCCAAGAAAAATGTAGTTCTTGTCCTTCTAATCTTTTAGTGGTTAGGGAATTCCTCGATGTATTTCCCGATGATCTTCCGGGTCTACCCCCTCATATGGAGAAGGACTTCTCTATCGATGTTATTCCGGGCACTGCACCAATATCTTTAGCTTCGTATCGTATGGCTCCTGCCGAGTTGAAAGAGCTGAAGATTCAAATTGATGAACTTCTATGGAAGGGGTTTATTAGACCCAGTGTGCCTCTGTGGGGCGTACCCGTTCTAAAAACAACCGAAATAATGATAAAACTAATATTGCTATCTGAGTAAACAATATTAGAATATCCTCTCAATTTTCAAAAATTACTAACTTTGTCACTTGCATCTCATCCTTTACAAAATCAAAACATCGTACCACGGAATACAAGGTTTTTTATCCCCTTCCCGTTTTCCCCAAAATTGATTTTCCTTACAAAAACTTACTTTAAAAAAGTAGTAGACTTTTTAGTAAATGCATCCAAGTTTTTCAATATAGAATAAACATATAGCTCCATCAGAGACTGAAAGGGTGGAATGCATGCCTAACACCTTCCCAAACAGTAACATAGTTCCCAAACCCTATAGAATTCCGGTTTCATAGACAAAATGTGTGGGGATAAAGCTTGCTCTGGCCTTTGCCTCTACACGGATCTTTTGTACGTTTTCTCGTAAAACGTGCTGGCGACTCTAAACGAACCCACTTGCATCTAGAGATAGAATATATGATTTATCCATATGTTGAAGCAAATGAAACAACGAAATCAGTTCCGATGTTCTAGACTTCCAAACTCGGGATTGAGATTCTGGTGTCGCATTTGCTGATTCTCACAGTGGCGACTCTGTTGGGGACTATGAGAACTCGGCTTTTATATGTGGACTTTATTTATTCTGCAATTGTATGCATGCCTTTACTGCTTTCTCTACTTCTGTTTATTTACTGTTAATTGATTGTAAATGAATAATTTTTTATAATAAAATTGAGGTTTTCAAAAAAATAATAATAATAATACGCTAAAAGATAAAGATATTTGTGAAGCATACATTTCAAAAAACATTCACACACATCACTATTCATGCATATTTCTACGAGTGGGATTTTATCCCAAACCCTCGGAAGTTCTATAAGTGAGTAGGGAGTTGGCTCGCTTGGGCTAACATAAACCGAAAGTATTTACTTCTACTCTCCTTGGCCAAGTATGCTCCCGAGGTATATCGAGTGACGAGAACACTCACGTACCCAGAAAGTATATCAAAAGGCTCTCGCACGTACCCGCCCTTGGGGTATATCGCGAGGCCTTGCCAAATAGGAGGGAGCCTGAAGCCTTAACCATGCGCTCACCGGCGTTGCATATAAGATCAAGTCCGAGTAAAACACATGTCAAGTCAGCCCTGGGGGATGTACCACCCCACGGCTTATTTTACTCACCTTTTCTTATAAAACCCGAGGCATGTCTCATGGTCATTTTCAAGTACCTCTTTTGGTAAAAATGAGTCGCTTTGAAGTCTTCTTTCATTTTCACTGTGTAGCTTCTCCAAAGACCTTAGTCTAGAAGGTTGGGCCGGACGAGATCACACGGGAAGATTAGTGAGACCAAGCACACCAATTATGTTAAACAAGTTAGAGATCCGAGATAAAGCACATAGCCTAGTCGAGGTAGCAAGAGCCCAGCCTACTTTGGAAGAAATGCATCGTCTACTTTTGTCAGTTAATAAGAGTTTGGCAAGTATCACTACTGAGCAGCAAAATACCCGAGTTCGATTAGAAGAGATGTCGGCCAAACGGACTGCACCGCCGGGGTTTGAATATCTACTTCTGAATCAAGATCAAAGGCAGACTTCGCGTCATAAAGCACCGAATCCCCACCATAGTCAAGAAGTGCCACCAATCATCCCTGGAAACACTATCCAACCCCCATGCCCTAATCCCTCGGCACCTAACCAACCTAATAACCAAGTCCAATGGACCCCAAATTCGGGCCCCACTTACCAGCAGTAAGAACCACCGATTATATGGCCCCAACCCCAGGGCCAGCCAGGCTTCGAAACCTAGTAGTAACAGTGGCCACAGATCCCTTTGAGGCCTGCCCCACTTACAGCCTTGACAGCCCCACTCAATGAGTTTTCAGATATAAACCACCTCTGAGCAGCCTATGCAGAATTGGTAATAGCTCGAGAGCAGTCCGAGGAATTGCCAAGAGAAAGCAAAGAGTTAAAAAAATTAAAAGAGCAAATGAGAATCCTACAGAGAATAATCTCTCAGATGAAGGGAGCCGATGAGATCACAAATATTAATGCCTTCTCTCTCTACCCCGAGGCTAGATTGCCTCAAGGGTTTAAACTCCCCTTAATCACAAAATTTACCGGCACAACTCCTTCAAAAACACATCTCCAATCCTACATATGATCCATGCAAGTATCAGGTTACCGGGAACCCGAGTTGGCCCAAGCCTTTCACATGACTCTCACGGGAGCTGCCTTGAGAAGGTTATTTGATTTAGAGAAGCACCGAATGAAAACATGGGGGGATATTGTTAAAGAGTTTATGAGCAAGTATGGGTCGAACGAAGACTTGGAAATCACCCGGAAGCATCTAGAGATGACCAAGTAAGGAGAGAAAGAAAGCTTCAGTGACTTTGTCACTCGCTGGAGAGAAATGGCTTCCCAGATGTTGAAACCACCAGATGAAGAAGAGCAATTAAAGATAATACAAAAGAATTTTACCCCGGCTGTTATGAATTGCATGGAAAAACAAGTCTTCCCGCATTTTCGAGCTTTGTTAAGCATGGGTTCGCAAGTAGAAGACGAGTTGGCCAGGAAAACAGAAACTGAAACAAAAAAAGCCGCTTACTCAGGGAAGAAGACAAGTACCCCAACAGCAAATCAGTTAAGCACTTACCAATACCAATAGAACCCCTTTTAATCGTCAAATGCCAAGGCCAAGAAGAAGAGGAATTTATGTACCCTCCCCACCACTTTAACCAAAAACATGGAATTACTTAAAAACGCCGGGCTTATCACCCCACTCGACCCTTGCCCCCTACCAAACCCTATCCCGAGTACTTGGAGGATGAACGAGAATTGTTAGTACTATCAAGCTGTCGGCCATGATACTGACCGTTGTTTGGCTCCAAGACACGGAATCCAGGATCTGATTGAAGCCAAAACCATACCCTCACCTGGTGGGCCCAATGTCACTCGTAACCCACTCCTCAACCATGCTCCAGTAGCCGGAATTAATATGTTGACTACAGATGAAGAGGGGTTTGATCATGTGGGTCTTATTCAAGATGATCCAGCCTATCTCAGAGCTGAGATAGAATCAAGTGTCACCGACTAAGCTGCAGCCGTCTACATAAAAGAGAAAGATTCGAAGAAAAATTCGATGACCAAGCCCCCGAATACAGCCCAAATTGCGCCGACCCTTAATCTGATCATTGACTAGTGGATGGAAAAAATAAACTTTTTACCCGGACATGGCCTCGAAAAAACTAACCAATGAATGCCACAACCACTTGCACTTATGACTAATCCCAAAAAAGCGATGTTGGGGTGGTCCCAAGGCAAAGCAAAACAACTGTGGAGACCCTAAGGTCTGAAGAATTCGAATAAAGAAGAGACAATATGTATGACAGTAACCTCCCCCACTACCTTCAATTGGTCTGTAGAAACATATCAACTTGCATCCCAATCAGACCCAGATCCAGTTGCTTCATGGGTCTAACAGATCACCCGATTAGGAAGGGTTTATCAGCCACCGCAAGTTGAGACAAAAAAAATAGATCCCCCCTAAGGAGATAGGGGATGACCGAGTCTTGAAACAATTAAAGAAAACACATGCTCATATTACCATCTGGGGACTCCTGGTTGCTTCTAAATGCCACCAAACTGCCTTTATCAAAATGTTGGATGAGGCAGTCATATCTCCCGGCTCCACCCCCGAACAAATACCAAGTATAATTGGGTCACTGTCGGTATAGAGGAGTTTGTCATTTTCAGACAAGGACCTCTCGCCGTTTGGAAGAAAGCATAGCATGGCATTATATATCACCGTTCGGACTCGAGGGAAGATCATTCCCCAAGTACTCATTGACAATGGGCATCACAGAATCTGAGCTATTTCCATCCATAGTGACTGTTAGAGCTTATGATAATACGAGGATAGTTATCTTAGGATCTGTGCGCCTCGATATCTCAGTGGATCCTGGGAATTTCCCCGCTAACTTTCAAATCATAGACATACCTTCCAGCTTCAACCTTTTGCTGGGAAAAGCTTGGGTTCATGACATCGGGGCACTCCCTTCTTCGTTGCATCACAAAATCAAAATTCCCTTAGTGGAAGAGATAATTACCATACAAGGAGATCCGGAAAGGACCTTGTCAGACCTTGAATGGCCGGTATTGGGGATCGGAAGCCAAAGTATACGGTTATGAGGTTTTGCTTGTGAGCCTCAAGTGAAAGCACTCACTATACATAACATAGAATACCTACCCCCAGATAATGTCCCTGGCCTTAGTGTGAAGATCACAAGGATGCTAAGAATGATGAAATACCTGTCCAGGGCCAGTTTGGGTATAGGACAACAATGTCTCCTCCAAGCCTTAGAGCCAGTAGCAAGGCACGAGAAAAAAGGGTTAAGGTACCAACGCATTAATGAAGACAGCCGTAAGGGTAAGGGTCAAGAACACCAGTTCTCAAGTTTTAGTTCACTTAACGGGTTCTTTGTCAAAGAAGGAGAAGACTTCCCCTTTTGCGGCTTCCAAGAAACCTGGAGAAACAAAGAGGGTGAAAGTATGCCCAGTTGGGAAATCTTCTATAAAGATGACCTATATCTCAAGAGGGATATCACACACTCCTTTCCACCAAGCTAACAATTGGGCCAAAGAACCCAAAAGAAGAAGAAGAAATAATTGAGAACCTCTTTGACATTATAGCCCTAGAAGATGACATACAAAAGGATGATCCTGTCTACCTAATCCACGCTGATACTGAGGGGGGAAGAGTGAAATTGTAAAAGGTAGCAATAGGAGAGAGAATGAGAGGAAAACTAAAGAGGAGTCACTCATAAATGTACTTTTTGAAATTGTACCTGTATGTAATGTAATTATGAAGAAGATCCAACTTTTCAGTACTCCGATGTTGTTAATTTAATGATTGTTTTAGCCGATATAAAAAGTATGAATGAGCACTTATAAGAGAATAGCACACGCATACAGAGTGGTGAAGAGGATACTCTAACAATCAACCTAGGTACCAAGGAAGAGAAAAAGGAAGTCCGTATTGGGGCTAACTTAACCAAAACAGAAAAGGAAGAATTCACACAAACTCTGAAAGAGTACGTGGATGTCTTTGTCTGGTCCTACGCCGACATGCTTGAACTCAATTTTGAGATAGTTATGCACGAGATCCATACCAGTCTAGAATTCAAGCCTGTCAAACAGAAGCTCAAAAAACTTATGCCAGAATGGTCGTTAAAAGTTAAGGAAGAAGTTATGAAGCAGTTGGCTATGGGATTTCTGCGAGTAATTGATTACCCCACTTGGCTAGCCAACACCGTGCCTGTCCTAAAGGCAAACATGAAGGTTCGTATGTGTGTAGATTACCTGGACCTCAATAGGGCTTGTCCAAAAGATGACTTCCCTCTGCCCAACATAGATCTGATAGTAAACAATACGGCCAATCATGCCCTGAAATCATTCGTAGACGGTTTTGTGGGGTATAACCAGATCAAGATGCACCCAGATCATCAAGAGAAGACAACTTTCATTACTCCGTGGGGGACTTATTGTTATATGGTTATGCCATTTGGCCTAAAGAACGCCGGGCCAATTTACCAAAGAGCGGCTACTGCCATATTTTACGACATGATTCACAAAGAAGTGGAGGTATATGTGGACGACATGATCATCAAGTCAAAAGAAATAGGGGGCCACATTCCTGCCCTACGGGCTTTCTTTAACAGACTCCGCCAATATTAAATGAGGCTTAATCCCTATAAATGTGTATTTAGGGTAACAAAAGGAAAACTTTTGGGCTATATTGTTAGTGAAAAATGAATAGAGGTAGATCCAGCCAAGATCAAAGCCATCAAGATATGCCCGAGCCTTGCACCGATAAAGAAGTTCGTGGATTTTTGGGTAACTTACAGTACATCAGCAGGTTCATCTCCCAACTTACCCAAACATGTGAACCCATCTTCAAGCTCTTGAAGAAGTCATCACCAGGAAAATGGGACAAGCAGTACCAAGAAGCATTCGATAAGATCAAAAGCTATCTCTCCAATCCTCTGGTACTAGCACTTCCCCAACCGGGATTACCATTAATATTGTACATAACAGTCACGGATACTGCTGCAGGATCCATGTTGGCCCAACACACTTGGCCACTTGTGAACACCCCAATCCACGACTCTCGTGCGAACTTGATTTTCATACAAGCAAGCATTTATGCATCAAGTCTTGAGTCGCCATGCATCAAGTCTTCGAGCACCCCGTTAGAAAATTGAGTTTTTTGATAGCCAGCCGCACGCCCCCCAACCGCACGGTTGGCTCCCAACCGTACGGTTGGTACTTTCCCTAGCCGCACGGTTGGCACCCTAGCCGCACGCACCAACCGCACGCCCCAGCCGCATGCCTTGCGGCTACCCCCAACCGCACGCTCCTAGTCGCACGCCCTGCGGCTACCCCTTGCGGTTAGTCTCTTTTGGAGTGTTTTTGGCGAGATTTTTGCTATAAATAGGACCCTTGGGCTCTCATTTGGAGGCATCAACACTCAATAGTGTTTTTAGCAACTAGAAACTCTGTCAAAATTATTAGAGAGTCATTTTAGAGAAATTCTAAGAGAGAAAGTTTTAGAGAGAATTTATAGAGAGAGAAAATCTAGAGAGAGAAAGGAGCAATCAAGGCAAGGTTCTTATTTCTTCTTCAAGCGCATCAGGTATATTTTCTGCAACCCTCCTTAATTTCAGTACTGCATTTAAATTCTTTTTTAATACAGAAAGTTAGATAACTTGCAAAGAAGTTCATTGCTTTCAAAACAAGTCCTTTCTAAGTTTTACAAGAAAACTAAAATCCGTTTTGACACGTTTTCAAAACAAACAAAATTACAAAAACAGTTTCTAAAAGAATGGAACTACGAGACTCTGATTTCATTCTACGAATGAATACGTAGGCGCTCACAAAGCTCGAGTCTAATTTCAAAATACTGTTTTAAAATTGGATTTATCTGGAAAAGACTATTCTAAAAACTACTCAAACTACTTGCAAGATATCTAAAATAGGAATTAGATACATGATCCATTAATAGACCGAAAGGGCGAATTGGGTGCCTAACACATTCCCAATTCGTAACGTAGTTCCCGAACCCTAGCAAAGTAAATTTTCAAAATAATTCTCTGGTTTCAAACATATGAAAGATAATTCATTTTCGAATTGTCCTTCGTACGATCTTTTGTTTATTTTCTCGTAAAACAAACTGGCGACTCTACAAAACACATTTTCAAATAAAAACAGAGAACGAGGACTTTTCTCCTCTCGGGTCGCAGGTCCGGATTCTTACACCACTACCCGAAAAGAACAAGCCATTTACTATATAAGCAAGAAGTTGTCATCGTTTGAGTTGAACTACACACCGTTTAAAAAATCTTGCACTGCTCTCATCTGGGTAACGCAGAAACTCCGTCATTATATGATAATCTTCCCATCATCTTAGCATCCCGTATCGACCCTCTAAAGTATCTCTTTGAAAAATCAGTTCTTTCGAACTATATGGTGAAGTTGTTGTTCTTGCTCTCTGAGTTTGACATCACGTACATGACCCAAAAGTTAGTAAAGGGAAAATTCATCGCTGATTATCTGGCTAACAACCCGATGCTAAGCGAAATGGTAGAAAAGGCAGAATTTTGAGATGAAACCATCATGAACCTCGAGACCGATGAAGATTAAAAAATGCATTTTGATGGGGCAACTAATCGTAACAAGAATGGAATAGGTGTCTTGCTAGTCTCACCAGATCAAACTCACTCACCCATTTCATATCGCTTGGATTTCTCATGCACCAACAACATGGCCGAATATGAAGCTTGCATAGTCAGGTTAAAAATCGCATTTCAGAAAGGAATAAATATAATACAAGTTTATGGGGATTCAGCATTAGTGGTACATCAAATTCTGAAAGAATGGAAGATCAGAAATGAGAAGTTGGTTCCATACCTCACTAGATTGGAAGATGTCACAGAGAAGTTCGAGCACTCAGAATTATACTATATTCTCCGATCACAAAACAGTTTTGCCGACGCACTTGCCATATTAGCATCGATGATTGACATCCTGGAGAGGATGGAAAAGATTACCCTAACAATAGAAAAAAGGTCCCGCCCAGCTCACTGAATGGCCATCGAGTTTGAAAATAAAAAAGTCGTGAACTCATCCACCTGGTTTTATGATATATGGAATTTACTGAAAAATAATCGATATCCCGAACAAATAGATAAGAAGACTCGCGTCAAGATTCATACTCTGCACCTGGAGGACATACAAAAGAAACTACCACGGAACTCATCTCCAATGTCTCACAAAAGAAGAATCTATTATAATGATGAACCAGATACATGGCGGAGACTATGGACCCCACATGAGCAGTTAAACGCTAACCCATAAAATCATCAAATAAGGGTATTATTGGTCAACTCTACAGAGCGACTGTAACAACCACGTACATCGCTGCCATAAATGCCAGATTTATGCCAAGTCTCAGAAACTTTCCCCAAAAGAGTTGTACAACATGACTGCCCCCTGGCTTTTCGCAACCTGAGAAATTGACATCATCGGAAAAATATTACCCAAAGCAAGCAATGGCCATGAGTTTATCTTGGTAGCCATATATTATTTTACCAAATTGGTGGAAGCAGAGTCCTACAAGATTCTTGACGCTAGAAGGGTAGCTCAGTTCATTCGAAAGAACATCATTTGTCTATATGAGGTCCCGCACGAGATGATCTCTGACAACATAACTCATTTTGAAGGAGAGGCTAACGCCATCATGGAGGAATATGGCATTACCAGGCACAAATCCTCTCTATATCAACCACAACCAATGGGATAGTTGAAGCCGCCAAAAGAATTTGAAGAATATCTTGAGTAAGATGACCGATGCTTGTCGAGAATGGCCGGAAAAGCTCCCGTATGCACTATGGGATTACCGCACCACCGAAAGAGTCTCCACGGGAGCCACCCCTTTCTCTCTCGCTTATGGGATGGAAGTCGTCCTCCTAGTGGAGTTAGAGATCCCTTCCCTCAGAGTGGTATTGAAAAATTAAATCAATGAAGTCGAGTGGGTCCAAGCCCAGTACAATGAGTTAGCCTTGCTAAACGAGAAGCGACTGAAAATCGCATATCACCATCAGGGGTATCATAATAAAATCGTTCGAGCCTTCAATGAAAGGATGAAGACCCTGGGAAAAAGTGAGAATGACACCGTGCTAAAGGATATTCGAAAGCCGGCCAGAGACCTGAGAGGGCAGTTCGGACAGAAGTGGACTGGGCCATATATTGTCAAAGAAATCAACACGGGAAGAGCTGCAATACTTGCAGATCTAGATGGACAATTACTTCATGCACCAGTTAATATATATCATTTGAAAAAGTATTACCAATAGATCACACCATGTATATTTAAGAACTATGTAAACCTGAGCCTTAACTCAACTTGTGTTTTTGAAAAATCAAAACGGGGAACGTAGGTAACTTGAGAAGTAACTTCAGGCCTGGTTTAAACATTATAATGAAAAAATTTCGTCCAGGACAAAGCAGTCTCTCATATATTATTCAGGGGTGGTTCAGAACACCGAAGGTTACAAATAAGATTGCTAACACAAGATACAGAAAAGCCTAAACTCTAGGGGCTGGCTAGGTAGGATCCTCAGTAGCCAAGTCAATTCGAGCCTCGTCCATGATTTAGTACGCTAAGACAATATTGTCCTCAGTAGGCTCAGAATCTATGAATTGGAACCACTCCATCTGAAAAGGGTCATCGATAAGCTCTTCTTTTAAAGACTGCCAACGATAACGAATAATGTCTACTCGAAGGGGCCAGGATATGCCGAATCAGATATGGTTGAATTGACAAGTCAAACGGCCGTGACACATCCATTCCATAGACAAGGAAACATACGTAGTAACAAACTTAAGCTCAAAAGAAAAGTTGTTCAGACTAAGGGGGATATTCTGAGGAATGTTGAATTGCTGCAGGAGGCGCCCGAGAAGATAAAATGAGGTGAACCATAGACCTTTCAGACGAACATAATTCTGCCCACCCACACCAACCACCATCTCTCTAAGCTTCCACTATAGAATATACCATCTGATTGCACAAAAAGTTCTCAAAAAACCACCCGGTCCAGTCAAAAAAAGACATGTTCAGAGCACCAAAAAAGGGACGACGAAAGGAATGTGTTGGATTATATAACCGTAACCTATTGAACCCTACTGACCGAAAGTATTCCAGCAGCCACATGTTTAAGAGTCATGGGCTCCCTGTTAGAAATGTCGAGGACCCCCTTTTAAGATCATCCAGGCCATTCAAAGTCTCAGCAAGGATAATGGGCACTATAGATTCCCTATTTTGGGCTTGGTGTATTAGACTCAAAATAGTAGGGTCAACCAAAGTAGAGCCCAATACCAACAGCATATCTGAAACCAAACAAATCAGAGCCGCGACAGGACTACCAGAACTGAAGGAGGGATCATCCTCATAACGATGAAAGAATTTGACTATCCGATGAAGATCCAGTAAACCCCCAGTGATAAAACGATCATAGACCGCCAAAGGAATCGATAACAAATTAATTAGCATATCCCAAAGACTAACATCCTCAATCGGAGCAAACATGGGGAACTGCGTATCAAAACGTAAGAGCCATGAGAACTCCTCGAAAGTCGGACATAGCTCGTCTAGACCAAAATGAAAAAGATTTTCGTCTGAATTCCAGAGGGCCAAGGCATCTAGAAGAAAAGAGAAATCCAAGAGACAAAAACCCCACGCCGCTAAAGGGCTAAAGATAATAAAGTTTAGACCATTTTTCGAAGATACTAAGGCATCACGGGCTTTGATATACAGAAAGTCGGATTTTGAACGGAAGGAAGACATTTATGTCTAAAAAGGAAAAGAGAAGAGAATGGTGTGAGAATGAAGGAAGGAACATAGAGTATTTATAGGAAAAGAGTGTCATGTACCTGTTTATCGCGCGACAAGACAGTCTCAAGAGGGATTGTCACAAACACACAAAGAGAAAAACATGCCTTTACTAAATAAACTCTTTCATCAAATATCTCCTACAAGAAATAGTTTTCTAAAAACAAAGAAAATAAAAACAAACTAAAACTGACGACTAACATTATGTCCGAAGGTCCTAAAAGCTATGCAGGGAAAGACAAGCTAATCTACCCGAGCGCGCTTTGACACGCTCTCACTATCACCCAAAGCTTCCTCATGAGTAAAATCTATTGCTAGAGGCACCTTGGAGGGTCCTACAGCTGGGGAAGCCGGAGGAAGATCTCCAATCCGAGTAGAAGCCGAAGGCTAAATCACTGAGGACAGGAATGGCCTAAAAGCCCGGCAGTCACTCCTCCGTGACTCTGACCGTGAGCGGGAAGAAATGAAAGGGTCATCCACGCGTAAAAAAGCCTCCACCGCCCGTCGATAGTTGCTCGCATATGATGGGGGGGTCCCAACCTACAAACTGGAGCAAGTTTCAGTTGAATAGGTAATGCACATGAAGAGCCCGCAAATCCGCTGCATGAACATTCACCAGCTGTCATAACATACAAAAGGGAGGAGAATTAGCACAATCGAAATATATATATATGCAGAGAAGGATATAAGAATGGAAATAAGAAAAGAATGAGAAAGTTTACCCCATCGCCTATACGCCTGCCCAAATAGCTAAAGGTGTCATATGGAAGAAGGAACTCTGGAACAGTGTATCGGCGTAGACCAGCACCGATGTAATTAATATCCCAAGGCAAGGGCGGTATAGTAACTACTGGGACCGAAGGACCCGCTAGAGCTACAACAGAGGTAGAACCCCCCTCATAAGTAGGGCGCGGAGGGCCCATGGTAACAAGTGATAGCGGAGTCAATGTCGCAAAAGTCCATACACTAGGAGGATCTACCACGGCAGTCTTTCTCAGAGGTGAGACCCCACTCAAGGGGGTAGTCACACCAGCAGGAGGCGTCGACCCAAACTGATCATACTCAAAACCCAATCCGAGATCCGCTAGCTCCCAAGATCTCTCTGAAAAGATACCATCGCCTCCCTCCGCAGCCTTCGCCTCCTCAAAAATAGTCTCCAGAGACACAGTAGGACCGGTGGAAACCCGAAAACCCTCAGTAGTAGCGCCTAGAGCCGACTGTGGCTACTCCGCCAGTATCGCCCCAGAACGCTCCCCGAAAGTTGGAATGGTCCCTCCTCCAGCATCGACTCCATCTCCCTCCTCCGGTCCACCACCTCCACCACCAGCCGGAGGTACCACCCTCTCGCCATCAAGATCCTTGTCGTCGAAATCCAGTACGTTGTCCCTTTGGTTAGGGACTTGTGCAAATAACCCAGGACCATCCTTGACAGATGAAGCTGTCCCCGTATGTAGTTGAGATCGCCACCCAATACCCTGTATCGATAATAAAAATTTCGGCCCCGAGTCCCCTTCTGCTCCGTCATCAAGTATCGAGCAACGAAGGCAGCTTAATCACCCTCCTCGGTAAATGTCAAAAAGTCAAGCCCGTCTACCAAAGCCAGCACCTTCACTAGATCAATCTCGCCGGTCTGCCTCATTAAAGCTGGTGGAAACACCAGAACCCGAGGTCATTGAGTGGGGGTATGCTGACGAATAACCCGCTCGCCAAGGTAGAATAAAAGGCCATACTCATCCCGAATCAACCGCCTAGTCCTCGAGGCAGTGAGAGCTCGGGCGTATCCGAAATATAGGCCCAAATTGCCCCACGGGGCCCACTCAATCTAAAAGAGAATAAACAGAGAAGTATTTTTTTTTCTTTTCAATCATTTATTTATTGATTTACTTGTTTAAATACATAGACAAATCCTTAAAGATAAACACTTCCATGCTCCTCCAACAGGTCAAAAACCACAGTAGCACCGGTCTCCCTGGTCTAGTATATATAAAGAGCTCGATAGTTCCCCACTATAAATAGACCAAGAAGCGGGAACTGATCCTCGTTTTCCACGAGGAGATCTACCTGAGCAAGACCTCGGCCAAACCAACTCTGAAAAAAGAAAAACATAAAGATATTAATAACAAGTTATTAGAGAAAATACAAATATAAGACAAACAGGGAAAGTCGGAGAGTAATACATCCCACAATAAAGAAAAGCCCTTAACGTTAAGGGCCGATGATGTGAAACCTGATCTATGGCGTCATAGAGAACGGCCAAGATAAAATAGCCCCAGTCATAGTCAAATAGGGCGTTGAAATTCCTGATGTATAGCAGCCACAAGAGATGGGTTGTATCTCCCCTGCGAGCCTCAAACATATCATGGAATGTCAGTAGCAATAGAACACGCGCATACTGACGCGCTGCCAATCTAGTCATATACTATCCGACCGCGATAACTCGGTCTCGGTCTCGCTCCGACGCCAAAAGTGCCATCAGGACAGCATGAGGAATAATGTCACTTGAACTCCGTCGCTCCGGGAACCACCCCAAGGCACCAACTATACCCTCGGGAGTAAAACGTAAAGGGACATCGATCTGAATGAAGGCACCTCCCGAAGGCATCCCAGTCAAGGAAAACAGGTCTAAAGGTTTCATCGTTATCTCCCCCAGCTTTAGTGGAAGGTATGTGTGGTGTCCCACCAATGGGAGGCCAACGCCATCACCAAAACTGCCGCTCGCAATACCCGCTCTAGCAACGCGTCCAAGAAAGAGCCAAAAAGAGTCGCGAAGAGTAACTTCTGTACAGGCGCATGAGCCTGTCGCAACTCAGTAGAAATAATGTTTGGCGAACCCCAACCTCGACCAATCCACTACAAATATTACATATATTTAGCTATGAGAGTTATAAGGTTTATAAGGGCAAATTATGTAATTTCCAAAACCTTAGGGGTACTTTGGTGTAATTATGAGAGTTATAGGGTTTATAAGAGAAAATTATGTAATTTCCAAAACCTTAGGGTATTTTGGTGTAATTATGAGAGTTATAGGGTTTATAAAGCAAATTATGAAATATCCAAAACCTTAGGGTACTTTGGTATAATTATGAGAGTTAAAGGATTTATAAGGGAAAATTGTGTAATTTCTAAAACTTGAGGGTACTTTGGTGTAATTATGAGAATTCTAAGGTTTATGGGGGCAAATTATGTAATTTCCAAAACTAGAGGGTACTTGGTGTAATTATAAGAGTTATAGGGTTTATGTGGACAAATTATGTAATTTCCAAAATCTGAGGGTTCTTTGGTGTAATTATGAGAGTTATAGGGTTTATGAGGGCAAATTATGTAATTTTTAAAACGTGAGGGTCCTTTGGTGTTATGAAAGTTATAGGGTTTATGAGGGCAAATTATGTAATTTTCAAAACCTTATGGTACTTTGGTGTAATTATGTGAGTTATAGATTTTATGTTAATGTTAATCATGTTGTCTTAAGTAAATGTTATGTGAAAATTGTTAAAGAATGGTTTTAGAAGTTGGTTAACGAAAAATTTGATCGTTCGGTAACATTGTGGCCGGGAGCTATATTTGATGAATTTTTGGAACTTTTCCATCAATAATTTGGGAAAACTTCCTCTTTGGAAGTGGTATATCTTTAAATTATCTTTTCGTGGATATAAAGATCACCTCAATCAGAGTCCTGAGCGAAAAGTTATGACCGAATTACGAATAGTGTGCCAAAGCCAACTTTGCACGCGGACCAATCTAGAGAATTGCCATACCGGTCCGCCCTTTATGAAACCTAAGAATTTTTATGCATGGACCAGTCTCCCAATTTGCCATATCGGTCCGCGAGAATCGCTGTACACCGACTTTAATGACTTTTCAAGTGGGTTTCACTCAATTTTCACCCCAACTTCGAGCTAAACATCAAAACACACTTAAGGAGGGTTTTGGAGGGTTTTAAAGAGTTCTAGAGAGAAAAAGAAAGATATTTTCACACATATTTCATCCACCATCAAGGATCAAAGCTCCAAATCATCCAAATATCCTTCTCTTTTACTATTCATCATCTTCAACCTTGGGATTTCATCGGACGATGCTTAGATCATCATATCTCTTTCTTTCTTGTCGCTATTAAACTTAAGGTAGGGATTTTCTTGCTTTCAAAACCAAATAATATGATTTTATTACTCGATAATCGTTACGTTTAATTTATGTTTGTTTAAGAACTTTAATATAACTAAAACTGTGATGCTTTATGTTTTGTGAGGCCATGAATACATGATTCAAGGCAAAATATGCCATTTACACCTAATATAATGTGTTATTTGAATTATATGAGATATCCCTTGGATGTATGGATGTCATTTGTGGTGAAATTGATTTGTTAATGAATTATGCACATCAAGGGATATCTAGTGAGACTTGCTAGAGTATATATGGCATAAATTGCTTCAAATGTTTATTTAATAGCATGTTATGCATATTATGCATCATTTTTGTGTCAACCGGAATCTCGGCAAGTTCGAAAGTATTCTTATAACACGTGGATTGAGTCTCTCTCTATGAGAGCACATATCTCATATCTATAATGTTTAAAGCTTGTATCTCTTGGAAGGGAATATCCTTATATGTATAGTGCTTGCCGGGATGAAAAATAGGAAGGACTCGGTGCCGTTGGATTGAAAATCCCTAAACCCTTAGGGAAGCAAAGTTTGGCGGCCTATAAGCCACCAGTGAGGAGCCTGGGAACCTAGGCAATTGGCAAGGCACTATGAGTTCTATTAATATCTATGTACATATGAAGCGGGAACGGTTGGTCCCAGCGAATCGTTGTGATAGCATTGCATCTCTGGCGGCAATGGATTATATTCACAGTTCGAATTCTCCTTTATGCAGTAAATGGTTTACACGGGACGTAAACTGCTTTAGCACGTACATGCATTGTTTTTAATAATGATTGTTAATAAATGTATTACTAAACAAGTATGATTGTATAGCATATTGTAAATTATGTTTTCAACAAAGACCATGCCCTATATTCTCCCCCCCCCCCCTACTGAGCAAATAGCTCACCCCGTTTTCTTAAACAACACAAATACCCAGGAGTCTAATGAAGACAAGGAGACGACGGGATCGAGGACGAAGTAGAGGCTCTGATACATCATTTATTTTTGTGATGTGGAAGTCTTTACACGAAGCCATGGCTAGCCCAAAAGTTGTATATATTTTTTAATTTACTTAGTTTTGTATAATTGTTATATGCATGTGTGAATGTTCTACTACTATTTTGTATTATATGGCATGCTTGTTGCTTTAATTTCTTGATTATGTAAATGCCATTTTAGTCAAACTAAGATGAGTTAGTAACGCTTCATGTCTTAATTACGGGTGTTATCTTACTAATTAAGGCGGGTGTGTTACACTGAAACACCACTAGATCATAGTTTTTAATATATAACTCCAACAATATCCCACTTAGACCCAAAACCATGAATCATTCACTTCTAACTTCCACTAGTTTTCCTAACAATAAAACTAGCACCACGAAAGTTAGCCATTGTATCACGAGTCACTTTTCTATCACCAATACAGTATAATTTCTTATACAAAATGATTTAACGATTACTTGTGTTTACCGCCTTATTGGAAGTTAGCTCATTTAACCCAATAATTTAGCTGACTACTTTAAAAGCACTAATCCAAAAGTTCAAAAAAAAATTACCAGCCACATTTGATAAAATCTACAATGTAAACTGTATTATTCAATTTCAATACCATGACTTAATTTTCTAAAGTAAGCACATACGACGATGGTAATAATTTTTTGAATTATAACTTCTTTTGTCATTCTACCTTTTAAAGTACGTGACACTGGAAAATATATACTATTCATTTTTCTTTTCAGAGAACTATAATATGTATAAATATGTCATTACTTTACCTTTACTTGCATTACGTTGAGATATGCATTCCACGCCAAAGATAGCATCTCTTATATAATGCCATGTAATTTGATACAACTTATTGAGATAAGCCTTACATTGAAATCTGGTATTCCTTTAAAAATTTGAAACCTTCAATGTGACTAGCTTTACAAAATAATTGTATCATACTGGTTTGGACAATATAGCTTTATTGTGTAAATTATAATTTTTCATAACAAGATGAAAAATAATATAACCCACAACAAATATAAAAACTACCACCACGCTTCCATCACTTACTTTTACACTCATGACTTGTATGCATATTGATTTATATCAACAAGTTGATAATCAAAATCAAAACAAGAGAGCCCATATACCTATGATTTCTACAATTCACAAAAGAATATGAAAACTACATAAATGTGTGTTTTGAATTATGCTTTGAATTATCTATGTCTGTCTAAACTTCTCGACTTGAAAAACTACGGTACGTAGGAGAATCTTGATCAAAATAGAGAAATCCTAAGATGAAGGAGCGAACTCGTATTCACAAAAATATTTCTGAGTTTTCTGATTCGTGAAAAAATATCCTGAAAACTTTCGTCTTCCTATTCAATCATTCTCTTACTATTATAATTCCACAAAATTGATGGATAAAGTCTAACAATCCTTAATGTAGTTCTAAGGATGAATTAATTCAACTGAGATCATCTAAAAGGATATTTTCTAGAATAAAATAGAAATGCTATTTTATACCAACACCCCTCCCACTACAATATGTAAATGACAAACTTCATCATTGTTAGAGAGATGATTTTGTTCTACTTGGATTATCTAGAAGGATATTCTCTAGAACAAAACAAAAGTCCATTAGCACAACCAAAATTCCTCCCACTATGATGATGATGTCCCTTCAAATGTAATTGTGGCACTATCTAAAGAAAAAGAATACCAATCCCCATAAATTTAACTAGGTCATTAAAACGTATTTATTTTGGTATCATTTCTTTATAATTAATACACTTCTTAAGGAAAAATAATCCTCCCAGCACGATTAAGCAATGGAATATTACTCTTAAGAACGTATAAATTTTTCACTTTTGATGGTATTCAAGAAGTTAATCTAGATACATTTCCATTTAACGATTTTCAAATCGTTATCATCCAAAGATTTTAAAAATATTTTGATACTATTAGAATAATTATTTCAATTTTATAAGAATATTTATCATAGGTACTCATGTTTGTACTTGATTTTCAAACTATTTGTTATTTCCTAGCAAGAATACTATTTATTCTAATAACTATGTACCGCCAAGTTTGCAATTTTATAAGAATTTAGAAATAGCATAATTTGAAAAATTATCAAGTTTCTACAACATTTTACATTTCCTAAATTGTATCCATTCTAAGAATCAGCTAACATGAATAACCCGTTTATAAACTCCAATCAGATCTAGGAGATACTTTTTTCTTTTATATCAAATATTTTTAAATAGTGTATGCTTTGAGATGACAAGATTTATATTTTCACATCTAAGACCTATTATGTTAAATCTATTTTGATCACTCAAAATTTTAGACATAGTATTTCTTTGGGAAAATAAATCATCTATTGATGGAATCCACTACCTTCATATATTTGATTGTTCTAAAAACTTCCTTATTTCCCATGATTTATACAAACAATATTCAATTACTTATAACATGATTAAAATAGAATTATGAACAACTTTATAAGTACTAGGATTTCTATAACATTTACTATAATTAAATTATCCTCCATTTAGTAGAAATTGGATGTGAGTTCTTTCTATTTAACAACACAAATAAGTTGTTCTTAAATTCTTATTTCTATCATTATAACATAGACAAGTGTCTTGCACTATAAGTATTGCTATTTCAATGGCTGCTTCAAAATTTGACTGGTCATAGAATCTGTTTGCAAATAATGCAAACATTATATGCCATTACTTAATTTTGGAACTAATTACTGGCCTTTTAATATAAATTCAATCATAAGACTGGCCATTATATTACATTCAATGAATATATATATATAGAATACATTGTCATTAAAAAAAAAGTATTGTACAACTGGGCATTAATTATCCACTAATCTGATATAGTATCAATCCAATTGTCATATGATTCAAACAATATCATTGAGAATGAATTCATTCATCCTCCACTATTAATCAACAAATAGGTAAATTAATTATCAAATTAAAAGTATTCAAAAAATTAATCATATTTTGACAATAACAGGAGAAATGAATAATGACCATTAAACTATGAGAATCAACAAAAAAAACACACACGCACAACGTATTCATTTAAGTGAAAATATACTTTTGAATTAAAATAATTTGGCTTTCCTCAATTGTTATAAAATTAAAATTCTATCAATAGCCTATTTATAAGAAAATAAAATTTCTCGTTGGGAGCTTATTTTATTTCCTTCACATTAAATAAAGTCACTATTAATTTTATTATCTAGACAGTTCAGAAGCTTTTATCAAATAAAATTAAATAGACAGCTTGTTTGGCCCCATAAAATGATAGCATTCATTCCTCGTTGGGGGAAACACACCATCAATTTACGTCTAAGTGTATGCCATTAACAAATCTTGAAATATCCCACATTAACAATGGACTCTTCCGTTGGGGAGTTTGCCCATGCAATATTATGATTTCAAGATTACCCTAGACGAAATTTGTACTGGCTACCTCAATAATTAGCATTCCTTGTTGGGAGGATCTTCCCACTATTGTATGTCTACAAATCATTGATGGAGACCGTGTGATTTATTATAGATAAATTCCCTCTCCTACCTAATTCTTTAACTTAAAAAATTGCCTAAAAAATTGTTCGACTTCAAATACTTAAGAGTAAATTATACCATAGGCCACTAAACTACTGAGTTATTTCAATTGACCCACTAAACTATTAATTGTTTCAATTCACCCATTGATTTATTTAATTGTTTCAATTTAGCCACTAAAATATTAGTTGCTTCAACTTAACCCCTAAACTATTCATTTGTTTCAATTTACCCCCTAAACTATTATTCATTTTGATTTAACCACTATATTATACATCATTTCGCATGTGGCTTCATTTTGGGTCCATTTATTAATTCTGTCAAAATCTGTTTAAAATATTGACAAAATTGGACATGCGTAGTTCGTAGTTAAAAATTAATGCGTAAATTGAAACAAATAAATAGATGAGCATGTAAATCGAAATGATTAATAATTTAGTGGGTAAGTTGAAACAACTAATAGTTTAGTGGATAAGTTGAAACAATTAATAGTTTAGTGGCTCTATTGAAACAACTTAATAGTTTAGTGGCCTCTAGTGTAATTTACTCAATACTTAATCAAAATTCAAATTTTGCGTACTTAAAATTAAACCCCAAGTTTCCTTATTTAATTGACAAAATAAACTAAGCTATTAAATAAATAAAACCGAAAATTAGTTGAGTCTGAATAAAACAAAATTCCATTTTATTAATTTGAAAAAGAACTACAATTTTCATGTTTACATGAAAATCGAGATCTAGGCGAATCTCATTATTTGCATGTCAAATTTATGAATCATAATATTTTGAAAAAAAAAATTAAATCTCAACTATTCAACATAATCGTTGACCTCAAGGTCTTAATCTTATTTTGATAATAAAAATAAATCAATCGTGTATAATTTAACATGTCTCTTGATATAATTTTATAGCTCTCTTTTACTTGAAATATCAAGAATAGAATGATTGCTCAAAGGAAGCATGATAAAGATCATCGAAATATTATCCGATCAAGTCAATAATGCATTGGACAAGACAAGAAAGATCAACCTCATAACAATGCAATTCATGAAGATCAAGGATCGTATGCAAAAAGCTTCATGGCAAGAGGTTCAAGCGGAGATCAAATTGAAGAAACAAGTCGAAGCATTCAAAGACTCGACTATTCGGTAATTGAGTGAGTGCTTAGGATTAATGTAAAGTTTATTAATTTATTATTTATATAGCTCAAACATGTTCATACATCATTTATAGATTGATCAAAATCAAGTTTGAATCAAAATTATTTCAAAACATCATTCTTGCAAAAATCGGTTTTGAAATAAATTTAAATGATCATATTTTGAGTTTTTTTGAAAATATGTGTCTTAGGAACTTATTTTTAAGGTCCCCAAAACATTAGAATTGATTTTGGAGCTTATATGCAAAAGTGTAAAAAATGAGATTTTTGGCCTTGTGGCCTGATGGATAGTAGGGTCCATCAGTCAACTGATGTCTTGTGCTCAATCGACTAAGGCTCAATCATTCGACTGATGAGCCTTGCTCAGTCGACTGATGGCCCAGAATATAGCCATTGGAAATCAGACTTTTTGCCTTTTTTGGTGCCAAACTTCTACCAAACCTCACAAACAGCTATATCATCTTTGGGACTATATATACACTATCTAAGACCCATTTGGCATGCTTGAAACAATATACAAACATATTTTTCATCTATCTTCATCATTAAAAGATTCAAGAATTGTTTTGATCAATCATTTTTTATTTAAGCTATCAAACAAGCAACTCTAGTGTGAGCTTCAATTGTATCTCTTAAACACTTTAGAGTTGTTGTTCATTGGTGTGTATCACCAAACAATTAGAATATACTTTTGTGAGAGGTAAATTTTATAGGATAATAAAAAGGTAAATTCTTGTTTAGTGATTGTGAGAGGTAAATCTCATAAGTTAGCAAGAGGTATATCTTGTGTGAATATTGTGGTAAAGCAATATTTGTAAGAATGTGTGAGAATGATACACTTGTAGAGGTTTGTTTTTCACCAAGAAGAAAAACGATTTTAGTGGAAATTCTCGGGAGACTAACCAAGTGCGGATGTATGGTTTAGGAAACCGAACCGTGTGGACAAAACGTCTTGGTCTTCATTTGGTTTAATCTTTCTAACTCAAGCTCTTTATTTACTTGCTATATTTATTGATTGGTTGGTTGAATTGCTTATTTCCTTGATATAGTTGTTTAGCTAGTTAAATTGCTTAAATATTTTTGAAAAGTTTTTAATTCAGCATTTAGTTTTATAAACCCTATTCAACCCCCCCCCCCTATCGGGTTGATTTCCGACCAACAATAATAATGAACAGCAATTCATGATAATCTAACATTAACAATTATGAACAATAATGAAAAAATAATTAAATTATATCCCTTCTGTTATGGCCATCCATGAGCTTGTAGATAAAAAATTTCTTCAAAAATTGCCCCTTTAGTTGCAGCTTTACATTCACAACCCTTTGCAGCATTTTTATGCTGCAAATCTTTAATAGTCGATTACTTCTTGTACTAAACCACAATTCTAACCACCATATACATGTACTACTTATCTTCATGATTTCCTAACACAAAATATCAACTAATCTAAACTAATCTATTAAATAAATTATCCTTCCAACCTTTAGCACAATCAAAAAACCCATTATAATATAACTTTACAAGATCATATACTCCCACTCATGGAATGTATAAGTGAGGATCTAAGAATTTAAAATAATGATCGCAACCCATAAGATATGCGTAAAATTAAATCAAAACATAATATTAAAAACCATACATTCAAACCATAATGGAGGTATAAGGAAAACCCTACAAAATCATGTTAGTATACATAGCATAGGCAATGAGATTTTTTTTCATAAATTTTCAATAGTAGCATGATACGTAAACCTACAAATTCTTTAAATATGGCTTTGATATCATTTGATAGGGGATTTGTAAAATTAAAAATGCTAGGATCTTTATTTGTAGGAGTAGGCATCAAAATTTTACGTATTCAATCACACATGAATACATGGGTTACCGAAGAGAAATTTAATATTCAAACATTTGTGGATAATGTAAAGGATATGTATGGGAAAACTAGAGTTTGACAATACCAAATTGATATTCCGACATATTTGTCTAAATCTCGCTGGGCTGCTGAAATAGATGCTTTTTACCATTGAAATGGATTATAGTTGTCCTAAATTTTAATGCATATTTATTAACTTTGTGCTCCGAACAACATATCCGAAAGCCAGCACGATCTAATGGTATGATTTACGACTGTACTACCGAAAAGCTCAAGATCTTCTAATGTATGATTCAAGCCTTAAAAAATATCTTGTGGGTGGGCACAATGGGTCAAGGAGGAAGAAGAAGAAGAAGAAGAAGAAGAAGGCCACCTTCTTTATCTTCCTCTCCATATCTCATTTAACTTGTCTCTCTTTCTTTCTCTCCATATAGATCACCATTCTCTCTCTATGTCTCTTAGAGTTTTTGAAGCCTCCATATTATTATTATTATTATTATTATTATTATTATTATTATTATTATTATTATTATTATTATTATTATTATCATAAAGAACTCAATCACATCCTTATATATAAATATAAGGAATTCCTAATCATAGTCTAACTACGAGAGATAAATGTATGACAATCCACAATAGGAAAAAGGACTTATCCATTGTTTAGAATAGAGATAATGCTATCCTTATTTTTCTAAGAGCTAGTTTAAGATTACAAGGCAATTACAGACTACACTAGATACCTCAAGGAAAATAACTGGCTTCCAATAAAAATAGAAAATTACAAATTGAGACCATAATTCAATTTTCATTATTTTATTTTATAGTAATTAATTCCACTATATATTTACTATTGCACTCCAATTTAATTATCTCTTATTTCATAAAGAGTCTTGTTTGCAAAGTTGAACTTGACTTATAATATGATTCACCGTGTTAAGTTACAAATACACATTAAATAAAATTTAATCACTAACGATTTAACTTTATTCAACATATTTTCCTTCTGCCTGACTTATGCCTATTAGTCTTAACAAAATTATAAATAATCCACTGATCAAGTTTACTTGTAAGATAAACCTAATATATAAATATCCCAGACACAGATTCCTTCAAAATATAACACTAAATAGATGTATGTTGTCAATACCCAATTTACAAAGCTTGTTGAAACAAATATATCTCTCACCCCCACGCAAATCAAAGTGTCAACCATATAAATATATTAGCATTCAATATTTCTCCAGATTAAGAATTTATACATCCTCTTATAAAACCGTGAAGTTGTAAAAGTCTAGCAAAGTTAGTGACTAGATTTAAACTTTACATTTGGTTATGTTCAATATATTTCTGCTGTACCAGTACATTATCCCCGAATCATCAAACAAATTTCCATGGTCAAGACAAACCACTAAACCGTACTTCCAACCATTCTGATAGTTTATTAAATTCACATCGATTATGAACATTTCAATTATACAAGAATTGAGAATTATGATCTTCTGCAAATAAGCTTCTACTCACCAGAAACCCTACAATGTATAATTTCTGACAAATATTTATCACTCTAAAATAATATGAACATTTCATTCTTAGATTCTCATTCAATAAGTCATTGTGGTTAAACAAATTAAACCATTAAACTAAAATACCATTGGATCATAGTTTTTAGTATACAACTCCAACAAATTTGAGGAGAACTAACCACCGTTAAATATTCAAATAACTATGCTTTCTCTACAATTCAACCTCCCTTTTATTTACACAAAAACTAGTTAAATAGAGGTACACTTAAATTCAAATTCTACAAATAACTATGCATTACACCATTTCCTAACTTCACAACAAACAACTAAAAACAAAGGCGAAACTTCATATAAGTTTGCCCTCGTATCCCTTCAAATTTTAGTGTATTTTTTATATATGTATAGTCATGGCTCCTAAAATTTTAGTGTACTTTTGTATATCCTCTTTTATGTTTTGGTGTACCTTTATATACCTTCCTCGATCAATCTGCCTTCAAATTTATTTATTTTTCTTTGTCAAACACCTTCAAATTTATTAGTATTTTATGTACTTGGAGGGGAAAAAAATTAACCCGCCTTAAGATTAATTTTTGATTTCGTCGATGGCTAAAATTAAAAATTAATATATAAATACAAATATAATTAATTAAATACTATTACATAAAAATTCCATCGTAAATTAAATATATTGATATGCATATTCTATATACAAATTAATGGGTGTTGGTAAAAGCACCCTACAAATTCAATTTAAACACCCATTTTTTAGGCACCCATATTTTAATTTTAAATTTGTAAGAACACACGTACAGTTTAGGCACCCTAATGATAAACACATGCTTAAAACAAAACATGTACTTATATCTCCATCTCGGTGTATAAAATGGTTGAATCTATAGATCACATATTTTTACGTGTTACAAATTTGCATCTTAAATTTGGTATCAAATATTTAGGGTTTCAGAATTTTTGGTTTATTTCCGGCCGGTTGCTCTAATTCTTACCGATGGAGTAGGTTAATTTTGTGAATAAATGAAGAGTGAGAACATTGGAGGTGTGTCTCACCAACTAGAACTATCTCAATATCTTGGATTTGTTGTCCTTTTATTTTTGAATTAATTCCAATCTACTAAAAGAAATGAAGGAAAACATGCACGCAATTTCAAAGATTCAAATTCCAAGCACTTAATTTCCTGCTATTCAAATCTTTCTTTCCGTATAGGAACAAAGAAAAAAAAAGGAATGGGAAAAGTATTTTAAAATGTTTGGCTTTTATCTTTTGTTAGAGTAATAACAAAGATGGGAGAGGAACAATTTTGTATTAAGATTGAATGAATGAATAATTAAATAGAAGGCCCTTTATATAGGGTCAAGATAGACAACAAATAAAGGAAAAAAGGAAAACCCTAATTCTTTATACCATAATTAACAGATTGCGAAGACTAAGTATGGTAAACTAAATATGTACACAAATCACGAAGAATCATCTACAATATTTTAACACCCCCCCCCCCCGGCGCAAACTCAAGGTGGTAGATAAGACGTCATCTTGAGTTTGAAAAGCAAATGTTAAAAGCGACCTGGTGAATGAACCTTAGTAAAGATGTCGGCTGGGTAATCTATAGAGGAGATGGAGTTGAGACGAATAGTGTTGCAAGACACATGTTGGCGAATAAAGTGACAGTCAATCTCAATATGCTTCGTCCGTTCATGAAAGACACCATTGTGAGAAATCCAGATGGCACGTTGATTATCACACCCAATGACAGTCGAAAGGTTTTAAGGAACTCCCATATATGAGAGAAGCCAACGTAGCCACACGAGTTCCTAAGTGGTGTCAGCAAGAGCAAGATACTCTACTTCTGTACTTGGGCGAAAAACGAGTGATTATTTCTTGTTACTCCAAGAGATGAGTGAGTCTCCTAAGAAAATACAATAACCGGTAGTTGAACGCCTATCAATTGGATCACCGGCCCAATCGAAATTAGAATATAAACGAAGCTTAAGGGAAGAGGTAAATAAAAAAATGAAGACTGTGAAACATTGTCCCTTTGATGTATCTAAGAATGTGGAGAATGCGGAGAACAGCGGTATAATGAGTGGATCTTGGAACAGACATAAACTGACTAATGATGTAAACAGTATGGGCAATCTCTGGACGAGTGACGATGTGATAGACCAGACTGCCAACTATCTGTAAATACAAAGTAGCATCACTGAGAGGGGTACCATCAAGAGGAGTAAGTCTAATATTGGGTTCCAGTGGAGTAGGTGCAGTTTTGCAGTCGGTGAGACTAGCACGTGCAAGAATGTTAGAAGCATATTTGGCCTGTGCTAAATAATGCCCAGTGGAGTCAGAGAAAACTTCAAGACCCAAAAAATAATTTAGGCGACCAAGATCCTTCATTTCAAAGTGATGACTGAGGGATTGTTTGAGCTCAGAAATACCATTAACATCATCTCTAGTAATAATCATGTCATCTACATAAAGAATCAGAAGTGTAATACCAGCATCCCCTTTTCTAATGAAGAGTCCATAGTTATGAACACTAAAGGTGAAACCCAGTGTTTGAACAGTAAAACTAAACTTTTCGAACCAGACACGTGAAGCTTGCTTGAGACCATATAAAGCACGGCGAACCTTACACACTTATGAGGTGGAGTGAGGAACTCCTGAAGGAGGTTTCATGTAGACTTTTTCAGAAAGATCACCATTTAAAAATGCATTGTTCCCATCCATCTGAAATAGTTTCCATTTTTGAATAGCAGCAATGGCAAGAAGGCTTCTGATAGAGGTTAAGCGAGCAACATGGGCAAAATTTTCCTCCTAATGGATGCCATATTCCTTATTAAAACCTTTTATAACAAATCGAGCCTTATATCGATCGATGGAATCATCTGATTTGGTTTTAATCTTGTAGACCCATTTACACCCCACTACTGTCTTCCATGGAGGAAGATTGATCAATTCCCAAGTTTGAGCTTTTTCTAAGGCCTACAATTCCTCAGACATTGCTTACTACCATAAATGGTTAGAACTAGCCTCTTTATAAGAAGAAGGCTCATAATGAGTGAAGATAGTGGAATAACAATAGTAGTCACGAAGATGATGAAGAATTTGTCTTACCCAGGTGGACTGGTGAGGAGGGGTGGATTGACCGACAGAGTCGTTAAATGAATCAGTGTCATTAGGATAGTCTGCTATGGGTACAAGATTTGCAGTACTTGATTCAGTGGATGATGAACTAGATTCAGCAGTGACAGGAATCTCACTGGATGGAGTGGCGACAGTGATGGACTCATGGGTCGCTGTTGTAGGTATAGATGAAGCAGATGAAGTGAAAGGATAAAGATCATTAGTTGAGCTAGTAAAGAATGGAATGCTAGTATTAGCGGTGTTTTGGAATTTGGAAATTGATGAGAACATTTTGTGTTCCCAAAATACGACATTAGGAGACACACGAATGCGTTTTGAAATAAGGTTCCAACACCGCTAGCCTTTGTGTTCTATCCCATATCCTAAAAAACAACATAGACGCGAACGAGATTTGAGTTTGGAATGTTCATGAGGTTAGAGAAGAACAAAACAAGTACACCTAAATATTTTTAGAAGATCGTAGATGGGTGCACTACCATATAGCCGCTCATAGGGAGATTGATTTTGAAAGGCTAGAATAGGATAACGATTAATAGTGTAGACATCGATAAAAGCTGCTTCTCCCCAAAAACGTTCGGGACAACCACTAGATATGAGCAGGATTCGGACAGTGTCTAGGATATGATGGTATTTGCGTTCAGCAAGACCCTTTTGTTGGGATGTACTAGGGCAAGAGTACTCAAAGATAGTACCTTGCTCACGTACGAATTTTAGAAAATTTGATTCTTTGTATTCCATGGCATTATAGTACAAAAAATTTTGATCGATCGAGAAAATTGAGTTTGAATCATGTGTGCAAAGTTGAAATAGATCTGTAGTAGTTCGGAATAATTTTTCATGAGATATATCCATGTAAAATAGGTGTAGTCATCTATGAAAACAACAAAGTATCTAGACCCCCCCCCCCCATAGTGTCCTGAGGAAAAAGTCCCCATACATCAGAATGAATAAGGTTAAAAAGTGCAGAGGAAATGGAATCACTTTAATTAAAAGATAATGCAGGTTATTTTCCAAGTTTACGTGACAAACATGTAATACTTTTGGACTTAACAGTTCCTCATCTACTAGTGGAAATGGGAGATTTAAGCCTATCAATAGACACATGACCTAACCGAGAATGCTAAAGTTTCAAAGAGGAGGTGAAGATGGCGGGAACAGTAGAAAGGGTAGAGGTGGTGATGTTTGATGGCTGGCGAATATGGACAAGCTCGAACATGTGACCAACTTTAAGAACTCCAATAACCTGCCCCATTCGTGGATCATGTACATGACAACCAAAAGAATAAAATAATACAATGAGGCCAAGATCACATAATTATCCAACATATATGAGATTAATACTCAATTTGGGTATTTGAAAGGTAGATGAAAGAGACAAGTTAGGTGTGGACATAGGTCCAATGTGGGTGACATGTAACTGAGATCCATCAACAGTTTTAATAGAGGATGCGTGTGTGGTAGGATTTGTAGAAAGAAAGACAATAGAGTTAGAAGTCATATGGTTACAGCAGCCCGAATCAAAATACTAAGTGTTACCAGGAGTTGTAAACACTGCATTAGAGGAACCATATAAAACATGTTTTAGCATGTCAGTAAGATCATTATTGGTGACAGATGCAGGTGAGCTAAGTGGCTGTAGATTGGTAGCGGTAGCAGTGACGGACTTGGTATTGGTTTTTCTGGCGGGGTTCCTATAACAATCCAGAGCCCCAATGGTTTGGACTGTGCTTGTAACAGTACTTACACACTCGTTTGAGACAATAAAGTAAAGTGTGTGTTATCTCATGACAATATGTGGACTCATCTGATGATTTCTTGGACTTGGAGTGGGTGACAGCAAGCACTTCGTTTGAATTTTTAGAGTTTGGACCAAGCCTTGTTTCTTCAAAATGCAGTGTTGTAACAACGTCATCAAAGGTTAGCAATCGATGGCGATGCAAGAGAGGAGCTCGAACAGGTTCAAACCTTTCATGGAGTGCCATTAAAAGAGTCATTACTTCTTGTTGATCTTTGTAACTAATAAATTTGGTAGCGTCAATGGGACAAGACTAGACAGGTTCTGAAGAGACGAATTGATTTGCATCTCATATAGAAATACATCGATGGTTTGACTAGGTTGTTGGCATTTAGCTTGTATAGCTGTCAGTAGTTGATACTGCTGAGCAAGATCCTTGGTGGTATATCTAAGTTTTAGAAAGTCCCAAACTTCTTTTCTAGTGGAACAGTGCTTGAATTGTTGACTGATGGTAGGAATCGAGGTATTTCGGCACCAAGTAATAAAATCACCATTTTTCGCTATCCACTCATCTTGTCTCTCTACAAATTTTTTGTCAGATTAATCTTTCTTTTGAATCGGGATGGTCACTTTACCTGTCACATTACACCAGACTCAACGAGCTTGGAGATAACTTGTCATCGTCTGAGCCCAATGCATAGTTTTTGCCATTAAGAATGATGGAAATAGGACGTGTGACTTCAGATCGATCCATGTTTGGGGTGATTATGTAGTTAATTCTGGAGAGTTTGGGTTAATATGGGAGTAACTGGGAAATTTGGAAGCTGGTATGGAAATAACAGGGGATCTGGGGTTAATATGGAAGATTTGGGGTCAATATGTAAATATTTAGAAGTCTTGCAGTTAATATGTAAATAACTAGAAGTTTTGGGGTCAATATGTAAAACACTGAAAGTTTTTAGGTCAATATGTAAATAACTGGAAATATTGGGGGTCAATATATAATCTTCAAAAAAGTCTGGGGTCAAAATGAAAATATCAAAAAAGTTTACTCTATGGTTGACGTGGAAAGTCAACGCTGACACGGACAAGCCAATACTGATGTGGCTCTAAGGGGCTGACGTGAAGGTGCGTGGTCAGCGCGAGTAGACAACATGCATGGTTTTATGTGGTGGTAGCAGTGATCTACTCACCGCACATGGGAGCGCGTGGTGTGTCGAATAGGCTTGGTTTTGATAGCACTGGTATCGTCTTGGCCAAACGATGACGATGGTGGTGTGGATTTTTATTTTGGAGGTCTGAAGATGATGATTTCGAGGCATATATAGATTTCGAAGATATTTGGATATGGAATTTGGAGGTGTTTGGGATTCTGGGAAGATGAGGGATGAGGATGATGGTTGTGGGTTGTTTGATGGCTGAGGATGATGGCTATGTGTTATATATGGTAATGGGCAGAGTTGATGATAGCAAGAGGATTTTAAAATCCCTCTAATACCATGTTAGAGTAATAACAAAGATGGGAGAGGAACAATTTGTATTAAGATTAAATGAATGAATAATACTATAGAAAGCCCTTTATATAGGGTCAAGATAGACAACAAATAAAGTAAAGGAAAAACCCTAATTCTCTATACCATAATTAACATATTGCGAAGACTAAGTATGGTAAGCTAAATATGTACACAAATCACGAAGAATCATTTACAATAGTCTACAATATTCTAACAGCTTCAAGTCTACAAGGATGTATTTAGCTTTTGGCATGTAACAAAGTGGTACTTTGGAAAAAGAGTACATATATCTTCCCCAAAACAATTTTAAGTATAAGGTGAAAAATCACATTGCATAGAAGAAGCTAGTAAAAAAAAAATGACGGTACATACATGGGGTTATTTCAAAATCAAGCTTAATTTGGTAGATTGATTAGGTATTGAAATTATATGCATATAAACCCTTTTGGAGTCTATAAGATAACATAAAATAAAATACATAACACTATATATATACAAGACAACACACACACACACACACATATAAATATATAATGTAAAGAAGTGAACAAGAATATCTTACCTTACGAAGTCGTGTTGACTTGACATTGACAAAAAAAAGTGTTGTGTTTTTTGCTCGGTTCTAAACCCAAGAAAAAGATGAGTTTTGTTGGAAATCGGTTTTTTTGGCTTATAATCAAACTTGCGAAAAAAGTGCAAAATTGGAATTTGCACTAAACAGAAGTAAAGATTGCAGGCGAAAAAAGTGCAAAAACACTTTTGCACTCTTTTTGTGCCTACGCGGAAAAGGTGCAAAATCCGTTTTGCACCTGGACGAAAAAATAGGTTTCCTTGTTTATTTTAGTATATATTACCTTGTTAATAGTTTACATATTTACGTAGGATTGTTATTACCTTATTCTAGATTGGATGGACTCTATTATATTGTTATATATAGATAGAATCATTCAAGAGATTAAGGCATAAAAGATATTCTTCTTTCTGTGGGATTTGTGGGAGAGTTCATCTTGTTGTGAGAGAGAGGTTAAATGGCTGTTGATTTTCTTCTTCTGTGAGAGCTTTGAGTGCAATAATTCTTGTGATAGATTTTGTAATCATTTTCAAAGAATTAGTGAAATCTTCGTTTGTCGAATATTGTGTGTTCCATTATCTTTCTTCTTGTTTTTCTCATTCATATTATCTCTAGTTATTAATATCCACTATTTGAATTACGATCCGTGGCGTGATTTATTGTTAATAATCACAACAAAAAGATACAACAATAAAGCAAAAAGAAAATCATGGGTTGAATTCTCAACTAGGGTGCCTTCAAAACACACATCCTAACTATATGAATTACCCTTTTTTTATATAAAAAATGTGTTTAAATTGAAATATCAAGATGCTTTTATCAACATCCCAAATTAATTCATATTTTGAATGCTTTACCAATTGATGTCTTCACTATTAATAAAGGATAGGAAGGTTTTTAATTTATCTATTTAATTCTCAAAATATCCTTCATACATTAGAAAACAAATAAGACTCTTACTCCGAGCTTAGAACCTTTGACTCTATTAATAATAAATATATTTTATCATCACTTGAGCAAGCCAAATAATATGTTTTAAAAAAAATATTTATCAAGTTTAATATTGTGTATGTATATATTACTTGTATGACATATTCTAGTATATATGTAATAAATATTATATATTATATATTACATGTACGACATATTTTAGTATATAACAAATAGCATTACTAATAAAAAAAAATAATGTTTGATTGAACGAGAATAAATTGCGACTCCAAAAGATATTGTTTTTTTTATACAAAGTGATAAATTTCACTACACAAATTTTTGACGATACAACGTTTTCTTATATAAACTATAAATCACAATATAAATAAGCATTTAAATAATTCAATAATTACATTCATATAAATCCAACTTGAAATCTCTCTATTACAAGAACAGAAAGAAAGTGAATATGCTTCTCTAGCATCAAAAACTTGAGGCATTTCAAATCTCCACCACATTTGTATATATAGAATATATATATATATATATATATAAAGATTTATATATAATTTCGATCAACATATGAGCAACACGTGGATTTGGGGTGAGGGCCTTTATGTTTTTTGATCGATTCAGACTTGTCGCTCCAAAAGTAAAAGACAAATGCCAGATGTCTAAGCATAATAAGTGGATAATTTAAAAGTTTACCAAATTTTTTGGTACATGCTATCGATGTTTTATTCTACGTATTTGATTAATTTATTTATTTTTATTTTAAATTTGATTAATTTAATTTTTTTTATTTTAAATTGGATATAAATTGAACCGTCCCTTATATATATATATATCAAAGTGAATAATCATTCAATATGATACATTCATAAATGAATTCGCTTTACAAAAGTTGAACTTATGTAAACTTCATATTGCAATCTAAAATTATTGAAAAGATTAATTTTATCACAGAAAAAATAAATAATTGAAATTGTTATCTCTTGAAACTTTTATGACTAAATAAGTAGGATAGTTTAGTTGGAAGAGACACCCGATCAAAATTAACATATATCACAAATTTAAGTCTTATCAAGTTTGGGGGTGAAATTCTTATTGTTGTAATTGAATGGAGAACTTTACACCCTTCTATTTATTTATTTAAAAATAAATAATAATTTAAAGTAGAAATAAATATTTAACATGAAAACTAAAATTTCAAATGTGATAGTTACGTATTAGTTTAAATAATTATTTCCCAGTTTATCATAATTAACAAATAATTGATACATTAATGTATTAAATTTTTATGTCGATATAGAATTAGGAGGAAAAAAAAAACTGTGGCCAGATCACGACCGTTAATCTGCTTGTCGAGTGGCCAAGATGCTTTTCAGATTGTTCTGACCTTCACAATCAACTAAAACATGACACGTGTGGAACATTAAATACACGTGGACCCACAAATTGCTTATTCGGGAAACATAAAAACCCCTCTTTTTAATACAAAGGCCCCCCTTATTTTGTTCATATGAATAAATACGAAGTGAGTTTGTTTTTATATTGTCCGGTCATGACTTAAAGTAAGTTTATTTTTAATTAATTTAATATTTTTTAAAAATATTTTTTGATAAAAAAATAAAAAGATTTATATTTTCCATCTTTAACATTTTCTTTTCTTTCTTTAAAAAATATCTTTCATGAATTCATTCCATAACAAATTGTTCGGTTTGGTTTTTACCAGTTTCATAACATCGACAACTGACAATTGAACTAACTCCTTTTGATTTTTATATTTTTCAATTGAATCGGGACTGAAAACTTCAAAAACCAACTAATTTAGTTCAGTTTGGGCCGGTGTTTCAATTTTTTTTTCAATCCCCAATACTTACTGAGTTATTTATACTTTGTTTTACACCCTTAAAGTTTGACAATATGTTCATTTTGGACCATAAATTTTCATTTTTACCAGTTCATCCATAAAGTTTTATTTGGTTATCACTCTAGTCCAAAATTCAATTTGCCATTTATTTCTTCAACGAAAAATAATACATGTAGGACTGCGAGTAAGAGGTAAAATGGTTGGCACATGAGCTACACATGCTAATTTTGATTCAAAAAACTAAACGGTGTGTTGGATTTTGGACTAGAATGATAGTCAAATAAAACATTAAGGATTGAACTAGCGGAAATAAAATTTTATGGAGTAAATTAAAATTTTTGTCAAACTTTAAGAGCTTAAATTGCTCATTCCAACCTTTCTAGTTTGTACTCCCTCTGCTAAGTGTATATTTATCTCTTTTCATGACATAAAAAATTAGGAATACATTTTTCTTTTGTGGAGATATATATAACAAATTTCTTCTTGTAAACAAAATTTATTTTAATTATCATTGATTATATTAAAATTGGTGTACCACTAGTTAACATTTATACTTAAATATATTAATCTAAAATACTAACATTTTTTTATTTTTTTAGAAAAAAACAATAGTTTTCGGGCTACACATTTTTTTTTAGAGTTTTTAAATAGATATGAATAAAGATGATCACTAGTTTGACTCATCTTTTCCCGAAATTTTTGAACTATAAAAATCTAATAAAAGAGGCTAAATTTAATTGGAAGAGAAGAAAATGAATAGCCAATAGACTTGATAATAGCTAGACATAAAAAATATATAGTCAAATTTTTAGATCAAACTCTCAATTTTATTTCATTTGTTGCCTTGGAATAACGTATTTTGATCATTTACCCCCTATAGTAAGATTATGCTGATTATTATTTAAAAAAAATGCATTTATCTCTGTTACATGTATATTTTTTTATAAAGTGTGAAAAGAACATTTTGGTAAGTCTATAAAATTACAAAATTGTTGTTTGTATTTGAAAAATAATTATAATTATAATGCTTAAACAGGGACTCGAATCCAAAACCTTAAACCTAAATAACTTATGTTATTACTATTTAATAAAATACTATTTAATATTACTATTTTGTTTTAAAAATCTATTAATTATGTTAAGAAATATTAAATATCATATTGCACATGCTTAGAATGTGATCCTAGACTAGTATTTATTAAGCGTGAATAAGATGTATATAGAAAAACAGAGTAGCGGAATGGCAGGTACTTTCTATCATATGTTATGATATGTACCTCTCTAAATTTGATCATTTTTGTTGTATTTAGGGGCAATGATCTATCAAATATTATTATATTAACTATATGTACAATGATTAATATTATAAGCACTTGATGTTTTTGCGAATTTCTGATAAATAATGATGTGGTGTAACTTATTATAATAGACAAGCACACACTATAAACAATACTCTATATTACTTAAAAAATTAAAATAAATAGTTTCAGTTTTGAAAAAAAAAAATCTTAAATTGAACCATTAGTCTTTTTAATATCATATAAATATAACTAAAATGTTAAATCACTAGTTCGAAACTAAAAGAAGTGTTAATTTAGAGAAATACCCACCAAAGTTTATAGTGGAAAATACGTGCCATTCCACTACTATATATATATATATATATATATTTAAAATGTCTAAACTATATTTTCGTTTATTTTGAAACAAAAAAATATTGTTCAAATCTCAAATACATAAATACGGTCAACTCATCACCTACCAAATAAAAATTCTTTGATAACTATGAAAAATTACTATTTATGAATTGAACAACATTAAAAGTTTTCATCAGCAAAAACAGGAAAAAAATAAATAAATAAAGAACTTACCAACATAGCCAACCCCCTCTCCTTTTCTCAAGATGAAAAAAATTAATTAGAAGCAAATTCATAAATTTGAAAGAAAACATTTAAGCACATTGTTCCCTTTGAGGGTACTCAAAGTAGAGGGTTGTCTTAAAATTGACAAAATGGAGGAACAACAACATTTATTTTGAACCCTAAATCCTTGACTTGTTATTATTGGCTATCATATATGCATGTTATTCTCTATTTAATATATCAAAAAAAACCAAAATGTACTATTGTAAGATAATTAATTACTGACAAAGGAACATTCAAACCAGTGGTACGTGAATTTAATATTTGGACAGTCAAAATATAATATTTATAATAAAAAAAATGAAAAAAAAAAAATAGGAGTCCTTTTGTGATTTTGAAATTTTTTAAGATGTTGTACACAACAGTTTGATAGTTGTGCATATTTTGGTGTCTGTCATCCATATATTTAATATTTATCGTACATATTTTTGGTATCTTACGCACAATAACTCGATATGCTAAATAGCTAGTGTTAGGTACCAAAACTCAAAGACCATATCTTGTAAAAACAAAAAATTTATCAACCATGTTTTAAATATTTTTAAATTTAAGAACCGGATCCTAAATGCCTAATGAAGGCATGGGCACATCCTTATATTTATAGACAATACTCCATATTACTTAAAAAATTAAAATAAATAGGGGCAATGATCTATCAAATATTATTATATTAACTATATGTACAATGATTAATATTATAAGAACTTGATGTTCTTGCAAATTTGTGATAAATAATAGTGTAGTGTAATTTATTATGATATGCATGCACATATTATAGACAATACTCTATATTACTTAAAAAAATAAAATAAATAGTTTTAGTTTTGAAAAAAATTCTCAAATTGAACCATTGGTCTTTTTAACATCATATAATACATAACTAAAATGCTAAATTACTAGTTTGAAACCAAAAGAAGTGTTAATTTAGAGAAATACCCACCATAGTTTGTAGTGGAAAATACCTACCATTCCACTACTATATATATATATATATATATATTAATAAATCATGCCAGTCCTTATATAGCATAACACTTTATATTTTCAACTGGTGCCCAAGATTTAATATTGATGTTTATGTTTTGATCTAACGACTCAGGGTTATCATAGCATATTTATAACATAAATGATAATGATAGGTTTGTTTAATTCGCCAACAAAATATAATAGTGCTTTAAGCCTACCAAAATTTTTAGTTTAACTTTATCCATTAAATTAAATATTTATTTCTAAAATTAGATTGTTTATATATTTCCAACTCTTACTAAAATGTATTTTACATTAATTCAATTATATATATCAAAAAAATGTAAATTATCTTTACAAAAATCTTATCATATGAGAAATATTTATCTATAATTGATTTTGTGAAATAAACCAGTTATTATTTGTTAACACTTTATTATATAATTATATTTTAAGATTATGAAATAAAAAATAAAATATCATATTGTATAAATTCAGTGATATTATGTTTTCCTTAACAACAACAACAACAACAACAACAACAACAACAACAATTCAGTATTATTACACTAATAGGCTGGGACAAACTGTTGCACTTGCAATTAGTAAAACTTAAACTTGGAACATCCATATTTTCTTTTGAATTTTACTTTGACATGGTAATGGTAATTATTAAAAATATATGAACATGAGCCTCTAGGTTCTGTTAAGTATTTTTTAAAATATTTTTTATATGGTATGGTAATCTTATTTTACCGTGTAACCTATTGTGTTAATTGTCAATATATTAAGTGATAATATTTTTGAATAATTGTTGGTAAATTTATCTACTTTTTATGGAAAAACTAAAATATTCATTACAAATTGTCTAGTTTTTTAGAAATAATATCACATTTTCATAGCTCCATCTAAATTTATTTTACAGAAAACTAAAAAGAAATTTGAATTACCTTTTATTTTTGCAAATAATTAGTCAAAAAACGCTTGGAAAAGGCAACAAAGAGATATAAAAATCCGTATCAAATTAAAATCTTTTAGGATGGAGAAATTCAAAATGAGGCATAAAACGAAGGGTGTAAAAGTTTTTTTTTCTTGATTTTTTTATACAAGTAATGATTAAATAATGAAATTTTTTTATATAAACAATTTTACAATCACTAGAATAAAGGGGTACGAACAGGTGTAATACAACCACCACATAAAATGGATACAATTTTTTTTTTCTTTTTCGTTTCTTATTTTGAATTATTGAAACAGTAAATTAATAACCTTTAAAATTCATTTTGCTATAGATATATAGTTATTTATTATTTTTTTTTATTTTTTTTGTTATTTATGTTTTTAATACTTGCAAGGCCCTATTTTGGTTTAAGTAAGTTATTTGATCTGATTGATACATGTCGTAAGATTTTTTTTCAAATTTTATTTTTCAAAACATAAACGAGCTTTTTTATTTAAATAAATAAGACACGTGCAGTATGTCTTTTTAGTTTATTAAAAAAAACACATGAGCCTAATTTATTTATTTAAAAAAATATATTATTTGAATAATTTGTGTTACAATGAAAGAGAATTCATGAATTGAAATAATATATAAACAAAAAAGTAAACAAATTTTATGATTGATAGATTTTAAAATAAATTAATGCTATTGTAAAATAAAAAAAACTTGCAATAAACTTTCATAATGCATAACGAGGATCGTTTTAAATTATTACGTCAATAATACCCTTAATTTGAGATTTATCCATTTTACGAATCCTTTGAGTTATCCGTCAAACGAACCACGGGGGGTTGAGCGGTGGCGGTTAACTTAAAGGATTAGCAAAGCGAGGATAACTCAAATACAAATACAAATACAAAAGGCATCATGTTATATATACATTAACAACTACATGGTTAATCATTAAAAAAAATTGAACTAATCACTTATTTACAATAACAATTTATTTGAAGAATAAAATATAATTAATTGTGAGAAATGATAAAAAATAAATAAGTTAATGGTTGGTGATATGGTGATATCCAAAACTTAGAGCATATATGATATTATATTTATTATTTTTTTTCAAAATAGATTAATAATAGTTTATTTTCTTGGAAACGAATTCTAATTTTTAAATATTATGCTGTTCTAAATGTAAACATATTAATTTCAACTTATTAGATTATTCTTTTGGCATACGTTTATCCTATATGTGATCAATAATTTTTAAATTTTATTAATCCAAAAAGTATTAATGAAAATATATATATGGATGTTGGGATTAACATTATTTATAGGGAATCAATAGTCGAGTTTAGAGTTTTGGAAAATTTGAATTTGATATGTCTAAAAATATGATTGATTGAAACTAAACTTGACTAAAAGCATATTTATTTAAAAAAATAAATTAAAAAATATCATATTTACTATACTATACGTATAAATCTCAACTCACTCTTCCTCATTTTAACTATTGTAATTATATTGTATCATAAGAATATTTAAAGAAAAAATATTATATTCCAGTGGAGTATAGTCAAATGGACAAAAATTACATGAATTATAACTTAAGTCATTTAAAACTCATACTTTTCTAGATTATAAAAGAAAAAAGAAAGAGTCCACCCTATATTGGGTTTGTTTAGTCGAAAACCTATTAAATCAATCTATTTATCATCCCTAATTATAATAGAAATGCAATTAGATGTACTTAATTTACTCTACCACTATTTGAATAATAGGCATACAATTATATTTTTTAAATTTGATTAAGATTAAAAATTAAAATTAGTGAGGTAGGGAAAAAATTAATTCCTCTTGCTCTCAAATTAAGAGTATAGTTCTACTTTTTTAGGTTAATGTTAAAATTAATTTCTCTCAGAAATAGAAAATTTGGAATAAAAACTCATAAAAAAATATTAAAATTACAAGTAGTTACGGATAAAAAATAAATAGAAATAAATATGATTTTCCATGGCGTCGCCGATTACATATAGGTACAATCGAATCGTGCCGTAGGCACGGGCATTGCTAGTCTATTAATAAATCATGTCAGTCCTAATATAGCATGACTCTTTATGTTCTCAACTGGTGGCCAGGATTTAGAATTGATATTTATGTTTTGATCTAATGACTCAGGGTTATCATGGCATATTTGTAATATAAATGATAAATATGGGTTTTGTTTAATTTGCCACCAAAATATAATAGTGTTTAAAACCTATCAAAATTCTTAGTTTAACTTTACCCATTAAATTAAATATTTATATCTAAAATTAGATTTTTTATATATTTCCAACTTTTATTAAAATGTATTTTACACTAATTCAATTATATTATCAAAATTATCTTTACAAAAATCTTATCATATGAAAAATATTTATCTATAATTGATTTTGTGCAATAAATTAGTTATTATTTGTTAACATTTTATTATATGATTATATTTTAAGATTATCAATCCATTTAGTGAAATAAAAAATAAAATATCATATCATATTATATAAATTCAGTGAGATTAGTGTCTTTTATAATAATAATAATAATAATAATAATAATAATAATAATAATAATAATAATAATAATAATAAAGTCAATATTATTACACTAATAGGCCGAAAAAAAATGTTACACTTGCAATTGGTAAAATTTGAACTTGGAACGTCCATATTTTCTTTTGAATTTTTCTTTGAGATGGTAATGGTAATTATTAAAAATATATAAACACAAGCCTCTATGTTCTGTTGAGTATTTTTTAAAAGATTTTTCATATGGTATGGTAATCTTATTCTACCATGTAACATATTGTATTAGTTGTCAATATATTAAGTTCTAATATTTTTGAATAATTGTTGGTAAATTTATTTGATTTTTATGAAAAACTAAAATATTCACTACAAATTGTCTGGTTATTTAGAAATTATATCACATTTTTATATCTCCATCTAAATTAATTTTATAGAAAACTAAAAGCAATTTTGAATTACCCTAAATTTCGCTAATTATTAGTCATAAAAGGCTTGAAAAATGCAACAAATAGATATAAAAAATAGTATCAAATTAAAATATTTTAGGTTGGAGAAGTTCAAAACGAGGCATAAAAAAAATTCTTGATTTTTTTTATACAAGCAATGATTAAATAATGCAATTTTTTTTATATACAATTTTACAATTACTAGAATAAATGATATGAACGGTTGTAATACAACTACCACATAAAGTGGACATAACATTTCTTTTTCTTTTTCTTTTTTTATTTTGAATTATGGAAACAGTAAATTAATAACCTTTAAAGTTTATTTCGCTATGGATATATAGTTATTTATTCTTTTCTTTTTTTGTTATTTATGTTTTTAGTACTTGCAAGGCCCCATTTTTGTTTAAGTAAGTTATTTGATCTAATTGATACATGTTATAAGATTTCTTTTAAATTTATTTTTCAAAACATAAACAACCTTTTTTATTTAAATAAATAAGATACTCGTAGTATTTCCTTTTAGTTTATTAGAAAAACACATGAGCCTAATTTATTTATTTAAAAAAATATATTATTTGAATAATTTGTGTTACGATAAAAGATAATTCATGAATTGAAATAATATATAAACAAAAAGGTAAACAAATTTTATGAGTGACAGATTTTACAATAAATTAATGCTATTGCAAAACCAATAAAAACCTTGCAATAAACTATTCATAATGGAAATGATGGTCTTTTTGAATTATTACGTCAATAATACCCATAATTTGAGAGATTCCCATTTTACGAATCTTTTGAGTTTTGTGTCAAACGAACCTCGGGTGGCGGGGCGGTGGCGGTTAACTCAAAGGATTAGTAAAGTGGGAGTAACTCAAATTATGAATATTATTAAAGGGGCAAACTCAAAAAGACATTAATAAAAATAATGAACTATTTGGTTTGGCAAACGTAAAAACTACTTTGAAATAGCAATTAAAATAATGAAGAGTCTAATCTAATAAGTTTTTGTTATGAACCATCACACAAAGGGGGAAACAATCACGTGCGAGTGGGGGTCGCACGAGGAAAGACAAACGAAACCAAATGGCAAAACAAATGCAAGCGGGAGGATTCGAACCCGAAATCTTGCAAAACTTGAGCTCTGATACCATGTTATGAATCATCTCTCCCAAAAATTTAAGCTGTTAAGTAGTTGCCAACAATATATATCATGCTTTTCAACAGTTTTCGACTAAACCCTAATGGGTGTATGTTTTAAAATTGTGGTAGGTATAAGTAATATGACTTAGATTTGGTCGAATTTAGATTCATGTAAATTTAACCCGTTAAACCCAAACTAACTAAGTATATATAATTAATTTTTTTTAAATACTTTTATAATACTATATAATTACAATGTATCGGTGCATGTCAAGGTCGGGTGAGTTTGGTCATGTAATAAGTACGAAAGTTTTGAATTTTCAAAGTTAGTCCTCTTTCATCCCAAAGTCGCAGTCAGATTTATCACAATTTTAGATTGATTGAGTTTTAGTTTAGGCAAACCTACCTCAAGCATGTTTACTTCCCGTACTGAAATATTTAATTCTTTTTACTCTCAAATTTAGAGTATATTAATACTTTTTGAGAACAATATTAAAATTAATTTATCTGATACATAGCAAAGTTGGAATAAGAATTCTTAATATGATATAAAAAAATATTAAAATTACGATTAGTTATAGATATAAAAAAGTAACAATAAATATGATTTTAGATATTGTCACCAATTATATATAAGCACAATCAAATCGTGGGTAAGTACGGACATTAACTAGTATATATATATATATATTTAAAATGTCTAAACTATATTTTCGTTTATTTTGAAACCAAAAAAATTGTTCAAATCTCAAATACATAAATACGGTCAACTTATCACCTACCAAATAAAAATTCTTTGATCACTATGAAAAATTACTATTTATGAATTGAACAACATTAAAATTTTCATCTGCAAAAACAGAAAAAAAAAAAAAAAAAAAAAAAAAAAAAAAAAAAACTGAACTTACCAACATAGCCAACCCCCTCTCCTTTTCTCAAGATGAAAAAAATTAATTCGAAGCAAATTCATAAATTTGAAAGAAAACATTTAACCACATTGTTCCCTTTGAGGGTACTCAAAGTAAAGGGTTGTCTTAAAATTGACAAAATGGAGGAACAACAACATTTATTTTGAACCCTAAATCCTTGACTTGTTATTATTGGCTATCATATATGCATGTTATTCTCTATTTAATATATCCAAAAAAAAAAAACCAAAATGTACTATTGTAAGATAATTAATTACTGACAAAGGAACATTCAAACCAGTGGTACGTGAATTTAATATTTGGATAGTCAAAATATAATATTTGTAATAAAAAAAAATAGGAGTCCTGTACGTTGTGATTTTGAATTTTTATTTTTTTAAGATGTGGCATACAATATTTTGGTGTTTGTCATCCATATATTTAGTGTTTGTCATCACGACATATTTGGTATCTTAAGCACAATAACTCTAGACACTGAGTACTCGATCACTAGCGCTAGATATCAAAACTAAAAGACCATGTCTTTTAAAACAAAAATTTACTGACCGCATTTTAAATATTTTTAAATTTAGGGATCGGATCCTAAAAGCCTAGTGAAGGTATGGGCACATCCTTATATTTATGGGGCTCAAACAAAATTTAGAAAGAAAATATTCTTTTTAGAGAAAAAAAATACTAGAAATTAGGTAGAAGGGCTTATTATACATTGATTTTTACCAAAAATCCAATGAATAATATTTTTTTGAATGAAGGGCCTATTTTTAATTGGTAATTTGAATGAAGGGCCTATTTTTAATTGGTAATTAGTGTAAGAGACCTATTTTGTTTTATATTTTAAATGAATGTATTTGAATAAATTTAAATATCATTTAATTAATAAAAACATGTTATGTATTACCTAAATTACCCCTTTTTATGAAATTTTCACAAAAAATATGGACTGCAAAGTCCATATTGCAGTGAAATATGAACTGCAAAGTTCATATTGCAGTGAAATATGTACTGCAATATGAACTTTGCACTAAAAATATGGACTGCAAAGTTCACATTGCAGTAAAATATGGACTGCAATATGAACTTTGCACTAAAAATATCGACTGCAAAGTTCACATTGCAGTGAAATATGGACTGCAAAGTTCATGTTGCAGTGAAATATAGACCGCAAAGTTCATATTGCAGTCCATATTTTAATGCATATTGATATTTTTTTAGTTTATTTTAAGGGTTGGGATGTCATTTTATAATGAAAAAAAAGACACATGTCATATTATCAATAAAATAAAAAATAGGCCCTTTATTTAAAAAAAAATTATTCCTTGGCCTTAGTGTGAAAATCTTTCTCTAATAAGCCCTTTTTTTTAATTGCCCCAAAAAAATATTGACTATTTTTTTAATTTTTTTTTTGTGTTTTATACTTAGGATTTGCTATAATCATCTTAGTTTTAAGTTGTTTTAGTCTCCATCATAAAATCATAAAAAGTGTATAAATGTGCCAAAGGACTATTAGGTTAAATAGATGGACTTAAAACATGAAACTTTGAAATGTATGCGTATCAAAATATTATTTATCGAAAATGAAAGACATAAAATATACAATAGTAATAAATCTTTTTGGTGAAATGTGCGCGTATCAAAATATTATTTATCGAAAATGAAAGACATAAAATATACAATAATAATAAATCTTTTTGGCGGAAAATATAAGATGGTAATTCGTTCATTAAAAATATAAATTATATTGTGGTATCATAGTATAAAGTTTTGCAATGGGAAATTTTGGGTGGTTAGGAAAGTATTAATAAAGGTTGGTACTATTGCGAAAGCAATTATGTCTATTGTCAGAACAATATACAATTTTAAAAATATATAATACAACTTTTAAAATGAGTACGTAGTATGCTCTAACAAAGTCATAATTATTTTGAGCCTACATCAAAGAGAATATTATTTGTGAAAGTCACCCCATTTAAGTCGTAATTTTCTCTGATTAATTAATACTCTTATTAAAAATGAAAGCACTCAATTAACTTCATATACACAATAAAAGAAAGAGTAAAGAGAGTTGCACATGGATTTTCCCCCCAAAAAAAAGGGGAGTCGTCAAATTTTGGATTAAAATGTAACTTTTCTCAAACTTTGAGATTCAAAATATAAAAAATGAAAGATTAAGAGACCAAAGTGAAACAACATATAAACCTCGCGGGGCTGAAATTTCGCTTTTCCCATTGAAATTGACTGTCTTTTTTTTCCCTTTAAAGAAAATATCACTCTTTACCTACACTATTAATAAGCGAAAAAGTGTTGAAGATTACAGCATCTCTAATGAGGTTGTATAAAAATAGTCAACTTGGGATTGTGTAAAATTTATATATTGTGTAAATTTTTTGTTGCTCTAATAGTTGTGTAAAATCAATTCCAACTAAGCTTTTTTGTATAATGGCTGTGTATTTTGCACATCCAATTTACACAACCATATAGGATTCTCTCTCCACCCACTCATTCTCTCTTTTCACTAACTCAATTGCACCACTCACATTTTCTCTCTATCCATTAATTCTCTCTCCACCCACTCATTCGCTTTCCTCATTTGTGTAGTTTCTTGTTCTTTAGGTGCTTATTTTTTATTGGACCACTTCTTTTTACACATAAATATTAATATTGGCTATTGGAGAGTAAATAGATTTGTGTAAATTTTTTGTATAAAACTTACTTGCCATGTAAGATTTACACAATAATTTTACACAGCTTTATTGGAGATGCTCTTACCCAATAGTTTAAACTTTTGGATAAGATGGTTTCTAACTTAGTATCAGATGCCAGATGCTGCAAAGTCTCGAGTTTGAATCATCCACCATACTCCACCTGGTTTTTTAGTGGCACTGCAATGCCACTGCTCCATTAAGAGCACACAGGGTCTATCGGGAGCTACTTCTCCAAGATGTGGATTTCCTCGTGCGGAGACTCAAAGTTCAAACCACCCTCTAACACCACTTATTGAGCCAGTAGATTTACATTTGTATTAATATTATCACTGATTTAACCACCTATAAGTTTTTCACGTAGGGTTTTCACTCAAAAAATATTCTCAATGGAGCTTACACATACTTATGCATAAAATTGAATATAAATTATAAAAGGACCAATATCCTCCAAGAGAAGGCTAGTGAGAGTTGGAAAATTTCTTAACACTGCATTCAACATAGGTCTACGAAACTTAATTTGTATCAAAAGAAATAAATATAAGTGCATAAACTACTAGTAGACCTAGCAAATTAAGAGATTAACTTATTAAATAAAATGAAATATTATGCCAAAATTTGTGTTGGTCATTGTTTTAAACAGCATTTACACATTAGTCAATATACTTCTTTAATTTTGACATGTTATTTAGGTCACGTTTAGTTAAGGGAAGGAAAATCGATTTTTCTTTGTTATATTTGGTAAAACATGAAAAGTATTTAGATAGGGATGTTATTGTCCAAAAATTTTATAATAAATGTTAGGAAATAACAAAGAAAAATTAATTTCATGAGTTTTGAGAAAAATAACTTTACCTCCCATTTTTTTCTCTGTCTAAAAAATATTTTTTAAATTTATACTTATTAAATAAAAAAAATAAAATATATATTTTTTTTAATTGTTCAAATTCACAAATTAAACGAAAGTTCATTTAATTTAGTATATTTATTATTATTTGTCAAATCGATATATAGAGAAAATATCTGTGCATTAATCACAAATCCAAAGAAATGAAATAGTAATAATATAATATTATTTTTGCATTTTTTTTCATCTCTCAAACTTTGGACCATGCATCACTTCCTCATTTTTTATGGTGCAATGGGCTTCAATGCACATGGAGTTCAATAAACAAATATTATTTTTAGTTTTTTGTGAGTTAAGTTGAGGGATACAAGATCTTGACTTTTGAGATATCGTGATAGCGCAGCTATACTATAATCAATTATTCATTTTTTATATTATTAGATTCAATCCCACATTTGATATACGTTTAATATAATACTTAATAATATATTGTTAAAATTAAAATTGCAAAATACGAATAGAACGAAATTATTAAAAAAATAGTGATTGGGATACACTAGAATAAACTTGTAGAGAAAATATTGTTCCTCACCCACCTAAAGGGATCAATGCCTTAGCTAAATTTTTCTTTATAAAAATTCATGAAAAGTCTTTCTTCTCACCTATATGAGACTTAAGAATACACGAAAAAATATTTGCTTTGGTTTTTTTTCTTGTTCATTTTTTTTTTCAAATACATAAAAGCTCCAACACATGCATATGAATTCTTAAAACAAGATTATTATATTTTTGCTGAACTTAGTCAAGTGGTCGCAACTTAATTAATTCTTCGTGTTAAGGACACGGGTTTATGTTCTTGGGTAAACATTAATTGTTATTTTAATTTCATACTTAACAAAATCGATATATCCCAACTAATTAATGATTGAGTGATCATTATATCAGAATGTCTATTTTTTAGTTAGATAAATATGTTTGCGTACGACTCAAATTATAAAAGATGGCATATCAATCTTTTGTATATATATATACTCTTTGTACCTAAACAAAAACACGTTTTGCATTTAAGTCCTTTCGAAAAGCATCTTGGCTCTCGTCGTCCAAACTTTTATCCCTTATATATTTTTGAGATTAAGAATTCATTCTCCCTTGTCATCTAGATACATAAACCAAAGTCTTTCATTCACTGTTATGAAAACAAATTTAGAATTTCAATTTCGCCCTTTCATTATTTTTTTTCTGAAAAACTTGCAAGTAATATAATTTGAATTGACCCTTTTGTTTTCCAAAAATATATTTTACCCTCGCAACAATATTTATTTTGTTATATTTTTTATTCTATAACGAACGTACATAAACAAAAAACAAAAAAAAAAAAGAAGAGAAAGACATACACACAAATTAATCACTTATGCATAATAGCATAAGTGACTATTGTATATAAAATAAATATACCTAAAAACATAACTAATTAAGCATGTTCTTTGCCAGAAATTTAGGAATTATTTTAATGTAATTATTCGATTAATTTCTAATGTTGATTTTTTTTTTTGGGGGGGGTGTGGGGGTGGGTGGTTTGGGGGGTGTTCTATTTTAATGTTGATTTGGGTGGATGAGAATTTCACATTTGCATGCGCGTGAGGCGTGGGTCGCCATACTAAAACCAAATTTGTTTGCATGTGAACTTTAATTTTATATTTATTTTTATATGTATAGAGTTTTGTTGGTTGCCGAATTTTAAAACGTTAAATTTACATGGAAAATTTAAGTCTCGTTCACTTATAATTCAATCTCTTGACATAAGTTATACAAATTTATAAGGTGAGGTTTACAATTTAAAATTACAGGAACGAACAAAATTTGAACAATATAATATACGATATCTAAAAATTTCTTCGTGTTTTGTCACATAATATCCGGAGGACACTTGTTCAATTCAAACATTTTTTTTTTTTGGTTACAGAGACACAAACTAGCTTGGTGACCTACTTGTTAACGAATTTAGGAAAATCTCATCACTACTTAGGTATATATATTATATGAATCATCAAAGCTTGATTTTCAAATTTTGTTGACTGTATATAGGATATTTTTTGGAAAAAACAAGTATATAGGAAAATTCATGTGCAGAATTTTATATTCCAGAGCATTTATGTGTAGCAGTTTATACTTCAAGAACCATTTGAAAATTTCAAATTCACTTAAACACCCCCCCCCCCCCCCCCCCCCCCCCCCCCCCCCGATCAGATATATTTAGTAGAAGGTGAAGGTGGTTCTATTTCCGAGACTGATGGGCTTAATTGGTTACTATGCCTTACAATAGGCCGATTCTCCTTTTTCTTTGCAATTCGATTCCTCTTATTTCTTGCATGTAGACATATAATGGTTCATCTTAGTATCTAAGGTTGTGTTTGGTTAATGTTTCTAGACAAGTTTTCTAAATAAGTTTTTAAAAATTTGGTGTTTGGTTGAATGTTTTGAGTTAGAGTTTTTATGTTGAAAAGTGAATTTAATTTTGTTTGACTTTTTTTCAACTAATGAAAAAAATGCATAAAAAATTTCAAAAAATAGTCACAATGGATCTTATTTTATAGATCTCGATGAGTAGGTTTCAAATATATATTTTTTATTATTTTTTGATTTTTGGATTTAAAGTTATGGCGTTTTAAAAAAAAAATTTAGAGAGAGAAAGTATAGTGAAATAAATTTTGGGAAGTGTGAAAGTAAAGTTGGTTTTGAGTTGAGTTTTTAAAATTTTGGGAAAAAAAAATAGTGAGCAATCAAACACAACCTAAATGTTTGTGTACGTATATTTAATTCTCACTACTCGTTTATTTTGAGTTTTTGTTTATTCTTATAACAGAAAATGATAATTTCACATGAAAAATTATATTCAACTTTTAGTACTTGTTTCATTCAAATTTTGTTTGTTTTTGAAATCTAAAATAATAATTTCACATGCAAAATTTAAATTTCGTCAACTTATTATTTAACCTCTTAATATGAGTTATAGGAAAGTTCTAATATAAATTTATTATTTTAAAAATCCAAAAATAAATAAAAACTCGAACCAAACGAGTGAGAATTTGTTTTGGTAGTTATTTGCTTTGGGGTATAATTGTATAGACTTCTTAGAGCTGTTTGATTGCATAGTTTGTTTGGAGTGAGAATTTGTTTGATTGCATACTTTAATTTATGGTTAGTTTCCTAGAAAACGAACTCTCCGCAAATATTATAACCTTTTAATAAAAATATAATAAAAATATATAGTATTTTAAAGAATTATGAGATATAATAAACAATTGACCCTATTAAAAATTTTTAAAAAAATAAAATGTGGGGTTAAATATGGTTAATTTTTAAGCAAAATTAAAATACAATTATTTCAAACATGCATGTAAAGTTGAGGAATAATAATTATAGTGATTTATCAAGCACTTATAAATAATAATTTATTAAATAAACTCACTAAATAAAATTTTTGACTAATGCCACCGTTGCTAGGGCTAGTAGTTTTCTTTGTTTTTCCTTCCTATGTAAGCCAAAATAAAAATGTAATGCAACTCTGACAGCTGCAATTTCCTATTTTGACTTTATTATCTACTTTTTTCAGTATTTTTTCTAAAGATGTGTACTCCAAGAAAGCTAGCACTCTGCAAAGGTATATAAGTTTGCCATTATAGCTACGGATAATGGCAACAAAAAAAAAATATTATAATATAATATAATATTATTTTAAAAAGTTATATTATATACTATTACAATTATATATTTATTTGATAATAAGTATATATGTTTTGCCAAAAACATCATCTTTTATATATATATATACATGTACGAATTGAAAATTAATTATATATATAGTTCACAAACCTAACATGTGTGAAATAAGAAAAATAAATGAGTTTAAAATGCGTCACATAATCATTTTTTAAAAGGTAAATTAGCTGATAGTATTTTAGATATTTTATGCACCCACCACATACTCGTATATAGAGTCTTAGTCTCTTATTATAATACTAAATTTTCTTGCACATATTATATGTGTATTATTTAGATATAAGCAATTTAAAAGAGAAAAATAAAATCAAAACGAAGTAACATAGTGGCTGAAAGTGGTATTGCCTTTATCTTATATGCAAGGGTTTAAATTCCATAGTGTAATTATGGTATAATAAAAAAAATTGAAAAAAAAAAATTTTGTAAAAAAAAATTAAAAAATTACAAAAACACAATACAGCTTTAATAACTGTCGAAATGACTACTGTTTTATATAATAATATATGTTTAGTGAGTGATGGTAATTATTGCTACTTTACTCCATTACCCAATTGATTATTGTTGTGGGTTAAGGTTGAAATCAATTATACATTACCGACCAACATCACGCATGAGTAAAATTGGGTAAAATCAATAATTGTACAAATAGTATTGGTGCTACCTAGTACCCACCAATAATCTTGCCATATTTTAGTAATTTGGACGCTACTCTCCTATCGATGTTCACGGGCGCAATCCAATCCAAATCGATGGAACTGACTAATCTAATCTAATTTTTTTGGACTTTATAATTAGATTAGATTGGAAGGGATTCAATTTTGAAAATCGGAAAAATTGGACTGGTTTTCTATTTTGAGTGTTTTAGAAACCAATCTAATATTTTTATTTATTTTTATTTTTTATGTCACGTGTCTTCATTATATTGACGGACACAACATTAGAAGAAATGAGTGTTACTTTAAACTTTAGAGTTTTAGACAAAAGATAAAAAGAACAAGTGTAGGTGAATACTAGTAGGAATATTATTAGTCATCTTATTTATATTGCATTTTGTAACTGTAGACAAAATGTAGAAGACTAACCGTAGGCAAAAACAGTACTTTATTGAGTATATTGATTGTCCGTAATGTCATCTATTATCCATTAGTTTTATTTTAATTTTTATTTGATCTGATTAGAACCTATCAAATCCAATATTTAATTGAATTAGATTGGTAGGGTGTGTTCGATCGGATTGGATAACAAATAATAAAATCAACAATTAATCAGATTAAATATAGATGATTTAAAAATCATTGTAATAGATCGGATGCTCATCCCTACCTTCACCCATATAGCTATAATTTTATGAAAAATCTAATTATGTAAGATGCAATTTTTCTAAATAGCATTCGGAAGGTAAATTAAGTATGTCAAGAAGGAATTTAAGCTGCATTTGATTGGTTAAAAACTTAATTTTAATTTAATTATTTTTAATATAAAAAATATTTTATGTAAATATAATATTCTCGAGGTTGGTTAGTATTAGGTGAAAAATTAATTGCACTAATTTACGTAAAATATATGGAAATATGATGTAAAAGTAAGGACTGCCTCTGTTTTTTTTTTCCCTTGCAAGGTACTAATCCCGCTGTAAAAGAACATGACATGTAATCATGATTCGTTACTATTGAAATATCATGTAAAATTGTTGCAACTAATCCCATACCTTCAAGATTTAGTTTCCTATTTAGCTTTTGTTTTTACTGCCACTAATATCTAGTTTCACTCATATTTTTTATTCAATCGATTCATTACTATCAAGTAAAGGCACGTCATTTGGTTCTTAATAATCAAATGTAAGTATATTATTTTGTATTTTAGGACCGAGTAAGGTATTGTCTGACTTATACTTGACCGTCAAGAACTGAATAACAGGCCATTACTCGGTATTAAAAGACTGAATGAGAGGTGAGAATGAAACCAATCATTGTTAGAGGTGAAAATAAAATCGCCCTTTGTTTTAAGGGGTTTATTTTACGTCATCTTCATCTTAACAAGCCTCATCAACAGTCAATAAATTGTTTAAACTGAGTTTAACATATTTTTGAAGGGAGATCTAGATCTTTCCCTTTTACTATAATTAACAAAGAAATTCTCGCCACTCCGGTAAGATTCAAATCCAAAATCTCCCAGATTGTAAATGGAATCTTTTATAACTAGGCTAATTAACTCACTCAAATTGAGGTGAACATATTCGTAGATAGTTTAATTTGGAGAACAAAATATATTTCAAGGCTAAAACTTTTGAAACATTCGGAGAAACATTGTAATATACCCATACTTTAAGGTTTAAGGCGTTTTTAAAAGATGCAATTCATAATATCTTCTTCTTTTATTAAAAAATGCATTTTTGGCAGTATAAACTTTACAATATATATCTCTCACTTGATATTTAATTATTTATCTTTGACGATAACTAAATTCATAGTATATATATATTTTAAAATAAATATAGTGAGACAAATATACTAAAGATCAAGAATGAATTGTTTTAAAAAAAATTAAAATTAAATTTTTGCACTGTCAAATATCTAAATTCGATCAATATGAAATTATAAAGAATCAAAGTTAGAAAAAAAAAATCAAAGAATTTATGCTAAGAAAAATAGGAGCTAGAGGCTAATGAGTCCCATCAAAAAGTTCCATAAATAATGGGAAATGAAATTTGAGGTTTTGGGGAAGGGAAAAAAAAATAAAAAAATTGGAAGATGGGACGCTAATCCCCATACAAATAAATAAATAAATATATTGTGTGTGTGACAAGAAAAGCTGACTGTTACTATTACTGCACATAAGAATCTTTTTGACAGTTGATTCTCCCACGTCAAGTCTCCCTTCTTATCATCTGTCAATCCATGCATATGTAATCTTTCCACTATTATTTTATGGAGTTATACCATGAACATCTTAAATTATCCATTATTTTTAAAGTGATGTTATTTATATTTTTTATATTTATCGCAATTATTTTTTTTATAACAAATATTTTATATAATAAATTTATTATCACTAACATTATTAATAAAAAGTAAATGCAATTACTTATACTCAAGTCATATGGAGAGAGTTTGTTAGTAAGAATTTGTATAACATCAAACAATAAAGTGCTAAAATACATCTTTTTCAAGTAAGACCTGTTAAAAAGTGAGTGCACTTACATAAACTCGACTCAAATGAGGAAAGTATACTACTAAACACTCGTCTAATATAAAAATAATGGAATAGAGTATTTGTGATAAATAAATGACTATTAAAATTTGTTTTTAATTAAATTTTAGATTAAGGTGTTTATAACACATTTAGGGATGTAAATAAGACTTCCTTATTTTTATCATAATTGGTCTTGACTATTTTTTTGGAAAAAAAAATTAAATGAAATACTCTTATAAATAAATTTATTAAAAGAAAATAAACATTTGTATTATTTTAATTTGAATGATTCTCGAATTTAGATTTGTGAAACTTCTTGGTGTCTGAATTAACTTCATCTTCTCATTTAATTCATTGTAACATTAAATTAAAAATATGGTTATTGACATTTCATAAAAATCTTGTAACACTATAAAATAATATTTTGGGAAAGCATCACAAAATATCATAAAAAAGTGTCTCTGAGGTACTTGAGTTTGTATATATTAATGGAGAATGGTATAAAGAAATATATTTTATTTACTTTATATTTTTTTTAAAAAAAATTAGGAAAAGTCAAAGAGAGAATGTAGTTGAGTTTGTTGCTCAAATAGATTGTGCACCCTCTTGCAAGCGAAATGTGGCAAGTTTGAAATTGATGAGACAAGTTTAATTGCGTATAATTGATTAATGGATTATTTATTCTCATGACGGACAGTAGATTTTGAGATACATATTTTCAATGCGACATGAGGAATAATATTAACATGATGATATAATTTATAAACTTTGAGTTGAATGTATATATAGTCATGTTCTAAAAATGATTTTTTTTCTTTTAACTAAATAATAAACTTTCCTTTTTGAAGGAAACAATGGTTAAATTTTTTGATCAACTTTACAAAATTTCATCAAAAAATTCAATGAAAAATTCAATGAACTAAAGATTGATATATGTGTGCATTTCGACCGTTGAAATTTTATATTTTTAAATCACATACTTCCTAGTTGAATTTTTTTCATAAAATTTGATAGATTCGATCCATCAGGAAGATCATCCCAATCAAATTTCATTAAAAAATTCAATTATTTACCCCTCAAAAAATAAAATATGTTCTTTAATTAAAAAAAATAAAATCTTTTCTACAATCTAACTATATATATATTTGCTATAGAATTTTTCATTTAGCGTAATATGTCAAAGTGTTTTGATTCCTATAACTTAACAAGAAGTGACTATCTTTTTCGTATATTGACGTGGATGGAATTATAAACTTTTTATTGATATCATGGATGTATTTATTTTAGTCGTTTTATTCCAATTTTACTTTCTTATTTGAATTTAACTTAATAAAGTTATATTTATATATTAGTTATTAATATCACGGTTGTATTTATTTTAGTTTTCCAATTTTACTTTTGTCCTATTTGAATTTAACTTAATAAAGTTATATTTCTATATCAGTGTAGATAAAAGCTGGTAAAGATAAAATTAAAATAAACACATCATTCACTTTTCTTCAAATTGATCACTTTAACTACTTTTTAATTTTAAACAAAATAAATATAGGGGTAAAATTGAAACCCGGTAATTTAGTATCATAACCAAATTGTGGGGCACCAATTTATATTTTATATAATAATTGAAGCTGAATTGCAACTCATAATTCCACAAAGGACAGCAATTTCCAATAAACATGCCGGAATTTCGGCTACTAAAAGCCACTTCCCACCCACTCTTCCTTGTGCATCATTTATTAAACTAAAGCTTACTTGATGAAACAAACATTTATCACCAAACCCACTTCTAATTATGTTGTAATAATAATAATAATTGTTGAGCAAAAATTGTTTAGTTTAAAATATTTAGTTTCAATTACTGAATTCAATTGATTTATCTTGTAATGACCCAGTTCCAAGCTTAACAAGATATTGTTCGTTTTGGCAAAGAGCCGCACGATTTTGTTTTTTGCAGGAGTTAATAAGATACCCCCAAAAGGCGTCTTACTAGTTAAGAATCAAGTGGATACTTATGAATCAAGGATTTACCCATTATACTATCGATGTGGAATATTTTGAGTCGTTACATATCTAACATAAATAAGCTATATAGTATTGTAAATTTAAATGTATTAATTCAAGAATGCCACATGAACCTACAAGAAATTTAAAGTGATGAGGATTTTTCTCAATATGACATGGCATCCTAGTTGGCCTAAAAGATGTACATTAAAAGGCTTCATTTCAACACATTCAAGTTTCAAGAAAATTCAAGTGAAAAAAATGTGGGTGAGTGATTAGGAATTTGGTGTTAAAGTTATTGATATTTGATCATATAAAAATTGCTCTATCAAATTAATTTATAAAATTATTTTTCTTTAACTAAATTTATAAATTCTTCTTAAATTAAAATTTGAATTTATGAACATTTTTCAAAAGATCATCTAATTATCCATAATACACATCATTCACCCTATTTATAGACTAAAAGTTATTTCTTGTGAAGCGAGTTGTGTATTAATGAGATTAGAAGTATTGGTATGTTTTAGAGCAAAAAGGATACTCCTGTAGGCCTGCTAAGGGCTAAACATGCTACTATTGTCTCAATAGTCGACTGTTGAAGAGCCAACGAGCCACTTTTGTTCCAAACAATAAATTGTTTATGCCTGACAGTGAGCTTTTATGATTTTCACTTTAAAACTCATTCAAACAGATTTATTTTATTTCAAACGATTATAATCCATTTTTAGAGTATTTATACAATTGAAAAAAAAATTTCAAACTATCCAGTGATCTAGAAATCAATCTTGAACTTTATCTTCAATCTCAAGGATCATCTTTCATTGATTTCAAAAGCAAACTAGTCAACTTGATTTAAGCAATCCATTTTCATATCCTTGATTAAATCTCTCTGATACAATCTTGGATTGTTTTCCTAACCAGTTTGATGGATCATCAACCCTTGGACTACGAACATAGCAAGAATCTTAGAATTTTGTCAAAAATATGGATGATGGAAACTTTAACTCAACCCTTGAAACAAGAATTAAACATTGTTATAGTGAAGACACCACAACCAATTGGTGGGAAATTGATTGATATGTCAAAAACAATTGAATTTAGTCAATTCAAATTATTCAACAAGTTCGAATAAGAACTCAAAGGTGTTAAAACACTCAATAATTGCATAATATCATGAATACATTAATAATGTTTGACAACTTCCTTTAAATAGGAGAGAACAAAACCTTATAATCCTAATTTAATATGGAAATCAATTCCTACTTAAAAAAGGAAAATAATGACTCCTAGATTATTCTTAATTCAATAAGGAAATTAATAAACACTCTAAAATAAGCATATACTTATCCATAATCCTTGGGCTTTAAGTAATACTAAATAACAAAAAAAATTACATAAACTGTTTTACTGCAAAAATGTTTTTCCAGTAAAACAACATGCAATTTTCAAGGATGTTTTTACTGCAAAAGTGCTTTTGCAATAAAATAGTGTGTAATTTTTCATTGTTATTTTGCTGCAAATTGACTTTTGCAGTTTCTAGAAGTCCATTCTGTTATAGTGATATACTAAAAGCCATAATTTTCTTGTTGGTTTGGATATGTTATAAACTTGGTTTTGCTATTTTAATGAGAATCTTTATGGGCAATGGCTGCATTATATTATTTATTTAAATATTGTGCATGTATCTTTTATTCCATATAGTAGATGATTTGGTGTGTAGAGTATAGCTTATACACAGAAGATCATATCATCGGTTCTTGTGGAATATAAGTTTAATGGTTCACAGTCTTAAATGGAATTGGACACCCATCGGTAGGATTGTAGCACAAGTTTTAGTAGTTTATCTTAACTACAGAAAACGGTATAGTTTTAACTCGTTGTGCTATTACACTTTGTGTGTATTGAATAGGACAAGTTTGGGTTAATTGTTTTTATACTGACTATATAAAATAATTTAAAATCCCATAGTTATTATGATTACTTATGCTCTTAATCTTGAAATAATTAATAGACATATATATGTAGTGTTTGTTGTTTTGACTCATTAATAGTGAGATTCATTTATGGATCAATAATCTTCGTGAATTGGAAGTCGACACTATATGTATGATGAATATTAATTATTGACGGAATCCACATCCCGGTAAGGGATTGATGATAGCCCCTTGAGAAGTTTATAAGTTTTGATCATGTCAAACCCTGCAGGTGGATTATGTTAATCTGACATGTCAAATAAGTTAAGTGATAGGCTCAAGAATTAAGAAGTCATTTAAATATAATTGTAAGTAATTTAATTTAAATGACGGTTATATGTAATCTTAACGTGGGGAGAATAATAAGTATTTAATAATAAGGAGCTCGAAATATAATTTTGAGATAAGGACAGGAGTGCAATTATAATTCTTTAGTGGTGCGAATTATAATTTATGGAAGGAACTAATTCATAGTGGAATTAGGATTCCAACTTTCCATAGGAAGCTCAAACACTTATTTCTCTTTAAGTTCCCTATCGTAGCCTTATGTATACGCTGACCTTGTCTCTTCTTATAATAAAAATAATTCTCATGAGTTAGGGTTTGTTCTATTGAAAGAGGGAAAATCTTGGTAATACCGTAGCCCACACTCGGTGCAAGATTTAATGGCAGAAAGAATATGATAGAAGATCTTTAGGTTTTCGGCACAGTAGTCGTAAATCAATCGTAACTTTTGATCGTACCGTTGGATCGGGCTGATTTTTGGATATGTCGTTCGGAACGCAAAGTTACTATTATAAAGCCAAAAATCAAGACGATCAGAAGTTGTTTCAGTGGCGAAAATAATTAATTTTCGCAGCCCAGCGAGAATTATAAAAATCTGACCAAATCGTAATTTGATGCTTTCAAACCCTAGTCTCCTCATATGGATCCTCTACATGATCCACAAAGGTAAAATTCCTTTATTATTATAAGGTTTTAGCAAAAGTATTTTGTTCAATCTATATGCAATATCAAACGATCCTGTATTTATGTCTCCATCACATTCAATGATTCAAATTTCATTTTAAACCTTAAACTTCCACGCCCAATCTTTAGTAACTCCATGGAATGATTGATTGACTTAGAATCTCTTTGTAGCTCTTGGAATAAGCAATTTGATAACTTTTTCTTTAAACTTTTATGCTATATCCTTGAATTTATGGGTATTCAAGCCTTTATTAAGGAACTCACAACTCTCCTAGGTTGAATTAAAGGGCCAAGCTGGATCACACCATTCTCTAACTCTAGAATTGAGCTTCATCATTGTATCCTTGCAAACACTTTGATAGATTTAATAAACATCATTGGTGTGTGTCACTAAATCATCTATTATTCATTTGTGAGAGTTATCTCATTGATAGTGCAAGAGTGTTCTTGTGAGAAGTGTAGTGAGAAGAATTACACTTTATATGAAGATTTGATTTTCACCCATAAGTAAATCAATTAGTGAAATTTCTCGGGCTCGGATGTATGGTTTAGACAACTGAACCTCATAAACAAAACGTCGTTGGCTTGTTCAGTTTTGTCATTCTAGACTCAAGTTCTATATTTATCATAGTTTATACTTGTTCTTATTATTACTTGATTACTTTGTGGGTTTCCGTGATATATAGTTTTGTATTTGATTATTATACAATTTCTTAAAAACTTTTTAAATCTTTAATTAGTGTTATAAACCTTATAAACCCTATTCAACTTTAGTGGTGAAGTTATTTGACCAGTTGGAAAAGTAAGGTTTCCAGTCATAATAGGGCTAGTGCAGACCACCATGGAGTTCCTTATTGTGGACATTAACGCCCCCTATAATGCAATTATAGGTATGAACTGGTTAGGGGCAATCAAAGCAGTAGCATCCTCATTCCATCAAAAGTTGAAGTTTCCCACCCTAAAAGGAATCGTCGAAGTCAGGAACAAATCCCCCTTTGTTTCTATATAGTTGTTCGAAGTTCCGACATTGAAGCACGAAACAATTATGGGAAGAAGCTTAAAGCATCTGACTAGAATGTGGTTGCCCTCCAAGAAGGAAAAACCGATCAATGGCAATCAAAGCTCAGGCGATCCATCGATGTGCAGACTAGGGGATTGCCCGAAAATATGGTCTAGAAGGACGACAAAATGGTTTTTGTTGAAGGAGGGAATGATGAGAAATATGTCCTCATTGACAGTTTACTTAATCCATATGAGAAATAGCAAATGCTCAAATTCTTGGAGGAAAACATTGAGGTCTTTGCATGGCAGCCCTACGACATGCTAGGCATAAACTCTGAAGCAATGTGCCACATGCTCTATATCAATCCGACCACAAAACCAATAAAACATAAGCCACGCGAGGCTTCCCCTGAAAAAGCTAATGCAATAGAGGTAGAAGTCCAAAAAATATTGAAAGTAGGGGCTATTCGAGAAGCTAAATTCCCAGATTGGATATCAAATTTGGTGGTGGTAAAAGCTAAAAAAAACTTCCATTACCACTCTAAGCCTATACTTGTTAAAGGCTTATGGCATTCGGGCTCAAGAATGCAATGGCAATTTTTCAAAGACTAGTAACTAAGATGTTTAGGGAACACTTCGGGAAATCTATAGAAGTTTATGTCGATGACATGCTAGTGAAAAGCAAGAAGAAGGAAGATCATATATCGGACCTCAATTCCACTTTCCAGGTCCATCGATGTTAAAAGATAAAACTCAATGCTGCAAAATGTTCATTTAGTGTCAGCTTAGGAAAACTTCTTGGTTTTTTGGTTAACGACAAAGGACTTGAAGAAAAACATGAAAAAATTAAAATCCTCAGAAAAATCCCAGCTCCAACAACAGTTAAAGAGTTATAAAAGCTTACAGGAATGGTGGTGGCACTTAATCGATTTATCTCCAAGTGTTCAGATAACTACCACCCCTTTTTCTAGGCCTTAAATGGGAGCAAACAACTAAAATGGACTAAGGAATGTAACAAGGCCTTAGTCAATCTAAAGGACTACCTTGCCACTCTACTACTCATTTCTATACCTCGGCTGCATGAACTCTACATGTATTTATCAGCCTTAATCAAAATAGAAGATCTAGTCTAGAAATAAGTTTATTATGTAAGTAAGTCATTAGTATGACCACAAATCAATTATTTATCATTGGAGAAACTAGTATTTGCCTGGTAATCGCCTTAAGGAAACTCAAGCACTATTTTGATGCCTACCCTATTAAAGCCCTCACTTCCCATCCAATCCAAGCTACTCTCCGAAAGGCTGACCATGCCGGGAAAATGGAAAAATGGTTTGTAAAGCTGAACATGTTCCATATTGATTACGAGCCATAAATAGCAATCAAAGGACAAATCCTAGCAGACTTCATAGCAGAATTCACAGATGACACAGTTGCAGCAGCTGCTACATGCACTAACTCCTTCAACTAGGGGCAAGAAGCAACCACAAACTTATCAGAAACATAAATGAATAGTAAAATGGAAAAGCTCACGTTGACCTAAAAAGTCACAAATTTTGTTTTGATAATAACAATATATTAATCTTATGTAATTTAACAAGTGTGTTGAACAAATATAGCCACATCTCGTTCAATATCATACGTGGACCGAAACTAACAAATCCAAAATCGAGATCACTTTTCTACAAGTATATATATCATATTGGCGTGCCTCGGTCAACATCTTTGATCAAAGCAAGTATTGGCACATAAATCAATTAAAGATCAAAGTCAAAGAACAAGCGAAGAAACAAATTGAGCATTCGAAAACTCGTTAAATTGAAAATTGAGTGAGTGCTTAAGTTTATTGTAAAGTTTCTTGGTTGATAATTTTTATAACTCAAAATTAATCTTGCATCATTTAAGAATTTGTTCAAACAAGCTTGTACTTGAATACTTTTGAAAACATATATTTTTACATACCGGTTTTCAAAATAAATTCATATTAAATTTAAACGAGCATATTTTGAGCTCTCATGAAAATGAGTGTCTTACAAATATGTTTTTAACACATCCCAAGCATTAAAATTGATTTGAGAGCAAAATTGTGAAAGTCTAAAAATTGTTATTTTGACCTAATGGACAGAGAGCCATCAATTGACTGATGGCATTAAAATTGATTTTGGAGCAAAATTGTGAAAGTGCAAAAATTAAAATTTTGACTTGATGGACAGAGGTCATCAGTCGACTAATGAGCCTTGCTCAATCAACTGAGGATTCAGAATATAACCATTAGGTTTATGATTTTTTACCAATTTTGGTACTAAACCTATATCAACCATCTAAAACAGCCATATCTTGATTAGGACTATATATATGACTTTTAAAACACATTTGAATCATCTTAAATCACTATTTACATCTATTCTTCATCGTTTTTCAATATTTAAAGATTCAAGTAAATTGTTTTGATTAATCATTCTTCATTGAGTTATCAATCTTGATCAAACTTGATAACTCTAGTGTGAACTTCATTTGTAATCTTCAAATACAATTGAGAGTTATTGTATCTTGGTGTTCATCACCAAACCAATTTTAGTCTTCAATTGTGAGAGGTTTTCTCATAGTTTAGCAATAGTGCATATTTCGTTGAGTGTGGTCAGAAGAATCACACTTGCTTGAATGTTATAAGTAGAATAACACTTGTTGAGTATAGTGATAAAGATTAAACTTGTAAAAAGGTTTGATTTTCACCCGTAAGAAAATTGGTTAATGAAATTTCTTGGGGGAACTACTCGAGCACGGATGTATGGTCTAAACAACCGATTCGCGTGAACAAAACATTGTTGGCTCATTTGGTTTAATCTTTCTAAACTCAATCTCTTTAATTACTTGCATTTATACATGTTGATTGTTTTTTAGATTGATTGTTTTGTCATTTCTTTGATATTTTTATTTAGCTAAGTTCTATTGCTTAAAATTTTTTCAAAAGCTATTTTAGTTCCTTATTAAGTTTTAAAAACTCTATTCACCCCCTCTAGGATTGTTTCTGATCTACAATTGGAATCATACGTTGGACTTTTGTTTTGATTTAACCATTTTAGAGTAAAAGATCAGTCTTTGTATCAAGGAACCGGTTTTGCCGAAGGTACGTCAACAGTTAAGCCACCATTGTTTGATGACAAAAACTATAGCTATTGAAAAAATAGGATGTGTACATTTTGACAAACTAGTGATTTTGAACAATGTAGGGTTACACTTGTTAGACCATATGAGATTACCAAAGCCAAAAATATAGGTAATGTGTCTCCCAAATTGATATCCGAATATAATGAGAATGATATCAACAAAATTCAATTCAATGCTACCTTAAACTCATTACATTGTGCATTGAGCATGGATGAATATAACAAAATCTCTAGTTGCAAAACCGCAAAAGAGATTTGGGACAAGCTTGAGGTTGCCTATGAAGGAACTTCTCATATCAAGGATGATAACATTAATATGTTTATTCATGATTATGATTGTTTAAAATAGAGCTTAATAAATCTCTTACTTCTATGTATAGTAGATTTTCTATTCTTACTAATGCTTTGGATCTTCTTGGAAATGTTTATAATAATGAAGAGAAGATTAAAAAAATTCCTAGGATTCTTCCGAGGAAATGGCGAGCCATTCAAAAAGCTATAGATCTTAAAAACCCATGAGAAGGAGTTGCAAAGGGAAAAAGAAGAAGAAGACAAAGAAAATTCAAAGAAAATCTTTACCCTATCGCTTATTTAGTCTCATCAATCTCTTGGATACCTAAATTTGTTTTATAAAAATGGGGTGAGCTCACAGCTCAGTGGGGGGGGGGGATATAATAGGGAATATCATATTCAAAATATAATAGTAGTTTTATAACAATTCATACTGCAATCACTGATTCGATTTAAAATTATCATCTTATAAAAGCAATGCATGTATATGCATATGCATGTTACCTCCCATGTGTCAACCATTATACCATATTACTAAGAGAATACCAAGGCCGAACTGAATCATAGTCATAAAAATAAGAATGGGCCTGACCGCCCAACATAATCATCTGAACATAGTAATAATAGAACAACTTCTGGCCTAAGGAAGATCATCATCATATCATAATAGAATTGGACCACACGTCCATCGATTTCATATCAATATAACACAAGTGCGTTGCCATTATCTAGATTTTTGGGCTACCAACCGCTGGTTTTAAACCGCCAACGCTTTACTACCCTCCTGAGGTTTAGGGATTTACAACCCAATGGCACTGGAACCCACTTATTTTCACACCGGCAAGCATCAAACAATACACATTCCCTTCATCATCGAAGGGCCATAATATAATCATAATCAAATCCACTACGGGATCATATCACATCTTAGAATGTTTAAACGAATCATAAGAAGCTTCAACTTCACAGATAAAAGATATACATCCACGTGATATGCCATAAGAACATTTCGAGTTTGCTGAGAGCTTTTCAAGATTTCGGTTGACATAGTGTGAGAACCCGCGTTCTCGACGCCCGAGGTCCTCGTGGGCGGCGATTCCTTATTGTTTTAAAAATCGGTTTTAAAAAGAATAAGAGTCGAAAGTTTGTTTTACTAAACAAACAAAAAAGGTTTGTGTAAAAGAGACGTATTTATGGACTAAATATCCTCTTATACACAACGTATGTGAAACTAGTTGATTCGAAGATTCGAGGATTAAGTTACGAATTGAGAAGGTATTAGTCACCCAATTCGCCTTTCGGTCTCTTAAGCAGGATATGCGTGTGTTAAAATTCAGTTCTTGCATGCTATTTCTATTACTTTACAGCTTTCCGTGTTTGCTTTAGAAATTGGGGTTTTGGGGATGGGATGAAAATGATGTGTTTCCTAGTTCTCCCATGATTTTGAAAATAAGTGTGTGTAATTTAAAAAAAAAAGAGTTTGATAATAATAGATGCAATGAAAAAAAGTGATTTTGTAAAACATTGGACTTTTCAGAAATTGATTCGATGTGGAATCTTATATTTAATGTGATATGAGGCGATTTGACCAATCATATATCATAGTCTATTAATTAAACCGGTATATATGGCACTAGTGCTCTTATAATCGAGTATTCATCATATACACACCCTAATCTATGAGTTAGATTAGATATATAGCGATTATCGATTCCTTCGTATAATAATGCCGCTAATCCGAACTTTTAAAAAAGTAAGAACGTAATAATATTATTTTGGAATTGGATTAGGGTTTGTTATACGCCTTTGGTTTTGAAAAACAATTTGAAAAAGGGTTTTGAAAAGCTATCAAGTGATATAAATTATGCAGACAATAATATGAATTATAAGACTGACGAATAAATAAAAGAAGAGAGAGAAAATTATACATGAGCTCTCTTAGAGGGAGAGAATAAGGATCTCTTGGTGTGTACCACAAAATCCCCTTGATCATTGATGAAAAATATAAATGGATGGGGGCTCTATCTATAGTTGTAAAAATGCTTAGAGAGCAAGAAAATATATTGCAACCAGGACTCTTGGAGATTATCGCGAAGCCTTCCCACTATTGGATCATGTTAATTTTTGGATATATGTTGGGAATATAAGTCTTCTAGATCGTATTAAAATTTTAGGTCGATCAGAGTCAGTTAAGGCCTCCTTTTGCTCTGATTGGTACGAAGAGTTTATTTTTGCGTAGGAAAGGTACTTGTTGTGGACAAGGTCACTTATTTGTATGACAAGTCAAGTTCTAAATATTGTATCATGCTGATTTTTAGATATGTGTTAGGAATAGGAGTTTTATAGATCGTGTAAAATTTTTAAGACGATCAAAGTTCGGGAAGGACTCGATCTCCTCAGATTGGTACGAAGAGTTTGTTTTTGCGTAGGAATGGTACTTCTTGTAGACAAAGTCACTTGTTTGTATGACAAGTAAATTTCCAACCATTGGATGATGCTGAATTTTGGATATGTATTGCCAATAGAAGTCTTATAGACCCTGTAAAAAATTTAAGACAATCTTAGTCGGGAAGGACTCGATCTCCTCAGGTTTCTATAAAGAGTTTTTCTCGCGTAGGAAACGTACTTGCATACAACAACCTCGACAAGTGAACTTCTAGCCGTTGGATTTTCCTAAATTTTGGATATGTTTTCCCTCCAAATGTTTTATAGCTTGTATCCAAATTTGAGATCGATCATAAATCGGGAAGGCCTTCATTTACTTTAATTTCTATGAAGGACATTTCGACTAGAATTGCACGATAGACGAATTTATTCTTGATGATCCCATGTCCGACAAAGCTGAACTTTGAATATATTCTTCCCCACAATAATACATATCTACTGACCAAACTTTAGATCATTTTAACTTCGAGAAGATCTCCATTTGATCACCTGAAACATACTCCCAGTTTTTTGAATTTTCAGAGATCCAACCGTCGGATCGAACTGATTTTCAAGTATGCTACTCCTTATGGCAATGTCTAACAACCCTAAAAGTTTGAGGATGATTAAAAGTGCATAACTCTCCTTTCTTAAGTTTTCAGGAGTTTTGACAATTTTTTGTTTTGGCAATTTCTTGTAATTCTTGTAACTTCTCATCCGGGCATCTCTTTAGCTTCCTTCTTTGACCTGTATCCCATTTACAAAGTATGTGTGCATCTAGAAAATACTAGTGCATGCGTGTTCATTTCTTTGGAGATCAGGATTCTTGCATGGGTCGCAAAATGAGGTGTTCACACATAATAATTATGCACTAAATGCATAACATGCTAATAAATGAACATTTGAAATAAATTATACCATATATACTTCAACAAGTCTCTATCCATATTCCTTGGTGTACATAATTTATCAATTCATCAATATACAAAATCCATACAACAAGAAATATCTAATATGAACCAAACAATACGTATATATCAATTGTAAATGGCATATTTTGCTTTAAATCATATGTTCATAGCTTTACAATTCACAAAACATCATTATCTTGATAATGTAGTAATTTTTAGAACAAATATAAATTAAAACGTGATGATTATCGTAGAATAAACCATGTTATTAGGTTTGAAAACAAACAAACCTCTACCTTAAATTAATAAGCCAAAAAGAATAAAGAAAGATGATGACCGAAATCCGGTTCGGTAAAATTCCAAAATTCCTACGTCATTACAATCATCACATCGTGTAGAATAATTTCTCTTAAAGCTCAATCGAATTTCGCAGGCTAAATATAGATGAAATCTATAAAGAAAAAGTGTAGAAAAACGTGCTTTGTGTTTTGGGTGTAAAAATGGTGGAATTTAGCCAAAAGAAAGCTCTGAAATCATTTAAATTTGTGCCACTGACTGAGCAACATGCACTTGTTGAGCCTTAACAAGCCACTGTTCAACTCAAGTGCACTTTTGCATTTATGGCCAGTTTCAATAAGCCCTTGTTTATTTCCAACAGGCCCCTGTCAGTACAAACACACCCCTATCGGAACACCAGTGCATTTCCTTATATTTCTAAGATACCAAAACCATTAATAAACAATATCCACACAAAATGCACTAACCAAAACATAATTTACATTAATATAAACAAAAGATGTTACATGGTGCCACGTTATGATTCACCTAATTAGGCACAAGTGTTCGACCTCCAGGAGTGACCCGAGATTAGACACTTTGGGGAAGTTGAAGGGCACAAAAATAATTCGATTCGAGATCTGACTTGTATACCCCCCCAAGCTTTTAACCTATAGCCGAGCGCAACACAGAAGCCAAAAAAAAACCATTTAAGGCCTAACACGTGGCGACAACAGCATGAGAGTGTGCCAACACGCCTCACGATCAATAACAACCTTATCATTACAACAAAGACCCACAACTTTCCACCATTTTCTCTATTTCCATTACTCATGGAAAGTGAGGTTTATCATAATTATAACGGCTAGTTTCTTGCATCTATAAAAGGATCAAGCCTTTAGCATTTAGGGCATCCAGAAAATAATCAAGTATCATCATTATTGTACTCCGTAATCACCTTTATTCCCATCAATAAAATATCAATATCATCACCAAAAAGTGGACATAAACCAGACCTACCATCCACTAGATAGGAGAACCACCTTTACAAAAAATCCTTGTGTTCTCTTTATTTATTTTATTACACTTGCTATATATAATTTCATAAGTAAGCAGCATTTCTTATTTCAAGATTTGCTGACCTTACAAATAATAATAATAATAATAATAATAATAATAATAATAATAATAATAATAATAATGGCCTAGGACACATTTTAAAGATGTGTAATAGAATAATTAATAATTTTCACATTAACTATTTGTTATTCCTGGTCCATCCTTTGCCACGCATTTGTTCGAGTATCATTTGGTTGGTTCGAGACATGGGTTGGGGCATAAACTTTCCATGGTCATGTTGAGAGAAATCATGGATTTGATAAAGCTTTTAAAAGTGGGGGTATCCTGACTCGTGGCCACATAAGCCCTTTGATCTTGCATATTTGGATCCTGGAGTGTTTCTTTCTTATAGTCCCTATTGACGGGCCTTCCACCCACTAGGAGACTAGCGTCCTAAGGAGTTCCCATGCTCCATGGAGGAATCTTAGCCTTTGTGGAATATGTGGTTCAATAATTCCACAATAGGTGGTTCAACAATCAAGGCCTAGCTCGTATTTGATGGTTTGTGAAATGGTGGTGCCATTTGCACTTTACCCCTTACATTGGCGATTGTCTAGACATGAGGGTCTTCGGCCTAAACCTCACCTCCTTTTACTTTCTAAGCCACATCACGAGGCAGTTGGGTGTTACATTGTCCCGGCTCTACTTTGAGAAAACATCCTTATTTTGTTTGTTTTCTTCTAAACTACAATAATTCATATATACATAAGCAAAAATAAAAACGACAAAAGCATGTTCGGCATTCATTCTTAGATATTTATACATGCATATTCATATAAAAACTATATAACCACCACACGGGTTACCATCAAGGCACATGTATCATCGAGAGTCTAGTCCTCAGAAATTAAACAATCATTCCCCGCCCTAATGGAGTCACCACCCTGAGAACCTCGAGTTGTACCCTACTAAATCTTAACTCACTAAGTGTTTGTCTTTGAGTTCTCGTTTAGTTCAATTTTACATGCCGACACTTACTTAGATTTGCCAATGCATTTTACAAGAAAACTGAAAAAAATATATATAGATTCTCAAACCGATGATGACCTTACTTATGGCCTATAAAACCATTATCTGAGTTCAGGGACTATATTACAGAGAATGAAAGTATTAAGCACCCACTCCGCTCTTTCGATCTTTCGATTTGTGTGATGTGATGATAAATCATTTCTTTAATGATCTAGATCTCATTGAAAACATTAAGACCCATCAAGTTTATCAAAGAAATTAAGATGTGCAGGATCAGCTCTTGGGGGCAGAGCTAATCCTATGTCTAGAACTGGCCAGAGCCTATTGCACCAGTGTGTTGCCTGTTGTTTTATGTTATCTTCTTACGTTGAAATCAATTTCTTAAACCATTTTCTATCTATATTATTGGGCTTACATGTGCTATGATTTTCACTTATCAAAACGTCATCTTCTATTCAAAACATCATTTTTCTTCCTCAACAAAGTTTAACAAATAAGGGTTTTATGTATGATTTTCCTTATGAAAAAATTGGCAGTATAACGATGTTTATTTAAAGGATTCATCCACTTTGATGATTATGAAATCAACAAAGGTAATAGTAAGTTCTCGTCCATAACTTTGTTTATTTACATCACCCATGGTGCTTAATGCTTATCTAGATCCTAGATCATAGATTATGTACAATGGGTGTTTTTACTACCTTTATACTTATAGATCTACATTTTTATTATCATTAATGTGCTATTAGTAAACGAATTCACAAAAGATAGGAGGAGGTTACCTTGTGAGACGCACTCCTATTTGGTCTATTTCCTTTTGGCTTAAAGATCCTAGTCTTTCATTCCTTCTTTTGCTTTAATTATTACACATACTTCACGTACCTCACTCAAGAAAACATTAATGGATTCTCAAGCTAATTTCTTAATGTCTAAGGTTTAAAATTTGAATCCCCTCCCAAGTACCACTTGGGGGTTATTTATAGCACTATAAAGTGCAGGGGTGCTGGGTGGTTCTTGTCAGGGGTGCCAGCCGACTAGCCTTTACTCATAAAGGCTATCTTTTAACACTATTTTAGAACATAAAATCATGCACCAGGTCCAAAGAGCTATTCAAACGACATTATCCATCTAATGTCGTTTATAACTTTCCCATCAACTTACTTAAAAGGCTATGTCTAGTGCCACTATTATGGACAAAAAAACCATGGCATAGAAAATTATGGTCTGGCTAACCTTGACTTAGGGAGTTGGCCAACTAAGTTTCTCTCATTTTCTTTCTTTTTCTCCACCATGTTATAGTTCCTGCATTTGGCATTATCTGCTTTAGTTTCTTACCCTTTCCCCCTTTTTATTTTTCCTTGTTTACATTAAGTTCTTTTTCATCTTCAATGCACTGAGGGTTTTTAAAATAGGGGTGTTCATAGCACCTATAACACTACGTGTTTAAATTATGTTAATTAATTTTCATTAAGCAATTGTTGTGTGGAATTTATATTTTTGAAAAATTTTCTATCCATAATTTAGAGAAAAGCTTCTTCCGAAAATTGTAGATCTTTGAATTACCTTCCCAGGGATATAAAGATCATCCCAATTAGAGTCCCAAGCAAAAAATTATGGCCAAAATAAAAACAAGGTAACAGAGTAGAAAATTTAACTGCGGACCGGTATGAAGGTTTTGGCATACCGGTCCGACGTTTAAGTTTTGGGGAAAAGTTTGGCCATAAACCGGTATGGAGTTTCTGCATAACGGTCCGGGATTTAAAAATTTTGAAAAAATTATACTGCGGACTAGTACTCCATTTTTTGCATACCGGTCTGTCATCCAGAACAATGCACCGACTTAACTCGTTTTTAAATGCATTTTACCTATTTTCAACCTACTTCGACCAAAAAATACCTACAAGTTTTTAGAGGATTCTAGAGAGAGAAAGAGAAGAGTTCTTAAGTGATTTTCGCCTATTTTTCACCTTCGATCGGAGATTTCTGCTTCAAACCACTCAAATGTTCTTCTTTATTACTATTCATCATCTTTCTCGTTGGGATTTCTTTGGAAGGGGTTTCATTGCTTTCAAAACTTAACAATATGATTTTCTTTCTTGATATTGTTACGTTTGACTTGTGATTTTTTGAGAAATTGAATATGAGTGAGATTATGTTACTTTTATGATTCTTAAAGCTATGAATGCATGATTTGAGGCAAGACATCCACACTTGCTAAAAAGTGTTATTTGAACTATATAAGATATATCTTGGTTATGTAAACGTTATTGTTGATAAAATGGGTTTGTTGATAAATTTGGTACACGAAGGGATATGAGGTGGGATCTGTTTGAGTATGTATGGCATAACTTGCTTCATATGCATATTTTATAAGCATGTGTACATGTTATCATTTTTATGGTGTTAACCGGAAGCTTGGCAACTTCTTTAGGGTATGGAGGTACTATTATGGCTCATGATGTAATTATTTGTTTCTTGGGAGGCTTGTATTATCTATCTATGTGATTGAAAGCTTGTGTCTTTCGGGAATCGAAATTCGTACTAAATGAATGGTGTTTGCCGGGATGAAAAAATAAGTAGGGCCCGGTGCCCTTGGATTGAATATTCTTAAAACCCTGGGGGAGCAATATTTGGCCACCTATAAGCCACCGGTGAGGAGCCTGGGAACCTAGGCAAATTGGCAATGTACTATGGCTTATGTTGTTATCTATGTTTATATGGGATCGGGACGATAAATCCCAAGGTATCGGCATGATGGTCTTATATTTCTAGTAACAATGGAACGTACTCACAGTTCATATTCTCTACTATGCGGTAAATTGTTGACACGGGAGGTAACCTGCATCAGCGTGCATGTTCATGCATTGTTTATATGATTACAATTCTAAATTGTATTACTAGTCAACATATGATTTGCTTAAGTGTTTTAAAACCAATATTAAATCACTATGCCCTATGTCCCCCTTCCCCTTTACTGAGCAAATCATTTATCCCTCTTTTCATTAAAATATTACAGGTACTCACAAGTTCTATGAGGACAAAGAGGCGACGAGATCAGGGACGAAGTAGAAGCTCTGATACAACTCATTTTTGTGATGTATACATGTTCCACAGGATGCCACGGCTAGCCCGATAATTGTATATGTTTTTATTTTACTCTATTAGTTCTGTATAACTATTATAGGCATGCTTGCAAGTTATCTCGTAATTATAAACTCCATAATTGACTTAGCACGTGATACAAATGTTGCTTTGTTTTCTTGTTTATTTATATACTCATATACCATTTTTGTTAGTCTAATATGGGCTAGTAACGCTCCAGGCCTTAATTACAGGTATTATCCTGTTAACTAAGGCGGGGGTGTTACAGTACCCCTTTTGTAGAGATGGTATCTCCAAAAGACTTTCCTCAATAGTGCCAATTTTCACATCAAAATAATTTCCAACAATCCAAATGTCTTAATAAATTTATTTTTACGATTTTCTAAAAAACTTATAAAAAAAACATACGAGGTAAACCCCCCTTCAAAACAAAAGTGTCTTTGGCACACTTCTAAGACTATAGCAAAAAACAATATTGTGAATAACCCAACAGAGCCCTCAAATATTCTAAAAAATAACATAATACTTGTATTTTAAATAATCTCCAACTCTCAAATTACCATAACAAAAAAGCATATAAGGATAACATTCAATAACCTAAAATATAAATGTCCAGAGTCTATTTTCCCACTGATATCCATCAATTTTGTTCTTCTACAACAAATAATTGACTGTCAATTCCATTTTCATTTATAGGAGAACCTCAATATAGAAAGATGCCACAAGATTTGGATTCCCTAAATCATTAATATCGATATTATGTAGATCATCCATATATTTTCTCATTTCATATATACGCAGTCGCTTCCTTAGAGCAATTTGAAGTTTTACATAAATTTCAAGGTTTGGTGGAAAAATTAAATTGTCTAATTTAATCGTGTCCCTTGCCATTATAGCAGGATCATAAAGATTCACAACCTTGACTTCGTAAACTATATCACTGTTGTTGAACGGGCATGAAGCATTTTCGCATCATATAGTGAATTAATGTTATATCGACTATCATCAGCATTGTTTTCAATCATCTTTGAAAATATCTTTGTCACTTAACCATCCTAAGGTTTGTTATTGAATTTCAACATATACAAAAGAGTTAGTTGATGAACATGTTCAAGTAACACATATTGAAAAAGGGGAAATATCCTCTAGACAAGTACATCATGGACTTAGAACAACATCATTTTTACACAATCTTAATTTCCTCAAATATAGAATTACTTGAACCCTCTGATTTGAAACCATTTGGCTTATACATAACCAGATTCAAAGGAGACCTAGCTCATTCCGTAGAAGCAATTAACACATGATCTTCTTTAGTTGTTCATTACTAAACTCAAAAATATCGAACATATCACAATGAAGATGAATAAACTTGAAAGCTAGAGTTAGAATAGTGTTCATCAACAATGTGGAAGGTTGATACTTAAGGTAGGGAGTGTTCTCAGATACGATATATAAAATCCATCTAGGGGCTAGTTTAGGAAAGGTATCCATTGTTCAACAATAGTAGACAAGAAGATTGAAAAAGAGGATAGAGAAAATTATTTGTTGAGACTCGAATCCATGACCTCTAGAGAACAAGACACTTTACCACGAAACTATTTCAACATTCAATATTTTAAATAAAATTTTCTAAATAAATAATTGGCAACGCCCAGGTTCGAATCAAAGACCTTCAGTGTGTTAAACTGATGTGATAACCAACTAGACCACGAAACCTTTTTTTTAAAATTAATTTTCTTTGGCCGTGGCTCGAACCTTAATGTGTTAATCTTCTTCCTTCAACAATAATAAGTAAATTAAGGTTGCGAATTAATTTTCAAACATTAAAATCGAGTTATTTAAAAGTACACACGTTGTACTATGACTAGAATATAAGAAATACATGTTTTTCTCCATTTTCCCAAACCCCATGAATCGGTCAATTTTATAAAATATCTCTAAATTAAGTTCAATATAATATTATTAAGCATATAATCCACTTATAGACCAAAAGGATGAAGCGAGTGCCTAATACCTTCCAAATCTTTAACATAGTTTATGAACCCTAAAACATTGATTATGCGGACAATTGTGTTTGATGCAGGTTTATTTATAAGTTTTCTCATTCACACTGCTTTTTGTTCGTGTATTTATATATGCGATTTTGATTAGTTAATTTGTAGATTTAAATTTAAATGTTTATTAAATGATTATTAGTATTTGTTGACATAGAAGGTCTTAATGTTATTTTGATAATAACAATAATTTAATCATGTGTAATTTAACATATTTCTTGAAATAAGTTTATAGTTCATTGACTTAGAAACTCAAGAAATGTAATGATGTTACAAATGAAGCTCAATCTCTATAAGATCATACGTGGAATATCGAGAACCAAAATTGGAACTGACTATCTAAACCGAAATCATTTCACTACATGAAGATTATTCAATCCACACAAGAACTTTTCACAAGATAATCAAAGATTAAGATGAAAGACTTTAATTCAAATCAAGAACAAAGTGAAGAACCAATAAACAAATATTCAAGCATTTGAATACTCAGTAACTCTATAATTGAGTGAGTGCTTAGATTATATGTTAAGTTTCTTTATTGATCCATCTTCATAACTCAAACATGATCATGCATCATTATAGATTGAATCAAACAAGTTTTAAATTAAAAATGCTTTGAAAACAAATTCTCTTAAACTAGTTTTCGTATTTAATTCATAACTAAATCAAATGAATGTTTCAATATTCACAAACTATACAAAAAAATTTAGAAACATTTTTAGAACATTCCCTAAGCATCCAGATGATTTTTGGATAGTTTGATTTTACAACAAAAGCGGGGCCCAGTAAAAGCATGTAGTCGACTACACACAAATTAAGTGAGTGGGCTACACCATGTAGTCTACTACATGACAATGTAGGTAGTTGACTACTATTTGAACATACTCTATATTCACACTAATACTCATTTTAACATACTTCAATCCACTCTAATACTCTATACTCATCATCTATTAAAATTGAAGAGATTCAAATCATTCTTTGACCATATTCATCATATTTGAGCTATATTCTTTTGATCTATATTGATAACTCTAGTGTGAGCTTAATCTGTATCTTGTAAATACTTGAGAGTTATTGTTTATTAGTGTGTATCACCAAACAACTTCTACTATTCATTTATGAGATGATTTCTCATAATTTAGTAAGAAGGTTTTCTTATATTGAGTGTGGTGGTAAAAATCACACTTGTTGAATGGTTTGATCTTGCCCATAAAGAAGATTGTAGTCACTGGTTTGTTCATCGCGTGTAAGAGGATCTATAATGAAAATTATCGAGTATTGACCTTAGGCGCGGACATATGGTGATATAGTTGAACCGCGTAAACAAGACGACTTGGATTTGTGGTTCAATTTCTCTAAACTCAAGCTCTCTAAATAATATTGATATTCTTTATTATTTGATATTGAGTTTAGATTGCCTTACATATTTCCTCGATATATAGTTAAGTTTTTTTATTTTAAATATTTATTTTTGGATATTAAACATAAACCCTACTCCCCCCCCCCCCCCCCCCCGCCCCCAAGGTTAATATCCAACCAACAATATTAACATTTCATATATTGGGAAAATTACTATATTTATTCACTGAGTCAATCGCATTGATATAATTCATAATTAACAGGATTTATATGACTAACCAAATATTGGACTTGAGATTACTGCAAATACAATTAATGGATATCTTGGTACCGAGAATAATTACCATCACATTCTTAATATTGTTATTCAAACGAGACATTATTAATTAAAGTATAACTATTCACACTCCAAATGAATTCTCTAATACATTTTTTATTATTTATTCTTTGCCAGTAGATATCCCCACACCGCATTAGGGTGGGATTAATCCCTACTCATAAAACCAAGGTTGTCTCTGCCACAATGGTTGTCCCGGGGGTCGAACTTAGGTAGTGATCGAACAATTCGCCTCACATTTTAGCGCAACTTTCTTACCATTAGCCACCACTTGTGATTAATTTTATAACACTCTACTATGATATTTAGTGTACTTTTCTTATAATATGAATGACATTTTATTTATATTTATGATAAATTTTGAAATAATACACTTTACTACGAATACTGATAAACACTTTAGAAAATAGAGAAAGTGGGCTACCAGGGTTCAAGTCTCATATTTATTATTTGTAATTCCTAAAGCAAATAAATATACTAAGACCTTATATTTTTCAGAAAACAGGTCGCAAGTCTCTCCTCCACAATCATATTCAAGCAATGGACACCTAACCAGGATTAATTCCTCTATAATTTTTGTTCGTTATTAGGAAATTTTTCAATATTTGTCCACTAAAAGGACACATCCGTTTTATTGAATGGTCGATTATACCCTTACAATAATCTTAATGTGTTTACATTGGTGGTTGCTAAATCTCACCAACCACCTTCGCCACCATTGATAACTGCTGCCACTTACTACCAAGGCTCTCATGAGAATTTTTATTTAGTGCAAAAACAAATTTGAGCTCAAATTTATATCTTTAACTCTGTGAATTTAGTTTAAAAAAATATATTTGTTCTAAAATGTATATCTTAAGTTGTTTACAAATTTAATGCATAAATATGTTTGCATTAAAATCTATATCATTAGATGTTTACTAATTTAACGCAAAAACAGATTTACAGTGCACATAGATTTAATGCAAAAATATATTTGCACCAACATTTGTATCTTAAATTGCCTCAAGATTTAGAGCAATAATATATCCACACTAGCTGTTCCAGAATTACATTTAGGTCTCGACAGTCCAGTAATGAACCAAGCCTCTTGGCCCAGTGGTATAAGGCTGCCACTGGGACAACCTTGGGTCGACTTGGAGCTCCCAAGGTCGAACTCCGGCGTTGTCAAAATAATGCTTGGCCAGCGGCAGCCACGAACCGCGAGCGGGGATTAGTCGAGGTGCGCGAAAGCTGGCCCGGACACCCCATGGGGAACCAAAAAAAAAAAGACAGTCCAGTAATGATTGCTGGAGTTCAACCGAAGTCTTGGTACTTTAGCAATGGTTGATGGAATTCTGACAGTGTTCGTAAATTTTTTGTAATGGCAATAGCCGGTGGGGATTAAATATTTTTTTTATTCAAAAAGAAAAGATGGAGGAAGGGTATTTTAGATAAAAAAAAATAATTTTATTTTGGAATAAAAATACTATTTTTAGATTTTTGTGTTATTTGGTTGAGTTTTTAAAAAATATTTTGATTTTTTTTTAAAAAAAATTCGTATTTAACTCATCCATTTTAAAAACTTAAGTTAAGTAAAAATTTTTTTTTTTCCTTTTGTATTTTAGAAAAATTTTAAGAAATGAATAAAAAATAAATATTATATTTTTAATAAAAATTAAAAATAATATATTATATGAAAATTGAATTGAACAATAATTTTAAAAAAACTAGATTTAAAAAATAAAATTGTAAATTAAACATTTAACAAATTATAACTAAACATTTATTTATTTATTTTTTTAAAAAATAAAATATTATGCTGGGGTACAGCAACGCTTTGGTTGTGTGAACGTTTAAGCAAAGCGCACCGACCAACAGTGAACGGCCAAGATTAGATGCAACCACCACTCAACAGTGCAGATAATTCCACGTCAGACAATTCACATATGTCAACCAGAGGGTCCCACCACTAGTAATCCTAAGAAATGGACTGTGGGACCCAGAATTGGGAGAATTATTGCATTTATGTTTAGGATAAAAATTAAAGATCCAACGTCAGCGCATACCATTGACTGTGGTACCCACCAGTGTTATTACTATTACTCCATCCGTCTCGATTTAATTGTTACACTTTAACAAATTAAAAATTAATAAAACATAATTATTATTTTAACAAAAAATATTTATTTTTAAAAATGCCTTTTACTTTTTTTCATAAAAAAATGGCAAGATCCAAATTTTTTCATAAAAAAATGACGAGATCCAAAATAAAAAAAGTGTTAGAAGTTTAAAGGGTAATATTAAAAATAAAAAAATTATTATAATTAATAATATACTAAATGTAAAAAGTGTACAATTATTTTAAAATATTCTATAAATAAAATAATAAGATAATTAAATTGAAACAGGAGGAATAGTTTACAAATGGAGCGTTTAATTAAAAAAAAAGAAAATTTGTTCAAGTAACTAATAATTCTTTTCAACTTTTATATCAATATTATACTATTATTTAAAGATATAGAGCAATAATTGTGACTACACACTAACTAAATAAATGGGATCCCCTAGCCTTATCAACTCTCTTATTGTTCCGTAAAGGAAATTTTAGGCTTTTTCTGATGGGAATCAAAACACTTTGCGCTAAGTAATCAGAAAAGTGGATAATGATATTACACGAATATTGTTCATTGACTTATACTTATGTCAATATTTATCCAATACTATATAAATAGATAAATTCAACTACATTATCTGAGAGTATATTGTCTCGGTTAACTTTCAAGTATTATTATATAAATCTCATCAAGTTATGACCCACACCTAGTTTTCATATTATAGAGATATATGTATCGTATAGGATTATAGTGACAATAGAAGAGCGATTAAGGTCATCTCCAATGGTAATTAATTACTGTTTTTTCATTTCTATCATATGCGTCAAGGTGTTTTTAGATAATTTATGTAGATAGTTGGCAAATATTTTACATGGGTAGAATAGCTAGACTAGTTGGTCTCCAACGCTATTTTATTTCATTCTTATTTGTCATTTAATTAAGTTTAGAGAGAACAAATGGGTTTATAGTATCCAATGAAATTGTACCACGTCAGTTTGGATATCACCCTTTCTGGATGAATAAATGGTTTCGGTCGAGACAGAAATTATGAGATCCAAACCCAAACTGAGTTGGTATAGGTTTTCAAGTCTTCCTAACCAAAACCAAAACCCAAACCAAACGTTTCTATTTGGTTTCGGTTTCAATTTCGGTCTGGTTTTCATATATAATTTTAAAAAAAATGTAAAGCAGCACTTATTTTTATTAGAAAAACAATAAATCTATTCTTACTCATACTTAAAAAACATTAACTATTACATTTATAATATAACTCTAATATTCATGATAATTCAAAGAGTTAGGTTCTCACTAGAACTTGTAAATTTTAGAAATATAAAATTTTAAATAATTAAGTAATATTATTTTTGAGTCATATATGTAATGATCTAGTTTAGTTCAGTTTTGTATTGGCACACCCCAAACCCTCACCAAACATGTTCAGTTTCTTTGTTTCGGTTTTAGTTTTAATTTTTCAATTCGATTTTTAACGGATCAGTATAGCTCGGTACAGTTCGATCGTTCAGTTTCTGAATTCGCTATAACACCCCTAATAATAAATATGACTAATGACAAAAACGATGTACAATTGTGAGATATATATGCTTGATATGATACAACCTTTCACTATATTACTATGTTATGACAAAGCAATAGTCGTTCTTCCGGTAAATGAGCTTGTAAAAGATTTGTTTTGACTTCTGAGATATCTCAAAAGGAAAGTACTAACTATTAACATGATATAACGGTTTATATGAAATTTTACTAGTCCTATAAAAGGAAAAAAATTATATATACATATATATATATATATATATATATTCTATCTTTCCTTTTTTATCATTCATGAAATAATAGGAAATAAAAAAAACTAACTGACATACTTTAATTCTTTTATTTTCCTTACCAAACTGGGAATTAAAGATAACTAAGTTTGAAAAATAATCACACAATTTATCCAAAGACAACAATAATAATTACATCATTGACTTGTTCCATACATCTTTATTATATGATTCATTTTCAAACATAAAAGACCCACAAGTATAGAATTTCAGAAACATCAAAAATTATAACTAGAGCTAGAATAGGGTTATGATATTCAACTGTGGAATACTGTAGGCAGTAATGTAAAAGCAGAAATATTGTGTGTACTACTTTTAACCACTTTCTTGCAAAATTTAGTATTGGACATCTCTGAACCAACTTTTTAAATTTAGCATTTAGTGAAAAAGGGTTTGAAATGAGAAATGCAAAACACGTGTATAAAAAAAGGGTGGTTACACATTTACACCCTATATATATCACAAATACCTTTTGTCATAAACACTTTTTGAAAGTAAATTTATTATCACTAACACTTTAAGGGTCGCTTAATGAGAAGTAAATGAAGTTACATACATTGAGTCAATTTAGGGAGAATTTGTTAGTAAGAACTCGCCTAACATCAAACAATAGAGTGCTGTTATATTTTTCAAATAAGAATCGCCTAATGAGAGATAAGTGTATCAAATAAACTCGCTTGAAATGAGGAGAGTGTTTTGCTACGGACTCACCAAATATTAGGTAACGGAAATGGGTGTTTGTGATAAATAAAAAGGTACCATTAAAATATATTTTTAGTTAAATTCTAAAATGAGTTGTTTGAAACAAATTTGGGGGTGTAAATAACACCGCCCATAATAAAACAAAAAGTTATTGTACAAACACACTTAATTGGTACTGATTTGTAGATGTGCGACTCCGCACTGATTATTCTATTTCACTAAAATCAGTGCCAATTGTATTTGTAGAGTAATTTTTTTTTATTAAAAAAAATTATGTATTTAGTATTTCTCTTTCGAAATAAACTCATTATATGAGACTTAAATTTATATAAAAAAACATTGCATATTTATTTTTTTAATTGGGTAGGTTTTAGAAAACAAAATTAGTTGGAAAATAGGAAGGAAAATTTTGAGGAAGAAAATAAATAATTTGGTAAAGTTTGGGGAGTAGTTGTGCTCTTTGACAAGCCTCATTTACAAAACCCCTTTTGTCACAATCTCATTACCACAAGGCCATTGTACGCCCAAGCAAATAATTGCACGGAAATAGATGGGCATTGAAACCCCTTAGACAATAAAAGAGAGAAGTTAGATCAGCAATTAAATTAGAAACTACTGGATGAATCACATTATTAAAATAACTATATATATATATATATTTGTTTCAAAGGTAACTATTGTTGACAGTCAGTTACGCGCATCTCGACTAGTTACTCCATGCACAATTTTAAAGGTGTAGTCCTACATTAGTTTAGTGTATTTAGGAGTTTTAAAATAGAGCGTTTTTCGCAATAGCCAAATTGTTATTGACAAAAGAGGGAACGCATACCTTACTATATTATGAATATAAGGTGAAATAAACTATGACAAAGTTTCTTTACCTGTTGTGAAAATTGGAGATTTAATTTTAAGAAGAATGATGATGCATTGATCAAATTGAAAGATAAACCTTATAAAATACCGTTGTACAAAAAAAATGTATTAGTAACTTGTGTGTGACAAGATAGACTAATGGTTGCTCGGCGAGCATCAATTTCAATCATGAATAAATAGTAGGTGCAAAAATTATGTCTGGAATTTAAATTTTTGACCAGTGTACCACATCAATCAGATTGTTCAAAGTAGATGACTTACCACGGTATCACATTAAATATGGTTTTGAAGATTGACTTTCTTATGTTGGAATTTTATAAATCCATGGAAATTTTACTGCAACTTAAAAGGTCTATACTCAAAGGGAGGTTCTTGTAATAACTCAAAAATTGGAGGGTTATAATGAAAATACTCTGATCCAATGAGAATAGAAAAATAGTAAAAATGCAGTGGTGTCAACATCGGCATATGCATGTGGGGCCCACAGACGACATAATCTGCCACGTCACAAGGTGTTAATTACATAGAGAAACATAGAATAAGAAATATATAATATTTGTGATGTATATTAGAATTTAATTTTCTGACTAAGAAAAAAAAAATATTTTAAAATATATCACAAATATAAATAAAATATTTTTAATAATAATAAAAATATTATTAAAGTGTTAGACGATATATTTAGAGTGTCAATAGTCACATACTCATACCCTACGATTCTATAATAACTAGTTAATTAGAGCAATTGAGTTTTTGTTTAATGCATGAATGGATTTAAGATTTATTTTTTTAAGATGCCAAGTTTAATACTAATATCACTATTTATAAAATTAAATAAGAAAATTTAGTAATAATATTATTTCCGTTGGGGTAAGATTAATCCTAATAGTAATTTTTAAAATAGTAAATGGAACTTAATTAATATGCATATATTGGTAATTTTTAAATTAAAGTAATCAGGGTGAAAGGCTATGCATCCGCACTTGATTCATTGGGTGTCACTCTCACAAGTGAAAGGTTGTGAATTTGAAATTGAGGAGGCGAATTTCATCGCATAATTAAAAGTAGTATTTCTTGACGCTAATGGATCTAGAATGAAAGTGAGTGGTTAATAAGACTTAGAAGGTGACTTGGATGAAAATCTGGAACTAGCCGATCGATATCTACCAAATCATGAGCTAAAATATTTTCAGCGAAATCAAGTTCTTAAAAAAACCTTTAGGACGACAAAGATATAGATTCAAGTTTCAATTTAAATAATTAAAAAAGTCTTTTTAAGGAAGAGTTCATGTATCACTATCAGAAATGTTTAATAGGAGGGTTATTTAGTTATTTCCCATTAACATAGATTATATATTAAAAAATTTAATAAATTTCACTGTGGCCCTAATCAGGGTTTTAAAAAAATCAACAAGGAAAAGAAATAACTTAATTAATTAATTAAGTACCTTTAATCATGATACTAACTAGAAAAAAGAGCTGTTTGTACGGTGCCCATGTGAGGTCAATCAAAACCTTGAGTCCCACACCCCCGCTACCCCCCCCCCCCCCCCCCCGGCCCCCCCCAAGGCCCCAACACACAATTCCTCTTAATAAATGGTGGAAGCCCTCATGAAGCTTCAAAGGGACCCATGGAGTCCATATATCCATATTGTGGTACAATTCTAATGCAAGAAATTAAAATTGTCAAATGATTTTTTACATATTTGTGTGGTCCGACCAAATTCCCTTCAATTCCAAATTGATAATTTTTCTAAGAATATTTTAACTTTTTCATGACATAATTAATGTATCGAGTTTTATAATATTAAAAACAATTTTGATTCTTGATCATATGTCATATTGAAATTAATGAATTTTTTGAAAAATCATTTAATTTAGGACATAAGGAGTATATATTGTCAACAACTTCTTATATATTTTGAAATATTACATTGTAACACGCCGACCTTAATTTATGTGATTAACCACATTAACAAGATCATAGAGTGATAGAGTGCTACTAACCCTTCTTAAACAAGTAAGATAGGAATTATAGAATAATGATAGTGAAATATACCAACTAACTATTTACATACCAGTTTCAAAATACTTTTAATCAAAATCAAATTCACATATGTACCGTCATGCACATTCACTAATTCCATACTTTTGTAATTGACATCCATAAAATTTTGCACATAGGTAAACTTATAACACACTAACGAAGATCCACAGTATAACAACACATACATATATCTACAAGCAAGAAATCAGAATTAATTATACATGTGTTATACATTTTCGAACAATTTAACTAAAAATTTATACATCACTAGGCAAGCCTCGGCTAGCCATGTTTATCTTCACAACAAAACATAAAAGCGGTATCAGAGATATTTAAATCATCCTAAAACCCGTCACGCCATGGGTATCTGCTTCTTCCTTGGTACCTACATTTATTTGAACACGAGGTGAGCCTAATGCTCACTAGGGGGTAAGGGGTACAGTTTGAAAATGTTATACTAATATACGATTAAACTTAACAGTATATATTATTTCAAAAAATTATGAATGACATTAATGCATGCTCGTGCATTATGTAATATCACATGTCTTGTGTTAATCTATATCAATAATACTTCCGACCTTCTTTATAGTAGAGAGATGTTCCATAATAAACATATCAGGGAGCCAACCCGCTCCAATAGAATATATCGAGACCAGAAATCAGATAGGACCGTAGTGTCTACAATAGATACATCATATATCATAGTGCTTTGTCGTTATTTAAATTTTTGAACTACTCACCGCTGGCTCTAGACAACTAACCCCATTGCTATCCTCTGGATGTTTAGGAATTTTCAAACCAAGGGCACCGATCGCTATTTATTTTTAATCAAAACAAGCACTATCCGTAGAAATCACCACCATCATTATTATATTGTACATATAGAGCTACCATCATGAGATACCGATAATTGAGCTCAACGGTCATAACTTGTTGATATGAGATCATTATAATCCATGATAAGAGCCTCTATGATAAATATGATACATGAGCTTGCATAATCCTCCATCTCACATGTATGCTATCAATTGAACATCTTTCTTATACATTCTTAATTTTAACATTAGACATCTTACAGCATGTAAAGTCCATAAATATCATCCTCCATATTCCTCATACATAAATGATACTTTACATTCAATTTTTATCAGCTATTATATATAAACACTATGGAGGACTTTTAGAACAATTAGTCAAAACATAAATTGTAAATGCCATAATGGGTCCATAATCCTTTTCCAACCTCAATTTATTCAACTCTACCATTTATCTATCAATTTCAAAGTTTAGCAATTTAAATCTTAACTTGGATCATAAACTTTAACATGCATGTATATATATATGTACAAATTTCTACAAATAAACACATAATAAGCTATAATATAAGCATAGAAACCCTTACTTCAATTTATACAATAAGGTGGAAGAAGATGGAGAAGGTGACCCGAAACCCAATGGGCAAAGCTCCAATTTTTACGCCACGATGTTCCTCTCGGTGTGTAGAATGTCTTTCTTTAAAGACTCGAAATGATTCGATGAAGATTTATAGATAAAATCTATATAGAGAGACGTTCAAAAACCTTCCCAAGGTGTTTTGGACGAAGTTTGGGTGAAGAGGTGAATAAAATGAAGTTTCTAGCTTTATTACTCCATTGAGCCGACATACAACAAACTCCTGTTACCCTTAATAGTTGCCTTTTGAGCCCAACATGCACCTGTTCACGGCAGTGCATTTCAGCACTTCTAGAAATGTTGCTTGTTTCCCTTGAATAGTCGCCTATTGGTCCAAAATCCTGGAAGTCCTCCAAAATGCTTATAATAGAACCTATTGCACACACATCAATCATGCCTAGTAATTTTTTTCGTTTAGAATATGTAATTATATTTGGTGAAACAATTGTAATATGAGTCTCTTTATATGTGAGATCATGGGTTTCTCAGCTTTTTCTTTAGCAAAATAACTGGCAATTCTTGGAATTAGCCTTCAAGGAACAAAGGGAAAGAGGTAAGGTTGCAATTGGGATTCACATGTCAAATTCGGGTTGTGTAGAGGCACATGTATAACAACTTTACTGTCAACCTAATCATTACTCATTCGTGTTATTTGTAATAACTTGAACATGACATGTTTACTATACATGTTAGTATGTTACATGACATGACACGATTAACGTATCCAGAGATGTGTCATAGTTATGGTACATGCTAAATATCGAGCCAAACCGATCCAATCTCACCCCTACACCTACATGGAACTGAATTACCATGAATTAATAAGAGGTAAGTGGTATACAACATTCTTAGTAGACTTGTCAACGGATCAGTTTGTGTCGAGTCTTAACAAATTAGTGTAAAATTTGTCACCACCCGAACATGACTCGATAAACTATTAAGTGTGTTTTCCGTATTCGTTATGAATTGATTTATTATCATGTGACATGGCCCACGTATGCATAGTACTCGTTAAGGAGACAATTTAAAAAAATAAAAAAAATTCTATATTTTTTTGATTATGATAAGACGAGTGGATAACTAAAAATACTAAAAGGTAGGGATAAACATCTATAGATACTAAAATGGAATAAATCATTTCTTAATTTTATAAACATTAGTTTTATTAAAAACAATAAAAAATTAACAAGCCTAACATGTGACCAGAATTTGTTAAAGGTAAACCTATAACTGATTCGTTATCATTTCTTGTAAACAATTGAACTCAATAATCACTTGAATTTCTTAAAGGTCCACTCTTTAATTTATAATTTTGTGTCGATCCATTTCGTATTATCATGTTACATGCAATTTTGACAAATTTAATTCTTAGTTGAAAATGTCACCTGTAATAAGCATGAAGAACGGTTAACTAAATTACCTGATCCTACATAAAAATCACACCAAAGTTTGTCTCCTTCATCTCCAATCTAAAGAAACGAGTCAGTGACTAGAGGAGGAAAACTATAATTTTAACTTAATTGATTATCAATCAATATTATAATTTATTTTCTTCATTTAAATTGATCTTTTTTTTCTTTTTAATACGTACCAATTATTAGTTTTCTTTTTCCAATTATAATTAATGTATAAAAATTTTCAACTAAAAATAATTTTATTATTATTATTGATTAAGTTACCGTAAGAGTTATTTTAAGAAAACACTCAAACCAAAATTTATGAGAAATTCTAAATTTGAGCCTTATTTGGGATGGACGGATTTTTGTTATTATTATAATAAAAGAAAACTACTTAGATATTTCTTTTAATAAAAGTAAAATCTAACCATCAATTATATAGAAAAATAAATTTATATGTAATTTATGTAGAGCAATATTTCAATTAAACAGTAGTACATATAAGCAAACAATTGGGTGCTTTTTTTGGAAGCATTATTGGCAAACATTATCAAGACTCCAAAGTCCAAACAGGCCATACAATAAGTAAAAGGCTGTTCATGACAAATTTAATGATGAATTCATAATTATCATATGTATATTTATAGCCCATAGAATTATTGCTTTCATTGAGCAAATATTTATAACAATTATAAAAAATAATTGTACCCATTGTTCCCCCACTGTCATCTGACCTGCCGGAACGGACCGCTACAAAACTAATTTACTAGGGCTACGTTTGGTATGGTGAATTAAAAAATGAGATAGGGTTAAATATTTTTATTTTATATTTGTCCTAAATTCAGATTGGATAAAGTATTTTGATTTGATAACTTATTTCCCAAAATATCTGAGTAAATTATCTCACATTCCAGTGTTTTTTTTTTTATCTTATTTGTTATTTTTATTCGGCGCGCCAAATAGAGCCTGATGTCTAGATATTCATATTTGTATGTATGTATTCAGATGCATTTTAAATAAGACTGTCATCTCTTTCAAAAAAATAAAATATTCATTTCATCTCTTTAAAAAAAAAATTTATTCATTTTGAGAAATAAGTGGATATTTCTTTTATGAAATTTAGTAAAGTATCTCTACATAATTTCTTTAAAGTGGGTATGTTAAAACGAATTTAACGGTTTTGAGGTTATGTTATATTTTTTTCTTCTAATTTTAGTATTTGAAATCTTTTATTTTAATAGAAAGTGTTTGTAAAGAATTTGAATCAATCATTAAACTACTTTGGTCATTTTGGTAACTATCTTCTTTAAACTAGACGCATATAATTATGCGAGTGAGTTAACATAATAATAAAAATATACTCCCAAATAAAAAAGATTTTGGGTTTAGGTCATGCCCTTGAGAGGGGGGGGGGGGTGTTCTTTTTTATTTTATTAAGAGTCATGTTATCGTGTACCCTAAGAGCACATATTACGCACCTATAAAACCATGATGCACCTAACTTATAACTTAAGTGATAAAACACTCTCGAGGTTTGGTATGTCTCAAGTTTGATCACCCCCAAGCATTCCCCTCCGTCAAATCAAATCCTAGGTGTATCCGTTTACGCATCTATTTTTATCAAAAATAAAGTTAAAAAAGCAAAGATGCATGGATTTCAACAATTTTTAGTTTTCAATTTTACCTTTACAATCTTATATTTCAAGAACAAAAAATATGCTTGCAATAAAATTTAAATTATCACTGCTAAGAAAGCTAATCATACACTTAACTATTAGACCAATTATTATTAATTATTTTTATAAACTAAATATAGTACACACATATTGCTTGTAAATGCTAAGAAATATAATATATATATATATATATATATCTTGATACAAGTAATATTAAATTTGGATAATTTTTAAGGAGAGAAGAAAGAGATGATGATTAAACAGTGGTGCATTTCATAAATTATCGTAATCTTAACTACTTGGCAAAACCCTAATTTATTATAGTATAATATATATATATATATATATTTATTTATATTTATATTTATGTATTTACCTACACGATAACAACTCAATGCGGTCAATTTGTTGCAGTTGATGATGGAGAGGGTAATAATTCCAAAACATTTGTGGTGTAATAATGGCAAATATGGTTAATGACATTTTTTCAATTTGGTTTGGAACTTGTGATTTAGTTAGAGAATCGGTTAAGAGGTTAAGAGGGGAAGAGGTTTGGGGGTGATATGGGGATTAACAAAGTCAAAGTAGTAAATATTAATGAAACCTGTTAATTTGTGTCTTAAGAGTATATATTAAGAAAATTTTCGATGTAAAAATAGGTCGGAGAGTTTTAAATTATGGACATGCAAGCATATATCTTTCCTATGCGAAACAAAAAAGTTTATCAATTGACGAGTCTAAAAAAATTATCTCCAATATAATTGTCCGAAAGATTGTTGATTAGGAAATTCATGAAAATAAAATTAATAATTTTATATGCAATATGGATCTTGTTTAGTAGATCTTGATTCATGCTTTTCAAAAATATAACTTTTATAAAAAAAATACTAATTTATAAAATAAAAGTTAAAATATTTAAAAACTTGAAAAATAAAAGTAAGTAGACATAAAAGATGATGTGTCATTAAGATATTGTCTAAGAAACCTACTAAAAGTAGATGGATACTTTCACAATGTCATTTTTGTTACATAAGCTTGATCGTTATTATTGATGGTTAGATTGGAGAGCATTTTTTTTTAAAATTTGTTTATCAATCTCATGTGCCATTTCGATTATTCTCAATTGATTGTTGTATTGGAGATATTGTAAACATACTATAGATTCTCATATAATTCTATATGTGAAAATCCGAACCCTATTAAATTTGTATTTAAGATTTTTTTTCTTATTATAAATGGCTTACTCTTTAGACATATGTTAATATGATACAATATTAACAGGACTACAATTACATTTTGATGGGTCTCAATTTAAGAGTTTAATATTTTTTTGTAAAGTTTTAAATTCATAGAGTATTTTTAATGAAAAATTATAACAAGTGTCCTAAGGGCACAATTATATAAAGATGCTAAAAATGAAAACAATGAAGTCTTATATAAAAATATGTGCCATATTTAATGTACGTTGAAAATTTAATATTTCCAAATATATGGACTTAATTTGTGCCCTATGGACACACGTAACATGACTTCCCCCCCCCCTCTCTCTCTCTCTCTCCTTTTTAATATACAATCGATACATAAAATTTGATTATAATAAATATGTTTTATTCTTTTGTTTTAATCGCCAATTATGTTTGAAATGTATGAATACTTAATAAAAATGTGAAAATTAAAATGAAATTTTAATTTGAGAGGAAGAAAGTAGACATTTTACTTCTTATTTAATTTGTGAACAATTTTTTTTTTCAAAATCATAATAAACGAAAGGAAGATTATGTAGGTTAAATTACTTAACACCCATTATACTTTATATAAAAAAATAAAACTTAAATGAATTCAAACCTATGACTTTCACTGTGGAAAAAATAATAAAATTTACGACTCAATTTAAGTTTGTGTAGAAGGTTAAAATTTAAATTATGTCACTTTATTCTCTCTCCTCAAAAGTGAAAATGGGAATCCACAACATATTTAATAAGTTTTGACTATTTATAATGACTGCTTTTAATTTAAACAAATAGTATCTAATAATCCTTTTATTTAAAATTAATATTACATTTTTTACTATTGTGTATTTTAAGAAAATATTAATTTTAATCTAATAAATAATAGATAGTAAAATTTATTTGGTAAAGTGGTATACTTTATATAATGATTAATTATGCTTTAAAAATAAAAGCAAACCTTTTAATTTATGATGAAAGTAATATTTTGAGTAATTTATCTGAGTGTATAAAATAAAAACAAAAGCTAATCCTTAAACCAAAATAATATATACAGAAAAAAAATGATATGAATAAAGTATTTAGAAATAATATATACCGAACAAATTATATGAATAAAGTTTTAGGAAACGTAGCTATATACCTTGCCAATGTATTCTTTTGGAGCTAACAGAATCAGAGTAAAAACGAGTCTTAGATAAAGGATGTCCAAGATCTTGTGCAAAATTTTATAAATATTACGACAATACTTTTATTTATAATATATACAAACTACTAAATACATTGAGCAAGTTACCGAGTTCTCCACAAAAATTACAATAAAATAATGTTAAAAAATGGATTTGAATTCATGACTTTTAAAAGAGTTACCAAGTATCTTACTCCAAACACATATGCATCTAGGTCAGTGTTAATTAAACACACTATCAAAATAGTTAGATTGACCGTGTACCTATAATTAAACATATAGTTACAAGAAGTGGTCTAGAAATTTGTCCAACACTAGGCACCTATTAGGGCGAACAGTTTGGGGAACATCTTGAGTTTGAATCCCAGCATAGATAAAATTATTGTGATCAGCGGCGAATTCAAATCCACGAAAGATTATTAGTTAGTCATGGATTTAATGTGTTAGGGGACACTTCGTGAGAAAAAAGAAAAGTTAAATATGTAATAAGAGTATTCACAATAGGCAAAATAAGTAGGGCAAATATACCCTACTAATACACGCAACAATTATCACATCAAGAATAAAACAGTATTCCGTAATATAGGTGTATGGTAAAAATAGTTCCACCAAGTTTGGTACTTTTCTCATAATTGTTCTGTAGTATAGTTGTTATACTTTTGGTGATTAAACTCAGAACCATAATGCTTTTTAATTTTTAAACGTAAAACTACTATATTTTCGATTTCCCTTTTTACTTTCTTTCTCTTAATATACCATATAATTTTATTTTATTTATCTCTTTTATTATATCACTAAAATCTAATATAAATAGTGTAAATATATCCTACTTAGTATATACCTAAGATCATATCAACGAACTCTTCAAAAGTAACTTTTTAATACTTTGTTGACTTATCTCACAATTTAAAGAGATCGATCTCTTAGCAATTGATAATATTTTAATATTTTCTTGTTCTTAGTAATAAATGATACTAATGTTTTACTTTACTAATAAAAATTTCAATCAAATAAAATATTTAAGAAAATAATTTGAAGAATCCTTTTTTTTTAATTATGTACTTTGTTGACTTATCTCACAATTTAAAGAGATCAATCTCTTAGCAATTGATAATATTTTAATATTTTCTTATTCTTAGTAATAAATGATACTAATGTTTTATTTTACTGATAAAAATTTCAATCAAATAAAATACTTAAGAAAATAATTTGAAGAATCCTTTTTCACTGGCCATAGTGCATATAAAGAATGACCCTTCAAAATAGAGACATAACTTAGTTAATATAACTCTTCAAAAAAATTACACATTAAGCCCATGTTTGGTAGAAAATTAGAAAATAAGGGTCTGTTCGGTGTCCCCCCCCCCCCCCAGATTTTAAAAACTCAACTCAAAATCAATTTTACTATTATGCTTTCCAAAATTTATTTCATTTTACTTTCTCTTTCTAATTTTTTTTAAAAAACCATAATTTTAAATTCAAAAATCAAAATTAGATAATATATATATTTGAAACATACTCGTCGAGATCTATAAAATAAGACCCATTGTGACTATTTTTGAAATTTGTTTATGAGATTTTTTAGTTGGTTGAAAAAACTTCAAACAAAAACCAAATTCACTTTTCAACATACTTTCAAATTCTACCAAACAACATATTTAAAAAACTTAACTCAAAACATTAACCAAATATCACCCTTTTAGTTTTGTACGGAGTATCAAAAAGTTAACTTTATTTTCACACTTCTCAAATTTTACTTCACTTTACTTTTTCTTTCATAAATCTTTTAAAATGTACTCCCTTCGTCCTAATTTAATTGTCCAACTTTAAAAAACTAAATATTAAGGAGACATAATGATTACTTTAAGAGAAAATATTTATTTCCAAAAATGACCTTTACTTTTTTCCTAATAAAAAAGGTGGCGGGACTCGCAATAAAAAAAGTGGTAATAGCTTAAAAGGTAATATTAAAAATAACAAAAAGTGCTATAATTAATGACTTGTTAAATATAGAGAGTGAACAATTATTTTGGGACATCCAAAAATGAAATAGTGAAAAATTAAATTAGGAAGGAGGGAGTAACTTTTATCCAAAAATTAGAATTAGATAAAAATATATATTTGAAACCTACTAATCAATATTTATAAAATAAGATGTATTATGACTATTTTTAAATTTTTTTTTGAATTAATTTAAAAAAATTATAATAAAAATTTAATTCACTTTTTAACTTATTTTTATATTTTTTAAAAATTTAATTCAAAAATTCAACTAAAAAATTTAATTATACTTATTTGAAAAATTTGTTGGAGATGCTTTAAGTCAGCAATTATTGATGCTCTAAAACTAGACTATAACAGAAGAGAATTAACCAATTAACCTCACATTTCACTGGTCAGCCTTGAGACAGAGGCGCCTATCTTTTTCTAATGTTTTTTTGCATCACTCCAAAGATTTTTAGAGAGAGAGAGAGAGAGAATAGGGATCTTGAATTTAACAAAAAGAGTGTTTAGAAAGAGAGAAAAAAAAATGTGAAAGTGAAAACTTTTAAGGAGAGAGAAAATAAAGTAGCCTCCATAGCTTAGACAGAGAAATTTAGAAAGAGAAAATGTCTGGTAGATATAGTGGTACATAGAAACAGACCCCTCATTGTTTCTTTTTCTCCCTCACTTTTCCCGGCAACTCAACCGCCGGCGTTCACTTTTCCGGCGATTTTACCTTTTCTCCTCCAACTTGTTTTTTTTTTCCATATTTTCACACCCATTTGACCAAAAAGTATAAGGGTGTTAGAACTTTACTGGAAAATATTTTCCTCGGAAAATCTTTTTTTTTTTCTCTCACCGGAGAAAATTTTAATCTGTAGTCTACTCCTTCGATTAGTTGATCTAACAGTTTTTCCCATCTGGGTATTTGAGATTTTTTTCCATTGAGCTGATAATAGAGCTACAACTCAGCTCCGGATTTTTTTTTTGTTTTGAATTAGTTCAAGATTTTATACTGTATTTTCTTTTCTCGCCGGAGCTGATGAAACTCCGGTGAGATTCTGACGGTGGTGGGTCGGATAAATAGTAGCCGGAATTAGTCCAATGAAGATGCCTGGAAACGTTGCCGGAGCTTCTCCGGCGACGGCCAACCCCGGCGAAGGTGAAAACACTATTCTCTCTCTCTCTCTAACCCACTTTCTCTCTCTAGAAATGGGTTCATAGGCATTGGAACAACCGGAGAATCAAAAACACCAAGCTGTGTAAATTTGTCTCTATCTCTCTGTACTTTTTTGTCATTACAAAGAAACAAACATAAAAAAAAATTTCTGATGACAATTTTTTTTTCCGGGAATTTTTTTTATTACATATATAATATAATGAGTAATGATATTCTAATCCTGTAGAAGTTAAAAATTTTCTGACGAGAAGTAATTTTCCAGGAAAATGTTTTTATATATATAATATTCTATTACTCTCATCTGGCTTTTGCTTGTTCAGTTCCACATGGCAGCTGTAAATATTGACTTTGAGAAGCACTTTATCATTTTTATTTTTGATTTTCCCATTGATTTTCTCGGTTAACAAACAAGCGGGTTGATGACGTGTACTCCGGAAAATTTTGAGCAGGAGAAAAGAACATTAACCCGGAGCTATGGCAAGCTTGTGCCGGTCCACTGGTCAACTTACCGGCGGCTGGGACCCACGTGGTCTACTTCCCTCAAGGCCATAGTGAACAGGTTTGATTTAATTTTCCCCAAAATAATGTCTGGAAATATTTTTTTTCTATTTTTGGATAATACATACCCCCACCCCCCAAAAAAAAAGAATCAACATTTTTTGGGTTTTTTTTATTCAAAATAAAATTCACTATTTGAATTTTAATGCTTTTTTTTTTAATTTTTAATTAAAAAACCTAATAATAATAAGCATACTATATAATGGGTCGGTTACTGGATTGGTCAATAGTTAAGTAATTTTGTTACTAGATTGGTCAAACAATAGTTTTGACTAATTTAATGCATTTTATGCACTAACTTTTTGTGTTGTGTTGATCAAAAGCAAGGAGAGAAAAATATAAATAACAATTTCAACGTAATCAATAGGCTCATGGTAAAGTTTATTTATGTCAGATTTCGTATGTTAAGGGTGCCTTTGATAAAAAAAAAAGAAGGTAAAAAGTGATTTAAAATGGTACTAATGTTTATCCAACTTCGGAAAAAGAGAAAAAGAGTGAAGTAATTTGCTGAAATGTTATTTTACTTTTGGATTTTTCACGAAATAAAATTCTTTGGTCAATAAAGTTATGAAAAATTTTCCACGTAAAATAAGATAAAGGTGAAAATATGGGTAGCCTTTTTTTATCATTTTCTAACTTGTTACCGAACGTAGTGAAAAGTAAATTGATATTAATTTGGAAGGTTCCAAAAAATAATGATGGACCTTTAATATGAAATGAATGTAGTAATAAGTATATGAAAATACAGGGTGCTTTTGATTTTGTGCAAGTGGAGATTACTTTTGCCTGAAGTAGGTGGGTGAATAAGTGGGTTTTTGTGAAAGGGTAAAAGAAAATAGACATATTCTTGAATGTGCTAACTGGAAATAGTGGTGGTTGGTGATATGGAACCTTTTTCACCACCTTTTGAAATTACCCTTTTGCCCTTTTGTTGAGATTGTGTTATTTTGCATAGCCATTGATTCATATATATGTGTGTATATATGGAAATGCTTTTGTAAGGGAATTCCCTACCATTCATTTCAAAAAGTAAATGGATGAATTTTTTCGAAAGGTAAGAAGACCATCTCCCAAAATTCCCTCAAAAAACTCAAATAATAAGTAGATTATGGAAAAATTCATTAATTTACCCCTTGAAATAGAGGGTCATCAGTGTTCTTAAAGTAAGGGAGTCCCTTATAAGAGTATTTCCGTGTGTATATATTAGCTCTTTACTTTGGGAAAATGTTCTTACAAAATATTCTGAGCTGTGCTTCCTAGGTAATGTACTTTTCGGAAAAATTCAAAAGGTACAACTCTTAGGAAGCGTGTCTGCATGAATGAGCAATGCTATAGTTACTGGTTTCATCAACTGGTTATTCATACTAGATGCATTGATAGGTTGTACATTCTCATAATGTACAACTTATTAATGTACCTAGTATAATTATTCGGTTGATAAAAGTGGTAACAATGTCTTTTTCCCAGTATGAATATGTGGCTAATGGTAAATACCGATAAGAGTTGCACTGCTTATTCGTTTTAGATAATGTATATTCTTCTAAATGAGTAAATGTAAATTTTTTGGATCACTACCACTATCAAGTCCTACTTTCGATTTTTTAGGGTTTTCGTTGTTAACACCAATCAACTAATCAGCATCATTCTTATAACTCATTGTGCCCCGAATTAAGAGTCCAGTTTGATTTTCGCGCTTTCTTATTTCAATGCAATTTTTAATGTTGACAACATAACTTGTTTACTATAGTGAGATTTGGTATATTGATTATGTCTGAACAAGAAATTGGACTCTTAGGCTGCTTTTGATAACTGTAAATGATGCGGGAGGAATTAGTTTGCAACGAAAATTTCGAACAATATGCTTGGTTGACGTGGTAAATGAAAGACTACGTTTTACTTCTACACAGTTTTTCCAAGTTTTGATTCAAACAATTGCACTCGAAAAGGCTGTACATTTGATTTTCCAATTACACTGTATTGGGTTTTCGAACCAAACATAGCCTTAATTTATTAAATCCCAAAAGGTAATAGTAGACTCTTAATTTGGGACAAGGAGTTTATTTTAACCATTACAATAACACAGGCGTGTTAGACGCGAATACAAGTAAGGCGCGGTCGCTTAGTTATTAGGTATTATACTATGATGGTAAAAAGTACGTAATTTGATGATAGAACATGGGAAAATAAAGTAATGGGGGCACTTTGCTTTATATAGAAATTAAAGTAGATATACATTTGGGTCATCGTTATCATTTTGGTCCACATGCTTACATTGTAGTTTGTTTTATCCGAATGAATATATGTTGCTCTATCACTCATGGTTGAATTTTATTTTTTGGACGTTATTCACTTATAAGGGAAATGAAAATGACTTGGACGCATCATTTTGCATTATTCTAATATCACACTGCCGAGTTTCCATGTTATTGTACCTTTTTATGAAATTTACCTAAAAGTACATTAAAAATAATTGATTTATTCTAAAATTTGAAAAGATGAACTCCCTGGAATTGTTTTACATGGAAAATTAGACAAACTTGACGGAGGTTTCTGGATTCCACTGAGAATGGAAATACTCGTGTTTGATAACACTTCTTTTCCATGGAAAATGCCCAAAAATTATATGTCAAAATTTTCATGTTTAATGGTGTTTGACTGCAGAATGTTCAACGGAATCAATCTCTATGGTACATCTTGGTTTAGCTATTTTTTTTTCAGTTTTCCATGTAATTTGAAACCCCTACCGTCCTAAGTTCTTGTTTTCATGTTTAAAGTATTCCACGGAATACAATTCTTTTCGATGTTTGCCAATCAAACGTACCCTAAGAATGTGCTTGATTACACTTCTTCCTGGAAAATACTTTTTTTTGTTTTCCATCTTTAAGTGGAAAACATGGAATCTTGGGCATTTTCATGAAGCATGGATTGTTCTGGTTGTACATTTCTATTCCTAGAAAATTTTATACTTTCTTTTCGAATCATTGCTTCTTGGAGACAAGTTTATCTTCTTATTCTTATGCCCGAGTTCATAAATTCTGGATTTTCAGGTTGCCGCGTCCATGAAGAAGGATGTTGATGCTCAAATTCCAAACTACCCAAATCTTCCTTCAAAGCTATTATGCCAACTTCACAATGTCACATTACATGTATGGCTTCTTTTTTATAACCATAAGGTCAATATTCATAAAATCTTCTCGCGATTTATTATTATTAATTTTTTTTTTAATTTTCTAGGCCGACCTAGAAACGGATGAAGTCTATGCTCAAATGACACTCCAGCCTGTTCCTTCGGTACGTTTAAAATTGAACCAAGGCCACGTTTTGTTCCGGGGCAACCTAATGTGAAATGTTCTAGGGAATTTTTTGACTTTGCCCCTGTTCTTAATGCGAAATTAGACGCACCACCCTGATTTCATAATCATCAGACTTTGTGCCTTGCACCAAAGGGAATCTTAAAGAATTATGTAAAAAGGGGGTGCAATGTCTAATTTTCTTTAAACGTAATCCTTTGACCCATTTCTATGAAATTCTTTGAGCTTGTCCCGCATACGGGGGGGGCAAAGTCATAAAGATTATGAAAACAAGAGGCAAGTCTAATTTTGCATATAAAATGTGAGGCAAAGTAAAAAGTGCCCATTGTTCTTTAACTTTCTCAAGTTCGGAAAAGGATAAAAATATTTACTTACAGCACCAATATGAAAAGTATTTGATCTTGTAGAATCCCTTGCTTTGAATTATTGCATAAGTTGGAATTAATTTACAATTTATCTGCAGTTTGACAAGGATTCATTGTTAAGATCGGACCTGTCAATGAAGTCAAATAAACCACAAACAGAGTTCTTCTGTAAAACCTTGACCGCAAGCGATACAAGTACTCATGGAGGATTTTCTGTACCTCGCCGTGCAGCAGAGAAAATTTTCCCCGCCCTTGTAAGCAAAATATGCATATATTGTATATATATGAAGTGGGTGAGACGATCGTCAAAAATATCAATGGTTGAAAATGACTCACATATATCAAATTTTCATCACAACCACTTCTAGATTGAATTTTTTTGACGAAATTTGGTAGAGGTAATTTAGGAGATCATCTCTATTAAGTTTTCATGAAATAATTCATCAATTTATCCCTTGAAATGGATGGTCCTTTTTCTTCAAAGAGAGGACCGACCTCTTTAGAGTGGTGTTGTATATAAATTTAACTCACTGTTCATTTTTTGCTTGTTTTAAAATGATATCTTACGTAACAAAATTTTCTCATTTTTTCTTCATAGGATTTCTCAATGCAACCACCAGCTCAAGAACTTGTGGCCAAGGATTTGCACGATAGTGTATGGACGTTTCGACATATCTACCGTGGTAAGTCCATTTTGTTGCCAATTTTTTTTGGCTCAATTATTTAAACCTGTTTAGCTTTTCGAGTAAAATGATTGCTTCTTTGTTAATATCTAAACCTTTATGGCTTTTATCTTACAATTTGTGTGTCAATAGTTCGAGAATCCTGGGCCCACCCTCCATTGTGTGTTGGGTTAGCGTTGTAAATGAGAAGGAAATTTACTTTTACCTGTTTTATTGCATATCAAAACATATAATGCAATTGATTTTCTTTATTTTTGATAGCAATCAAATAGGCGCAAAACATTTAGTTTGCATGGAAAACACTTTACATTGATAAAATATCCCAGCAACAAGTTTTCAACTAACCAAACAGTCCCTTAGACTCTTTAAGAAGCATGAATACTGCGAGCTATAGATATACATACATACACACACAGAGACACACACACATAAGTAAATATATTACTCTCTGATGATCTATTGTAATTCAGGACAACCAAAACGTCACTTGCTTACGACTGGATGGAGCCTCTTTGTTAGCGGAAAGAGGCTTATCGCTGGTGACTCGGTCTTATTTATCAGGTAATGCTAAAGTTTTGTGCTTTGGACCACCTATTTTCATACATGAATTAAATCTCAATGGTTTTCTTGTGCTAAACACATATATATGGCTTCATAGTTTGTACTTTTCCCAATAGGGTTAGGTGGTTTAGCACATTTACAGTTTTATAGTTTGTACATTCCCACTAATTAGGTGGCATTTTTTAACCTCTTAATGATGCATGAAAGTCTATTCATCACTAAGACATAAAAATGGCGACTGTTTTCTCACCTAACATCTAAGAGGCAAGTGTTGTGTTGAATGCTTAATTTAATTTTAATGAATTTTTATTTCAATGTATGTGTATGATGTATATCATAAAAACAAGGTAAAATTGTAAAACACTACGTATTCAGGCATTCAGAGCTAGATTAAATCAAACACATTTTTCAGAGGTTTTGTTTAGTATTAAGCATTCGGAGTTAAGTTCACTTTTCATAGTCTTAATGCCTTTTTATGCGTGTGTATGTATATATATATATATATATATATGAGCAGGGATGAAAAGCAGCAACTTCTCTTGGGCATCAGAAGGGCTAATCGGCAACCCCCAAATTTATCCTCATCAGTGTTGTCAAGTGATAGTATGCATATCGGAATCTTAGCCGCAGCTGCCCATGCAGCTGCAAATAACAGCCCCTTCACCATTTTTTACAATCCAAGGTCGGTCCATAAATTTGAAATTTCTTACTTTAGCTTTGTCTTTAGTTAATTAAGTTTTATTATAATGTTATTAAGCCTTGTAAAATTATTTTCGGTTTGAGAATTTTGCTGAATTTTTTTCACTTTTGAGCAGGGCTAGTCCATCGGAATTTGTTATTCCTTTAGCAAAGTACTACAAGGCAGTGTGCAGCCACCAAATCTCGCTTGGCATGCGTTTTCGGATGATGTTTGAGACCGAAGAATCAGGGACAAGAAGGTATTATTAGAACTAGATTTTCTTGCACATGAGATGACTGCATTATTTGGATATAACTAATTTAAAGGAAAAAAAAAGTAGTAAGTAGTGCAAGTGGTTGAGAGCTATATTACTCTCGTTGGCAGCGAGGGCTCGAATTCTGTTGTTTAAGCTATAATATAAATACATTTTGTGAAATAAAAGTTTGCAAGGGCGAAACTGGAAAGTTGCAGTCAAGAGCTTAATTACCCTTGTTGGCAGCGAGGGTTCGAGTTATGTTCTCTAAGATATAATATAAATACTTTTTGTAAAATAGAAGTTCGCAAGGGCAAAATTGGAAAACTAAAAAGCTGATACGGCTTTAGTAACCATGTATTGAAATGTCTTCCGGCTTTATATTACAGTTTACAGTATATTATTAAATGTTTTGAAAAATTATACCGTTCTCTTTTATTTTTATTAAGCAGCTAAGTTTGCTTAGTTTGATCAAGTTTACTGGGATCTGGATCCGAATGAGTTATTTTTGGTCGATAATAAGAAAGAAAAGATTGTTTCTACAGGTATATGGGCACAATTACAGGTATCAGCGACCTTGATGCCATAAGATGGAAGAACTCGCAATGGCGTAATTTGCAGGTACATAATGTGTAATATGTGCTCCCTCCATCCTAAATTAAGAGTCCAATATTCCCTTTTAGGATGTCCCAAATTAAGAGTCCACTTTCCTTTTCAGAGCATTATCAGCGTATCAAAACATATGATAGGAAACAAGTTTAGTTCTAAACAATTGGTTGTGAAGAAATTAGTGCAATCCTTAAAAAATGTGGAAGTCAAAGTGTCAAACATCAATACTGGAACATGGGACCTCGAGGTTCTGGTTTTGGGAGGGGCAGAAGGGGGGGGGGGTTCTTAATGACCGTGACACCCTCGACATGCCTTTACACGTGCATGAATATACATTTATGTGTGTATATATATATTTATGTATTATTTTGGTATTTCTCTTGTTTAATAACATTTTCACTTTATGTATGTTGAGTAGGTTGGCTGGGATGAGTCAACTGCTGGTGAAAGGCGAAACCGGGTGTCAATTTGGGAGATTGAACCAGTTACTGCCCCTTTTTTCATCTGCCCAACCCCACCCTTTTTCAGATCAAAGCGTCCAAGACAACCCGGAATGCCAGGTACACTCAAAAGCAATTAACTCTTCTGCTTTAAATAAGTTACTCCCTCGGTCTAAAATTAAGACTCCCTTCTGACTTTTTTTTACTTTCAAAAATAACATGATTTCAAACTAATTCGGTTTTTAGTAGAAACTTACCACTAACCCAGCCTTATAGATGAAGTGTTTAGAAGCCAATTTGTCAATTAAGTCAACAAATATTTATTGGACAGTGATAGAATCGAAGAACTCTGGACTGTTGGTTTAAAATTAGATGGTTTAGATTTTGACACGTAGTTTAAACATTACCTATCAAAACCCGTCCCTCTCAATTTTACAGTGATGGTCTAGATTTACTACTTTACTAGGAGCCGGATCCTTTGGAGTATCTGAAAAGTATTGGTTTGTATCAGGCTGTATTTGGATCATGTCCGTATCGATACTTGGCTTTTGCAACTTTTGAAGTATCCATACTTCTTAGGGCCCACCAAGGACTCGTGCATATAAAAATTGATGACATCGGCGATTTAGTGGTCCATTAATTAATTAACACATAAAAAAGGGCAAAAAGAGACTGAATTTATGGGTTAGATGTTCTTTTGTCATGTTTTGGTCAATCTTCCTTGAAAGATTCTCCTACTGGAAGAAAAGTCACTTTCACCCCAACAATAATTTGAACACACTTAATTTAAAAATTTATGAACTGACCCATTTCTTATTTTTTATTCTTTTTAATAATCTTACTCTTTTTTGCAGATGATGAATCTTCCGATCTTGATAGCATATTCAAACGAACCATGCCTTGGCTCAGTGATGACATATGCATGAAGGATCCGCAGTCTCTCGGCCCAGGCCTAAGCTTAGTCCAATGGATGAACATGCAGCAGCACCAAAACTCCACGACAATGACCAACTCGGTCCAGCCCAACTACCTTCACTCTTTACCTGGATCGGTTCTTCAAAACCTAGCTGGTGGGCCTGGGCCTGACCTTTCACGCCAGCTAGGCTTGTCGGGTCCACCCCAAATACCTCAGCAAACCAACTTACAGTTCAATTCCCAAAGGCCGAGTCAACAAGCCCAAAATCTTGACCAATTCCAAAAGATGGCTGCCAACCCGGTGAACCCGTTGGGCTCGATTTTGCAGCCTCAGCAACAGATGGGACAAAATTTGATGATTCAAACGGTACCTGCTAGCCAAAATTTGATGAATCATCAGAATATAATTCAGCAGCAACAACAGCCGATTCAGAATAACCAGATGAATAGAAACCTGGCTCAAAACCTGCAGCAGCACCAGCAGCAGCAGCAGCACCACCACCAACAAGCACCACTGCTGCCACAGCAGCAGCAGCAGCACCACCACCAACAAGCACCTCTGCCGCCACAGCAGCAACACCACCAACCACCACCACCACCACTGCCACAACAGCTGCCGGATCAAGTTAGCCAGCAGCTACAAACTTCTGACAACCAAATTCAGTTTCAACTTTTACAGAAGCTTCATCAGCAACAACAAACGCTTTTGGCTCAGCAATCTTCTCATCAACAGGCTAATCAACTGACCCAACTTCAAGATCATCAACAGAAACAGATGCTCGATGCGTCTAATCAGAGCTTTCCTAGGTCAATAACAAATACTACCCAAATGATGGAAATGCCTCAGTCTCAGTCTCACGTTCATTTTGCCCATCAACCCATTCAACAGAACCTTCAACAGCAGCCTGCCATGCTGCCCGAGCTGCCCAGTCGTGTGGGACCTGCGCAAATCCCGACAAGCAATCAACTCTCTACAGCAGGCAGCAGCTTATTGACTGGGGCTGCAGGTGGAGGCCAAGGCCAATCAGGGATTACTGATGACATTCCCTCTTGTTCGACCTCGCCTTCAGCCAATAATAGCCCGAGTTTAAATCTGCCAACAATGAATGGTAGGGCCCAACGAGGCATGGGTATGGGTGATGAGATAGCTCAGTCTTCTGCGAATCTCTTGAGTTCAAATGGGCTGGAAACTGTTTCCTCGAATGTGAACTTTGTTAAAGATTTGCAGCAAAAACCCGATATTAAGCCTTTAATGAATAACTCCAAGAATCCAAGCCAAGGATTCTTGGCCCCACAAACGTACTTGAATACCACCGGGATCCAAATGGACTACTTGGACAGTTCATCTTCAGCAACTTCGGTTTGTCTTTCTCAAAACGACGTTCATTTGCAGCAAAACACCAACCCAATGTGTTTCAATTCGCAGTCTATGATGTTTAGAGACGTTAACCAAGAAGTGGAAATTCAAGGGGACCCAAGACATAATATTTCGTTTGGGGCTAATAACATTGAGAGCCAATTGGGGATGCCGGTGATTAATGACCCTTTGATCACGAAGGGGGGAATGGTGGAATCGGGCAAGGATTTCTCTAACAATGGTATGCTTTCGAGCTATGAAAATCCTAAAGAAGCTCAGCCAGAGCTTTCATCATCAATGGTTTCACAGTCTTTTGGAGTACCCGATATAACGTTCAATTCGATTGATTCTGCTATAAATGATAATAGCTTCTTGAACCGGGGTGCGTGGGTCCCACCCCCGCAGTTTCAGCGTTTGAGGACTTATACCAAGGTATGGTTTCCAAGGGATATTAGAGTCCATTTGATAAAAAAAGTTTGAAAATTTTTAGTTACAAGAAGTTGAGAAAAAAGATGATCTAGTGAGATGACTCCATCTTTTTTTTTTCTTTACCCACCACCCACCAAAGAATTTTGTTCCATGGAAAACCCAAAATGTAATCTCACCAAATCAATCGTCTCCTTTTTCACTTCTATAACAATTAGTATAGTTTTCAATCGTGTTTCAACTTTATTCTTATCAAAAGCACCCTTGATGTTTCTTTTGTCTTTTGTTGTCAGTGTTGAGTTTTGACTTTGTGATGTGTTTGTGAAGGTGTATAAGCGTGGAGCTGTTGGAAGATCGATTGATATAACCCGTTATTCAGGCTATGAGGAGCTTAAACAGGATCTCGCTAGAAGGTTTGGTATAGAGGGACAGCTTGAGGATCGACAGAGAGTTGGATGGAAACTTGTGTACGTTGATCATGAGAATGATGTTCTTCTAGTTGGGGATGACCCTTGGGAGTAAGTCTCGCATACTTTTCATGAACTACCTATACAAATATATATATATATCAAATCAGTCTGCTGTCCCAGTCTAAAGAGGACGGTCCATTCTTTTAATAAAAAAAGGACTATCCATTTTGAGGGCTAAATGGATGTTTTTCTGTGAAACTTGGTAGAGATGATCTCCATGATTACTGAAATTTTTGTACCAAAATCTAAAGCAGGTTTAATGAAAAATGGATATATATTTACATTCTCGAAATTTTTTATGATTATTTCAACCACTTTTTAATGAAATATTTTGATCAAAATTAGTGGAGATAATCTACCCATCATGGACATCATCTCTATCGATTTTAACAAAAAAATTCGTCAATTTACCCCCAAAATGGATGGTCCTCCTCCTTGAGGAGAGGATCGTCCTCTTTAGAGTGGGACTTACGTTTATACTAAAACTCCAGCATGTAAATTTGTGTATATACGTACATATATATATATATATATAAAATAAAATTTACAGGGTGGAGTTCTAGCGGTTTTTTTTTGGTAGGACCAACTCGACTAAACCTAGCAATTCGTGGCACAACCTACTATAACACATGAAGTTGATAACACAACTTGTTGGATTCACTAGTTATGAGACCTCTTAAGACCATTGAACTATGTGAATCTAAACTATACACAAATTATATGTGCAGGTTTGTATGATTTGAACTGATTTTGAATACATGTATAATTTTGGTTCTTCATTCAACTTATCTTTCGATTTTGATACAATCTACAGGGAGTTTGTGAACTGTGTTCGTTGCATTAAGATTCTTTCGCCTCAAGAAGTGCAACAAATGAGCTTGGATGGAGATTTCGGCAATAATGTTCTTCCAAATCAAGCTTGTAGCAGCTCCGATGGTGGAATGTAAATTAATCGGCTAAATTTCGTCGTCCTCATTCTTCCAAGTGGGAAACTTCACTAAATACTATTACTAGGTAATCTATCCTTACAATCTCCCTAATTTCATAAATATGACACTCGCCATGCTAAAACGTCCATGGTTATGAGGTAAAGAAATGACCCTTTTAGCCATTAAAGCTTTTGGTGAGAATGGGATGAAAGAAGATTGATTCAAATTACCCACCTGGTAAATGTGAGATCAATACCACACCCCAACCCCAAGCCCCACACACCTCACTTTTTCTTTAAAATTTATCCCACTAAGTGTAATGTAGAAAGTTAAGAAAGAAGTATTGGAAACTTGTATTGGCTTAGTTGAGTGTATAGATGATGATCATATGTGTAGACTTCTATCCTTTTTAGTCCCATGAATGAATGAATGCATTATTATATTGCTCTGGTCATTCCAGTGGTTCTTTGTTGGCAACTCAACTTTCTAGTAATTGTCCTATCTATGTTTGTCCATTTTACCTAATAGTTTAAATGTGATTATTTATGACTGAAACTCCCCCCCCCCCCCCCCCCCCCCCCCCCCCCCGATTCAGCCTCCTACGACTTTCTCACTGCTCTTACGTGGTCACCTAGATCTCAAGTTGTCGATAGTGATCCGAAGCCAGGCCCCATATTTGATGAATACAACCACAGAAGTAACCAAAGTCCTATGAATGCTTGAATCTAACGGCGATTCAAATGGGTACCCCCAACCCCATCTGTATTCAGATGTATATCCATCTTAAGAGACTTGGCCGCTCTCCAATATCCCTTTGGTTCAATTTCATTCAATGTGGTTTATTGGGCTATGCTATATCCACTTGGACATGTACACGAAGATATTGTCCCCAACAGTTCCAAATGATCCACCATCAACATCTTCCACTTGTATTTTAATGCGGAATGAAAAATGAAAACCCAAAATGCAATCATGAACCAAAGCCTAAAAATAAAAAGATTGACGATTTTTCTTTCTGGAAAATAGGCAAGTCAAATACTGTTAAATAAAAAGTAGCAATGGCGCCCTCTTGATAAAATAGGAAGGGGATTATTGCTCCACTTTCTATTTCTAAAACTTGAATACACTAAGATCGGGTGTGTAAAATCAGGAGGGGAAAATGAAAGAAGATGAATGCTACAACCACAGATCAGTGAATAAAAACTTGGCAAGTACACAAGGCTAGAAGTCACTCATTACATAATTTAGATACAATTTTGTACTTGACTTGGCTGTTCAATGGCCTTTTTCCTCCAATTTCTTTCACTAGGATCCATTTTGCAAACTAAAATAACAATTTTTTTTTCGTGCAATATAGTTGAATAGATCTACTTCACGAAAGTTTATAAAAAAGATTCAATTTAGAAGTAAATGAACATACATATCAAAATTTTAAGGGTTATTAGACTTTTGACCATCATTAATTGTGTCATAACTAGCTTTGGTACTCAAAATTTATAGTATTATATCTTTGGCTCCCATTTTAGATGATTTCCGTCCATTGACCAATTCTTCCGTTTGTTGACAACAAATATTGTACAAATGCCCTAAATTGCCCCTTCTCTCTTGTGTAGGAACATAGTTGATTTATTATTCACTCTAGGCTTTATTTTTTGTTCTTAAAAAAAATAAAAAAATTCCAAATCTAATCAGATAACAAAAAAGGTTATTCTAAGGTCAAACCTCTCATTTTTACTTGAAATCCACTTTCAATCTGCATACACAAGAGATAATCATATAAGGTATCTCTCTCTCTCTATTTATATATACGTATACATATTTGTATGTATATATAGTTTCAATCTCTACTTATGTGTTCATTTCTTAAATTTCAAGCTCAATCAATCATCCAATTAACTAATATATACTCACAACAATCAAAACCCTAGAAAAAATCAGAATGAATACCATCAAACCTCAACACCAACAATTACAAAATCTTCATGCAATCCACTAACCTCTAAATCCCAACTCATGCCTTAACCTAGAAACCCCAATCTCACCCTTCACTCTCTCAAACGAACCCTAATTCCATCCCGAACCCTAAAAGCCCTAACGCTAAATTACAAACCTCCCGCTCAAGATCTATAATCGAATCACTAAAAGAATTAGCTCAAATATTAGCAAACTGGGTCTTCTGTTTTGACTTCATCAGAGAGAGGAGGGTGTTTTGGGGGCATTTGAACACACATTTAAGTTAACTAATAGATTGACCCATCTTTGGACATAAACCATTTAAAATGGGGGCCAAATGTACAATACTATAAATTTTGATTATCAAAACTAGTTATAGCACAATTAGTGGGGTTAAAAGCCAAATAGCCCAAATTTTAATGAAGGAAAATGAACATATATATATATATATATCAAAGTTTTATTACACTCACTTCTAGTTTGAATTTCAAGTTAAAATTTTGTGAAAATGAATGTACTTATTTTAGAAATCATTTCCGTCAACTTTTATGAAAAAATTTGTTCATGTGGTTCATAAAATAAACCCCATTGAAGGAAATTTAGGGAATATGAATCTCAAAAAATTCGTTCATGTGGTTCATAAAATAAACCCCATTGAAGGAAATTTAGGGAATATGAATCTCAAAATGATTTAGGGAAATTTAGGCAACTTTTGAAATTTAAAATATCAGGGAAACATTGTAGCTAGTTTCATAGTTTAAAGTTTAATCTGTCATTTATATTATTATTTGAAGAGATTTAGTTCCATGTCATGTCCACATCACCAAAGTGTCGCCAGCAGCCATTAACCTTTTTAAACTGAGGTTAATGGATGTTTAAATTGCAATACTAAACCCACTTTAAGGTTAAAATTGTTAATTTATTGTTTTATAAATTTCTTAATAAGCACTCTCTTGCGCAATTCCACTAGGCATTCTTTTTTCAAGACTTGTATCAAGAAGCTTTTATATATATATATATGCCCGTTAGGAAAAACATACGTGCGTTGATTTATTTATATAAATCTGAAAATTACAGATTGTTCATGACTTCTCAAAATTTGATATGAAAATTTTATTTATCATTTGTTTGAATGTCACATTAGAACATAAGTTTTTGGGCAATTTAGACTTAGGTATTTTTATAATGGGCGAAATTAAACTCATGTACTCTTTTGTTTTAAAATTAGACTTTGGCGTAATTCTATCCACCTCAGTTAAAATTTAAACAGAATTTAACTATGTGAAATTTAATTTAACTTAATCATAGTTTAAAAATATCTAATCCTTTTAAAAAAATAAAAATAAAAGGAAGAAAGAGAAAAAGAGAGAGAGAAGAGAATTCCGATGAGGGTCGACCCACCATTTATTTTAACTTTGGGCAGAACCTGGATTAAAAAATGCTTAATTAAACCACATTTACAGCCCTAAATTTATAGTTTTGGACTTAATAATCTCAAGAACACACATTGCGATTTTTCTTGAAAGCTCTCGCAAAAATGGCGTCTTCATCACTATCTTCAATCATCGCCTCCTCTTCTCTTTCATCTACATTATTCCCTCACAAATCCTTCAAGCGATCATCATCTTGTTCATCCGTACCCATCACCTCATTCCCTCACGCTTTGAGAGCCTTCACAAGGAAACCCATATCAGTGAATTACGAGAGAAGATACCCTCGGTACTCCTCCATTAAATTCCAAACCCTAGATTTTGCGGATTCATTTTTCGATGGAGAATTCGAAGAGGAAGATGACAACAGCTATGACGATCCAATTTTACCAGTCTGGACGGACACGGACTTCGAGATGAAGGAGGAGCCTGAGTGTCCGCCGGGTCTTAGAAAATATGAGACGATGGTCGTTTTGAGGCCTGATATGTCTAAAGATGAGCGGATTACTCTTACATAGAAGTATGAAGAGGTACATTCAAATTTCTAGTATTTGTGCTTCTCTTAATTCTATGAATTTTTGTAGTATTTAATTATTAATTTTCCGGTGGTGGAGCAATGGTTTAGGGAAGGGAATGGTGGTGGTGGTGGTGAATATGGTGGCGACGGCGGCGGTTGTGAAGGTTGTTAGTGATCGGAGGTGGAGGCAGGGCCGGCTTGAGGGAAAATGAGGCCCCAAGCAAATTTTAATTTTCACGAAAATTGGGCCCTGTATCATTGTCTTCTTTTTTAACAAAATAATCTTAAAATCATAACATTTAATAATTTGAAACTAAAAAAACAACCTTAAAATCTTGGTTGGTGAGTTGGTGCCCTTGGTGGCTTGGTGGACTTTCGGAGGCTTGGTCACGTGGGTGGAGCCGTGGTCACATGGGTGGAGCCATGGAGCGGTGGTCGGTGGAGCCGTGGAGAGGAGGAGTCAGAGAGGAGAGGAGAGGAGAGAGGGGAAAACGGGAAAAAAAAGAAAGAATGAGGCCTCTCTCAGTCACTCCAGCGGAAAAGAAAAAGAAGAAAGAGGGGAAATTGCTCTCTGCCTCTCTCTTTAACTTAGTTTATTTCACTTTTCAAAATGCCCCCTCAACTTTGATTCCTTACAATTAAATACCTAATTTTTTTTGGTGCCCTCTCTCCATGTGGGGCCCTAGGCATTTGCCTAGGTTGCAAGCCCTCTTAGCCGGCTCTGGGTGGAGGGTGGAGATCGGAGGTGGAGGTGGTATTGATGAAGGATGGAGGTGGAGGAGATCGGACATAGTGTTGATGAATTAATTTCTTTTCCTTTTTTTAAGAAATGTTTAGGAAATGTTAACTATAGGTGGATTTGGTGGGTTAAAGGCACGTGTGAATCACGTGTCTGTTAATTTTGGATGGAAATTGACAGAATTTGCACCAAAATATAATTTTGAAATAAAAGAGTACCTAAGTCTAATTTTGCGCATTATGAGAGTACGTAAGTCTAAATTGCCCTATGTTTTTTGTTTGAACATATCATATGCATAATGAATTTAATTTGAATAATTTTACCCTTACTTTCTTATTTTATAAAAATGACAATTTTTAAAGACATAATATTAAATTTCACAATTTATAAAATAAAAATTAATCTAGATAAATCAATACGCATAAAATAATTTCTAATTGGGAAAATTATAAAAGAACATGAGATAATATTATATAAAATATCTCATCATATATAGTAGCGGTTTTGCATATCCACAAACCAACCATGTCGGTTTGCTTATCGAGCCGATGGTTATCTCATTCACTTTTACATATAATTTTTAATAAAATTTTGTATAGATAATGTACTTATCATATCATAAATATTATTTTTACCAACATTATAAAAAAATTACTCTATTTAACACTAGAACTAAATTTATTGGACGACAGTTAACCCGAATGAGAATGGAAAGGAGTTGACTCCAATAAGTGTCACGAATTAAAGAAAAAAAAACTTTATTAAAATAAGTGTCACGATAAATACTCGTGGGAAGCAAACCCAGTCGATTCAAGATCGTGGCAGTGGCTAACAACAAATTTGTGTATCTATAATCGATAGATTAGTCGCCAGGTTTACTACTGTACTGTACTGTCTAGGGGTAGACCTAGGGGGACAGAGCGGGCTTTAGCATAGGGGAAAGTTTTGAAAAACTTACTAGCACTTGTAAAAAAAAATAAAATAAAATTAGTTTAAGCCCACCCATTTGCTAAGTTTTAGTCCACCCGTTAGCTCATCTCAAATATATATTAGCTAGGGTCCGTAATAGATGAATTCAAATCATTAAAAACTCATCGAACTCAACTTTGTTAAATACTTTTCATTATGTATGAATTCAAATATTTAAATTATGCTATTATTTTTTTTTTTCACTATATAGTTATACTTTCAATATTTTTTTTATGATTTTTTTGTCTATTATTATTAGCCCACTCATCGAAAAATTCCTGGGTCCGCCATTAGTACTTTCCCCTACTTAATTTTTGTTGTTGTTCTTCTTCTAAGAATCTTTCTTTCTGGTGTTCTTTTTGCTCTAACACTTCAATTAGATGTTAGAATTTTGTGTTAGATTTTTTTTTGGTAATTTATATCATTTTGGTTTTTTTTTTTATTGATGGGTGCAATTTAGATCATTCTGGGCAAAAAGTTGCAATTTTTCAGAATGGTGCATTTAACAATCCGGGAAGAATTTGCCAAATTCAATGAGTTAGTAGAATATGCCCTAGTTTTATGCCCAAAGACCCAAATTAGAATCTATATAATAAAGGGTCAACCTTAAAAATGTAGGGATAAAAGACTGCATGGTTGAGATTTAAGATACTTTTTTAATGGTTCATAGCGCCTTTGACAGGGTTTACAACCTAATATCTACATCTATCTATATAGGTGGCATTATTGCCGAAGCAAATATTGTTATTGCTTGAGCAATGCACCACAACAAAAGCATATTGTACAACTTCTCATATGGTTACTTGTCTCTCTCTCTCTCTCTCTATATATATATATCTATATATATATATACATACATATATATATATATATATATCTATATGGGACGTAATGGCTTTTGAATCTTAAAAACGTATGACAGATAAAGAATTGTATGACTGAGATTTAAGATAATTTTTGAATTACTGGTTGTACCATTATCACGGGTTACAACCTAATTAGAATATAATTTTTGTAATGGTTGATATTTGCAGCAGTGAGTACATGGCTTAAACAATCCTCTGGGAATGAACTTTTGATTTTGCTTTCATAATTTTTTTTCCCATTCTTTTTTTTATTATAAAAAGCTGTGAATATTTTACTCCCACTCCAAATTTATTTTGCCTGTTGCTCATATTAGAAATCTAATCTAAATCATATACATTAAAAAAATAGCCCTTTCTTTATTGCTACTAATTTGAGGCCTTTTAGTTGATGATTTGGTTGATTGAGGGCCTGTTTAGTTGCGTAAATTATTTAATTTTATAAATTGATTCATTTTAAATTGATTGATTTCAAATTTGATAACTGTGAATTTATTTATTTTTAATTTACATGCGTTTGTAAAATTTAAGTATGAATACAAATTGTTGACCTACAAGTCACTAATCTTGTTTTGATAATAACAATAACATTAATCATGTATAATTTAACTAAGTTGATATTTTAAATAATAACCACAACTACTTTTATTATACGTAGCCAAAACCATTGAGCTGGTACCGAGATCATTCTCCTACAAGTACACAATTACTTTAGCCTTAGATCACACACAACAACTTGATCAAAGAATAACCACAATGGCATATCAATGAAGATCAAAAGTTCAAAGCAAGTGAAGAACTGAAGAAACTCTCTAAAACGCTCGAAGACTCGTTTATTTTAAGATTGAGTGAGTGTTTAAGTTTTCTTTGTAAAGGCTCTTGCTTGATTATAATTAATAGCTCATATACATTATTCTTACATTATTAGATTGATCATAACCAAGTTTGAAACTTGTTTGTAACAAAATCATTTTCAAAAACTCATTCTTACAAAACCGATTTTTGAAATAAATTATTATTAAATTCAAATGGCGTTATTTGAGTTCTCACGAAAATAGGTGTCTTAGACCATTTGCACTGGGTAGGGTAAAAATCTAAATATACATATATTGATGCCCCATCGGTTAGTTTAAAAATGTAAATTTGGAGGAAAAAGTGTAAAGGGAAGATATATTTACAGGCCAACAATATTATACCTCGCAGGATGAATCATATACCGGGCTAGTGAAATTACCCTTCCACGACACATGATGTGTCGGGAAGCATAAATTTTCCACTCCCACGACACATCAAGTGTCGTGTGAGGGCATGGATTTTTTTGCACTCCTCAATCGTCATATTTCTCCTCTTTTCTACTTTTCCATTGTCAATCATGTTTCTCCCCTTTTCTTTCTTCTTTTTCCTTCCTCAAGTAGAAATAAAAGACAAGCAAGACACACGATTCTTCATATACTCTCTCCACTCTCTCTCTCTCTCTCGAGCAGAAAGAAAAGAAAAGCACTTCTTTTTCCTTCATCTTTCTCCCGTGTCGTCATTTTTTGTTTCCACTTTCTCCAAATTCTTCATATACTCTCTCTCTACTCTTTCACAAATTAATTCCATTGGCACGACACATGATGTGTCGGCCAAACTCACAGATTCTCCCCCGACACTTGATGTGTCGTGGGGGCTATTTTTACATTTTCTCCGCTGCATTTTCATCTTCATTAATAGGCTAAATACCCACTTTTACACTATATTTTTACACCACCCATAGGAGATGGTCTTAGGAACCTATATTTGAACTTCCTCAAGCATCAAAATTGATTTTATAGCTAAATTACAAAAGTGTAAAAATTGGGATTTTGGCTAGCAGGACAGTGTTGCTCATTCGATTGATGAGGCTTGTTTCAATTGACTGAGGGGCCATCAGTCGATTGATGAGCTTTGCTCAGTCGACTGAGGCTTTAGAAACTAGCTGTTGGATTTTTGATTTTTTTACCATTTTTGGCACTAAACCTTTACCCACTCCCTACAAATGGCCATATCTTGTCTTGGACTATATATATATACTATCTAAGACTTATTTAAACACTCTTGAATCATTATAACTCTCTATTCTTCATTTATATTCAATATTCAAGATTCAAGATTCAACAACATAGTTTTGATCAATCATTATCCTTTTGAGCTATAAATTGTGATCAAATTTGATATCTATTAGTGTGAACTTTATTTGTAATCTTTCAAACACTTAAGAGCTATTATACATTGGTGTTAGCCACTAAAACTCATTCAAATCATATTTATGAGAGGTGTATCTCATAGTTTAGCAATAGTGATTTCTTATGTGAGTATTGTGAGTGAATCAATACTTGTAAGAGTGTGTGAGAAGAATACACTTGTAGAGGTTTGTTCTTCACTCGGAAGAAGATTGGTATTAGTGGAATTTCTCGGGGGCACTACTCGGGCGCGGACGTAAGGTCTAATCAACCGAACCACATGAACAAAATGACTTGGAGTCATTTAGTTTAATCATTCTATCTCTAAGCTCTTTACTTTATTGTTTGTGATTGGGATTGCTTGCTTGTTTAGCTTGTTGCTTGATATAGACTCTAAATTCTTTTGAAACATTTTCAAAAACCGAATTAAGTTTCAAAACCCTATTCACCCCCCCATCTAGGGTATTTTCCGGCCTACACAAATATTATGAATTGACTTATTTCAAGATGTTTGGCAATTAAAATTTGAATGACATAAATTTGTTAAATCTTAAGCACAACAATACCTTTTATACACACTTTTGTTTTTAAGTACCCAATTTCTTTTACTTTTTTTACCAATATAAAATTATTTTAATTATGTTTCTATTACTAAAACTAATTCTAAGAGTAATCTAACCAAAAATATAGAATTTAAATACAAGTAAAGAAACAAAATCAAAAGTCAAAACCCTAAAATGAATCCACACACATACCTATATTATTATTATTATTATTATTATTATTATTATTATTATTATTATTATTATTATTATTATTATTATTATTATTACCGATATAAAATTATTTTAAAGTGCCTCAACTTAACATATTTGATTTTTTTTAAGAAGCAAAAAATTCAACCAAAGCTAAACCACACAATCCAAGACAACCTCCAAAAACCACGAAGGAAAGCGTAAGCATAAAACCATGATATAATACAATCATATAAATAATAGAATATGAGCCAAACTTTAAAATATATCATAATCAATATAAAAATTGATACCCTGTCTAAATTCAAATTCATAAAATAGACAAACTCAATTACATAAGATAATTCCAAATTCTTTTTTCAACACATTATAATGATTCTTGATTTGAGGTACATTCAAATTCGTATTAAACTTATTATGTATAGCATGTGTGACTCTTCGGTAGACTTCACTCTTGAACCCATTTTGAGTGATTCTTCATCCATTATAATAATCAATTATAATGCTCAATGAAAAGTGCCCATGTGTGCATCACGTAATGGCATCCATTTTGCCTTCGATCGGGGGTTTCCATCTTATCTTGTGAATTGTCATTAGGCCTTCCAATCATATATGTATATAAATAAAACAAGGTTACTAGATTAACAATGAAAAATATCTATTGGACTAATATAAGTATTAATAACTAACATGAGTATTAATTTCAATGTCTGGTGATGTAGGAGTGGTAGGTAGTACTAGAAATAGTGGTTAGCATTAGCTCAATTGATACTTTCATTCCTTTTTATGTAGCACAAGTCCAAATTTAAATACAATACAAGCCAATTGATGAAGAGTGTCCCTATCTTTTTAACAATTACTTCACTTGGGCATTTCGTCGAACATATAGCGTGCATTACCAAAACCCACACAATTACCAAAGTTAACACTTAAACAAAGCTCCAAAGTAATAATACAAAGAAAAATAAGAGGAAAAGACATTAAACTACTCCCACTAATCTTATTAAAGATGATTTCTGAAAAGAAATAAATGAAAATATTACTCATCTTAGCAATTGTGAAACAAATGAAATGCAGAAACACCAATTTCCATAGAAAGCAAATTAAAATGCAATGATGTTCCGTATAAATAATAACTACCATAAACTAGCCCTCAATTAAAGAACCCCCAAAAAAAAACTAAAAAAAATCATGACATACAAAATCAGAAAGTTTAATCTACATAGAAGCTTTTCAATAATAAAACCAGAGGCAGATTTACAAGAGGAGAGAGAGGGAGAGAGAGGGGATAGACTTACCAAAGAGAAGAGGTGAAGAACGATGGCCAACAGGTTTAGGTCAATAGTGGAGAGTGAGAGGCAAATTATCTAATTTAAGATTATTGTATTTTAGGTTGGAGGTGTAATCACCTTATTCATGTTTTTAGTAATTAACTCAATTTTTTTAATTTTAAATTAGATAATTTTTACAACCAAACATCAAATAAATTTACTCGTTGCGTACGTACCTACATGGAATTGTTGCCACAAAAACTACTATTTAAAAATATTATAGGAGGAATGAACAATGGAAATTATGGGTTGAAGATGGGGCGGATAATTTTATGCTTTTATGATCGCAAAGAATGATGATGTTTTGAAGGATCACGTCAGACATGGATCCCTTGCTCATTCATAAGCTACATTTGGTCACTTCTTTAAGAATGTGATTCTTATTAATAAAGAATGGAGGGGTGTTTCAAGTTAAAGTTGTTATACTCTTTAATCAATTTTACTTTTATATGCGTTGCTTCTTGTATATATATATATGTTTTGATAAAAAAAACAGGACTTAAATATTGTTGTTAAATATAGAAGTAGGGTGTGACATACTTTTTACCTAAAAATTGTTAGTGATTTTGGTAGATGGTAACAACATAAACACAACTGCACTAACAAAATGCTTTACAACTCTTGGATGGTAACAAATGAGAAGTCCTAGCTATTTATAGGATTCCACTTCCTTAATGGATGGGGGAGATCTAATATAATTGACGATTTGGATCGATGTTCTGGAATGTTTTAAGATTCTCTACAAATCTATACAATTTTAGGTTATTCTTCCAAGTATAACAATTTAGATATTTTGGTGGCTTCCAGGGATTTCTCCACCTTCTCCACTTATCTAGCTTACTCCAGTGTGTTTTGGCACCTTCCACAACATGGTTCCTCCAATCTTCCTTAGGACATTCTAAAATATCTTTAAGCCTCCACCATCGGTACTTAGCCATGTAAATGGGACGTCCTTGTCAATTTACTCTAGATTTGGCGGCACTGACATTGAGCACACACTATAGGTAGTCAATCCTAAAGTTGCATGCTAAACGATCTGAAGGAGGGGAATTGAAGTTCATAACTGGTAGTGATTTACAAAGGTACTGCAGTAGGATAAAGTTTACGTATAAAAAAATATCTATGCAGTGTTTGACATTGTTCTAGTTGATGCTGCTATAACAAAGGAACCTTTATTTTAATAGATCTAGACATGAAGAACTTGGTTCAATTAGCCAATACAAATGAATGGTTCAAATTTAATTTCAATTATAACTTTAGGGATTTTTTTAGCATATCTCAATATAAGTGATAATGTGCATTCTTGAGCACTAACCAAAGTCGTACCATGTGATTTATAAATTAATTAATTTACAATTTAAGGTGAAACCAAATGGGTCCTGATTGTTCTCTACTCCTTCAAATTTAGATTCTTGAACTATTTATTTCTATGGTTCGGATCGTAGTTCTATCCATGTTCTTATTTGAGGTTTTCTTCCTGGGTGGTGTGTTTAGGGGATGTTAAAAAATTTCTTATCCACTTGGACATATATATATATAGGTCTTGCCCTTTTGGCGTTTTTTAATACGCTACTCCATTCATCACGAATTAACTCCAGTTTGACTTTCACATGGTTTTAAAAACACGCAAATTTCAACCTAATCTATCGTGAGTTATGTACATTGATGATGCCTTAAAAAAGAATAGTGGCTCTTAATTTGCGACGAAAATAATGTCTTTTTTTCACTGTTTTGAGGCGTATGCCTTAAGGCTAAAGACACAAATATTCTTTTGGAAGAATAATCTTCCCCTTTGCCTTTCATAATGGACATAAGTCACCTATTTATATACATTTCATAATGGTACAATTGTACAAGAAAAGGAAATTTGAATAAAAACAATTGCATCCAAAATTATAGTAATTACTTAATTAAAGGGATTGCACTGAGCTGCCTGTGATTTTCTCATTTAGGAACTTCTAGAATTTTAGAATTGATTTGCTTCCCCTGGAATCACTCTCATGAATTGTAGCATAATATTTTTTGACGTCCTTTTTATTGCGGTAAATCTTAACATAAGATGCGTCAATATCTCCCCGCAAACTGAGCCGTGGATGACTCCAAAGGCCAAGCTTGGTCTGCAATGCATTATTCGCAGCGTGGTAGAGCTTTGGTAAAGACATTTGCCACTTGATTAGAGGACGAGACAAATTTAGTAACAATTTTACCAAAACTAACTTGCTCTTGAACAAAGTGGTAATCAATTTCAATATGTTTAGTATCAGCATGAAAGACCGGATTAACAGTGAGATGTAGGGCTGAAATATTATTCGAGTAAAGATCTGGTGGACTTGAGAGATATAGCCCAGTATCATGAATATGGTAAGTTAACCACATGAATTATACTGCAACGGCAGAAACAAGAGCTATATATCCTAATTCAGTGCTAGAATAGGCCATGATAACTTGTTTCTTGGCAGTCCAAGAGAGGCAATTACTTTCAAGGTAAGTGCAAAATCCAATGGTGGAATGATGTATGGTCGAGCAACCGACCTAATTGGCATCAGAGAAGGCATAAAGAGTTATCGGTCAATTTGCAAGAAGGTGAAAACCAAGAGTGGGGGTCCTTTGAATATAACGAATAATACGCTTTACCATTTGAAAGTGAAGAACTGATGGTTGATGTATAAATTGGCATACATAGTTAAAGCTATAGGACAAATCAAGATGGGTAATTGTAGGGTATTGCAAACCACCAACAATATTGTGAAAAAATGAAGGATTTGGAAATAACTCATTAGTGGATGAGGTTGGGTGTAACTTGGACACCATATGTGTGGAGACAAGCTTACAACCTTGCATCTGGGCTCTTTCTAATAGATTAATAGCATACTTCATTTGGTTGAGAAATAATCCACTTGAAAAGGAGATAACAGAAATACCAAGAAAATAATGAAGCAGCCCGAGATCTTTTAGGGCAAATTCTTGATGGCCCGAGATCTTTTAGGGAAAATTCTTGATGTAGCTGATTGATAAATTTATGAAGCATGGAGGAGTGAGATCCTATTACAATAATATCATCAATATATAATAATAATAGTAGTGTGCCTTGAGAACCATTACAAATAAAGATAGAGGAATCTGCCGAGCTATAGAAAAACCATTGTTTATTATAAATTTGTTGAACTGCTCAAACCACGTACGCCCTTAGGGCTTGTCGTAGATTACATAGTGCATGTTTTAAAGGAAAAACATGATTAGGGTGCGTAGGATTTTTAAAACCTTGAGGTTGCTCCATAAAGATAGGTTGAGTTAATATTCCATGAAGGAAAGCATTTTTAATGTCTAATTGATGAATTTCCCATATATGAGCTAAAGCATCTATATGAACAAGATGAATTATAGCAGGCTTAATTACCGGAGAGAAAGTTTAAAAAAAGTCTAGACCCAGAATTTGGCTAAACCCTTTGGCAACAAGAAGGGCATTCAACTGTTTGAGAGAACCATCAGATTTGAGTTTAGTCTTAAAAACCCATTTAGAGCCAACAACATTCATATTAGAAGACCAAGGAACTAAATCCCATGTCCTATTCGGATAAAGAACAGCTAATTCCTTTTCCATGGAAACTTTCTAACCGAAATGTTTAAGAGCAGAATTAACGGACTTTGGTTCAATCGGTATAGATGAAGCCAACAAGCAGTAATCTAAATTAAAATACTTGGAATTAGGTTTTATAATTCCCGAATGACTGTGAGTAACCATTGGCAAATGGGAGTGCTCGTGATTAGGCGGTGCAATGGGGCGATCTTGTGTAGGACATGTGGTAATTTCATTACCTTCATTTGCAATAGCAAAGTGATGTTCAGTCGTAGATGAGTTATGGTCCATATTGCTTGATTAAGATGAGAGATTTAATGGAGAGTCAAGGGTTGCAATTATATATGTGGAAGATGGAGTAGTGGGAGGCACCAATGTAGTCTGGGCATTATCACTAGCAGTAGCATATGAGGGTGGAGGTTGAACCATAACATCACATGAACCACCAATGGTGTATGGTAGCTTGTATTATTTGGCTCAACATTTTTTGGTGGAATAGGTAGCCATTCAGAGAACTCAATCAAATTTGTAGTAGCATAAGAACTTTTATAGATTAAGCCGGGATCTTTAAAAGGAAAAGATAATTCATCAAACACAATATGCCGGGACAGACAAACTTGATTTTTTGGAGGATAGTAACAAAGATAACCCTTATAATGTTCATTGTACCCGAGAAAGATGCATTGGAGGGACTAAGGCTCGAGCTTAATTTTAGCATATTCTCGAAGCCAAGGAAAACATTTGGTACCAAACACCCTCAATGAATCATAACCTGGGTATTTATTGAACAACGCCATAAATGAACTTTTCCATCCTAAGACTCGAGAAGGTTGCCTATTAATTAACTACAAGGCAGTACCAAAGGCTTCAACCCAAAAGTGCTCAGGTACATAAGCATAAAGCATCATAGTAATGTTGTAATTATTAATAATTAATCACGCCACAAATCTTAATTCAAATAGTGTATATTAATAACTAAAGATAATATGATGAGAAAAAAAGTAAGAAAATGGATGATGGAGCACATAATATTTAACAAACGAAGATTTCACTAATTTTTTAAAAATGATTACAAAATATATCATAAGAATTATTGCACTCAAAGCTCTCATAGAAGAAGAAAATCAACAGCTAGTCCTTTAACCTCTCTTACAATAAGATGAACTATTCCAACAAATCCCCACAGAAAGAAGGATTATTCCATACCTTAATCTCTTGAATGATTCTATTTATATATAGTGATATAATAGAGTCCATCCAATCTAGAATAAGGTAAAAGCAATCATACGTAAATAAGGAAACTATTAACAAGGTAATAGAAACCAAAATAAATAAGGAAACCAAGTTTAATACGGAAATTAAGTCTGATAAGGAAACTAAGTTTCGTCCAAGTGCAAAACGACTTTTGTACCTTTCCCGCATATGTGCAAAAGTGCTTTTACAACTTTCCAAAATGCAATCCAACTTCTCTGTTTTACTACAAATTTGCTTTTGCACTTTTGCAGCAAGTTTGATTACAAGCCAAACACAACAATACATTTTCTAGCAAAACTCATATTTTCTTGGGTTTGTAACCGAACAAAGCACAACAATTACCACCTTTTGTGAAGGGAACAAAACCAACTACTATCTTCCATCTTCACCTTGATGAAACATGGAATCTTCATTTGCCTTACCATTTATAAGGACCACTCAATCATCTATGTCAATAATCGAGCCACACCCGATTATCTTTATGTTGATAATTAGACCATGTCTATCCTGAACATCTTCACTGGCATGTATCTCTGAGTCGTCAATGGTCTAGAGCTATCACCTAAGCCATAACTTTTCCTTACTGCGTTTGCACCACCGAAACATATGCTTCTTGGTCCCCTAGCACCATCATGCACAACTTTCTTATGCAATTTATATAAGCCCCCCTAATGACTTGCCTTCAAGACCACATCGTCGCCATGATACATGCTCATTACTCCACCTTGAGTAGAGTACCACATACCAAGTTATTATAATCTAGAGAGACTGATTAAATTCTACTTTATCTCTAGTACATGTCTAACATTTATGATTGTTTGAACTGAGCAATCAAACAATTTCAGGTGGACTTCACCAACTCCATGAACTAGCAATCTGGAGCCATCCCTATGTAGACAAACCCGCTACAATCTTTATATGTGTTATATGATGAACGATTATTGCAAACATGCATAGCGGCACGTCATTCCAAGAACCATCCTCCCTGACCAGTAAGGTTTTTACACATCAGTAGAACATCTAAAAGATCAGTTTCTTTGTCATAAGAAGCAATGGTGGAGCCAGGATTTCAATTTAGTGGAGGCTTGACTACCACCAAGCAAAAAAAATAAAAAAACAAAAACTACAAGAAATAATAACACAACAATATATATACACACATTTATATTAAAATATTAAACATCTATTACAAAAAGAGATGTCTAACAAAACCATATACAACATATATACTAAAAAAAGATGTCTAACAAAATATATCTATACCAAAAAAAATGTCTAAAAAAAACATCTCTAACCAAAAGAGATGTCCAAAAAAAGAACGAGTTACATAATTTCTCTCCGGGCCTTCATATTCTGAAAACGTTGAATTATAATATTTATATAATTATAATTTATACATACTCAATATTCTCAGTTGACTCAACCAATTTACAATAAATCAATTAGGGCATTAATTGGGGAAAAAACAATTAAAGTACCACATTCACAAAATCAAATAGACAAAAATAATCTTAAGACTTAACCTAACTTAATGCCTCAATGGCTAAATCAAAATTTCAAAATCAATATTTTATTTTAACATATGTTCAATACCTTAATGGCTCAATCAATGCCTCAATAATATAATCAATATAATAATATAATCAATACGTAAATGGCTCAATGCCTCAATGGTTCAAATAAATCATAAAATGAAGTATTGGAAAAAAAAATAGAAACTTACACACAAAAGTTGGAAATAGCAAACGGAGAAGAAAATAGTGAGTTTCTTTATGAAATAGAAGACGTTGAAGAATGAAGAAATGAACTTCGTGCCTCCATGAGTTTCTTCCTTATTTTTTTTCCTTTGCTGTTCTAATGTTCTGCTAGAGTGCCAGGCGGTGCTAGATATTTTGCATTTTAATTAAACATAATTGCATTCTTATTCCCATGGTTTTGAGACTTTACAAATCCAACCTCGAACTTTAAATATTTACACAATAGTTCCTATATTATTATACTTATAAAACAAAATCCAAAATTCTTGTGGAGGTAAGCCCCCATTGTCACACAGTCTTTCCGTCACTGATAAGAAGTCATCGCAACGATTGCGGCTCCATCAGGTTTATTAGCCGCTTTTTCTTAATGCCATCATTCTTCCTTGGGCAGTCCCTAACACAGTGGCACGGTTCACCACATTTAAAACAATATCCTTTAAAGATAGTCTTCAATCCTTTGCTAAAACATTTTTTTCCATTCACTACAAACGCCCCTTCTTGAGTGGTATTAATTCGATCTCTCTTTCTCACTATCTCTTCTGCAGACAGAGCTTGACACACATTCGAGGTGGTGAAAGATGGTTTACTCATAAAGATCTGAGTTAGCATCTCATATGAATCTGGCAGAGTCTAAATTAGTTGCAAGGCTTTATCCTGATTTTTCAATTCTTTACCTACAGCTTTGAGTCTTGAGCATAATGAATCAAAAACGAAAATATGATCCATAATCGGAGTATTATTTTTTATCCTCATGTCGTGAATAAGACCCTTTATATAGATCTTATTCATTATCGTCTTAGCCATGAACATATCTTGAAGAGACTTCTATAGTTGTTCTGCTGATGTCGCCTCCTTGATTGCAGCATGACCTTGAACCAAAAAAAAATGTCGTGAGATGGAGACGAATCTCTGACAAACACTTCTTGTCTTTTTTTTCACTTATCATTAATTGCCTTAATTAGTTCAACATCATTCGAATCCTTCTTCTTTTGTTCTATCGGTGGTGGACCTTTAGGGCATCATTCAAATCTAGCACTACGAGATAGTTTTTCATACCCATCTGCCATAGGCTGAAATCCATGATTCCATCGAACTTCTTTTTCTTATAATATTTCTCAATTATAAAACACATCTCATTAAATACCACCCTTTGATACACTTGTTATTATTAGTAATTAATTATGCCACGGATTTGTATTCAAATAGTGTATATTAATAACTAGAGATAATATGATAAGAAAAAAACAAGAAAATAGATGATTGAACACACAATATTCGATAAACGAAGATTTTTCTAATTCTTTGAAAATGATTACAAAATCTATCACAAGAATTATTGCACTCAAAACTCTCACGGAAGAAGAAAATCGATGGCCATTTAATCTCTTTTTCATAACAAGATGAACTCTCCCATTAAATCCCCACAAAAAGAAGGATTATTCCACACCCTAATCTCTTGAATGATTCTATCTATATATAATGATATAATAGAGTCCATCTAATTTAGAATAAGGTAAAAACAATCCTACATAAATAAGGAAGCTATTAACAAGCGAATAAAAACCAAAATACACAAGCAAACTAATTTTAATAAGGAAACCAATTTTCGTCCAAGTGCAAAACGACTTTTGCACTTTTTCAGAATGCAATCCAATTTCTCTGTTTTACTGCAAATTTGCTTTTGCACCTTTGCAGCAAGTTTGATTACAAGCCAAACATAACAATCCGTTTTCCAACAAAACTCATATTTTCTTAAGTTTGGAACTGAGCAAAACATAACAAGTAAGACCAAGTTCGGTGATATTTCGATGTTTTCATTCGGCTAATCCACTTTGTTCAAGAGTGTAAGGACATGAAATGCTGTGCTCAATTCCATGGTTCGATAAGTGCCTTTTAAACTTGTGATCAATATATTCACCACCACCATCGGATTGAAAAAGTCGATTTTTCTTGTTAAATTGAGTGTGGATATATTTTTCAAATGAAATGAAGCACTGCAAAAATTTGATTTATGCTTAAGCGGATAAAACTAAAGATACCAAGTGTTTTCATTAATAAATATCACATAGTAACGAAACTGTTGAAACGAAGTTATTGGCGATGGTCCCCATATATCATTATGAATCACACCAAATGGTTCATTGCAAAAGTCATCTGTTTGAATAAAAGGAAGACGACGTGCCTTAGCCATTTGACAGCTATCACAAACAAGATTAACCTTACTCTTACTTGTGCTTACAATAAGCTAGTTTGCTTTTAAAAAAATCAACTACTCTTGTTTGAGGATGACCAAGTCGTTGGTGCCAAACTTCATCGCTTATAGACCAAAATCTAGTTGCCCTTTGGCAGTAAGCTATATAGACCTCCATTCCTATTTCCGGATGCAATCACGCTATTTGTTTTCTTGTCCTTTATCACGAACCCACTTGAATAAAATTCAACAACATAAGGATAATTTGAGGTAACTAAGCTAGCTGATAGAATCAAATTCTTTTTAATTTTTGGAACCACCAATACATTATTTAGATGCAATTTAGGATTTCCCATATCTATATTTGTAGAACCAATATGAGAAATATTTAATGCATTTCCATTTCCAACCATCATTTTATCATTACCATGATATGGGACAAGAGTTTTGAGCTTACCAAAATTCGCTATCATACGAGATGTTGCACCAGTATCGGGATACCAAGCCTTATTTGAGTTATCATTCAATGTAGTAGCCGCAAGAGCATGAGCCACATCATTAGGTTGATAGACTTGGTTAAATCAATGCCAGCATTTGAGATCTGTATGGCGTGGTTTATCACAGATTTGACACATTATTTTCGCAGCTGATTTAGTAGGATCATTTATTATTAGATTATACATTGGTCCAACACGCAACTGATGTGATTGATGATTAATGTGAGCTTGCCTTGAATTATGTCCATTGCTTTGAACAAAGTTGTTTTTGTGCTGTGAAAACCTGATGCCATTGCCTTGATTCATGCCAATGCTATTATTTTGTGAGAAAGTACTGCTATTTCCTCGAAGAAAACTACGATTATTGGACATAAAACCATAAGAATTCCTTCTTTTTTTTGTTGTACCCGCGATTATTTTGCTCTTTTCTTGATCTTTGTACAAAGAATGCCATATATGTTATGATTTGGAAGAGGTGATACACTGGGGTTATTAAATTTTTTGATGGTCTCATGGCCTTGTACGAGAGAGATGAGTTCTCCGTATGTTGGAATTGGTGGCTTGAACATTGCAGTGAAAAATGCTTCAGAACCACGACTTAACCCCTTGAGAAGACCAAAAACTTTGTTACGGTCATAAACTGGCTTTCCAATAGCTGCTAAATCATCATAATAATTTTAAAAATCCGAATATATTTGGACATAGTGTAGTTCGTTTTGGAATGCATTTGCAAACTTTGAAGTAAGAAAAATTCTCTCTTGTGAATCTTGAGTGAATGAATCCTCAAGTGCACGCCGAACTTCTGTCGAGGTTTCAAGTCCAACAACCAGCCTGAGAACTTCTTCCGAAAGAGTCCCCGTAATCCATCAGCGAAGAAGTCGACTGACCGCTTCGGTAAAACATAATCTGGGTTCTTTTTAGTGATGCTCACATCACCTTCTTCAGTTGAGGAAGTTTTAGAAATGTACTCTTCTGGCATCGGAAATTTTTCGTTCAAAGAACCCGCGCATTTCATGGCTCTCTATAAGACCCACCCATCATTTGGGTTTTCCATAGTAAGAAGTTATTTTGTGTAAGACTAAAAATACAAATAGGAGTCGTAAATTATATACTCAGAACATTTCCAATGGTTGTGTAAATATTATGGTGTAAATCTGATGTGTCAATCCACTTTTACACAAAACTTGAAGCATAAAAAATTGTACCCTGATGGTAGTTTTGCAAACTCTTGTGTAAAATTTGAAATAACCAATTAATAAGATACCAACACATGTTAAATGTCAATTTAGGCAATTTAATATTATTTTTTCTTGAATTTTTCTATACATAATTTTATCATAACAATGGATATTGTCTTGTAAGTTGTAATAATAAATACGAGGATAGAGAATGCTGGCGTGACAATGCAAATTAAAGGTGTGTTTTACACATTTGTTTAACACAAAATGGAAATTTTAAAAACTGCTGGTGATGAAAAATTTTAAAATTGTATAAATTTTAGACAAAATAAAACTATAAAAGTCTATTGAAGATGCTCTCCCAATGAACATATAAATGGAAGCCGTATTCGAATAAATAGGAGATGGAGATGTGACTATAAATTTATATTAGACGCTAATAGTACTTAAATTACGACTAAAATTCTGGAGGATACTTCTACGCAAAAAAGGCATAACCACTTAAGTTCATTCACACTTTCATAGGTTAGTAAGTATATATATATAGATTTTTAGCTAAGTACAATTAGGAAATGAATGCAAGGGTGAAATAATGTGTCATAAAAAGGTAGCAGGCTTTTCGTCATCAAGATGCATTGCTCTTTAAATTTTGTTGTACATACTATGATTCCTTGGATTTTTTCCCGTAAAATTGAGGCTTACGTCTCGTCTTCCTCAATTCCATCTAAACTTTCTTGGAAATATACGTGAAGTATTTAGCTGTACCGACCAAACTATCTTTTTACCTTTGTAATAGGTTAGTATGTGAGGGTAGGGTAAGCGCGGAATAACCTGCATGGAGTTGATCACAGGAACCAAAGGGAATTGACAATTGAGAGAGGGTTGAAGTAAGAACACATGAACCTCGAGGAGAGGAGGAGAGAGCGCCACACCAGGGTGTACAGAGGGATAGAGAGCTAGTAAAGGTGGGTTATTCGCTTAGGCAAGATGCCGATAGAAGGAATAACTAACAGAAAGGACGATTCAACGACTATAGTTGAAAGGAGGTGGCGGGTTCAGTCATTTCTGGTTTGTATATATGTGTGTTTGTTTTACTAAGCTTATAGATGGAAGTGAAGGAAGCATCAACGGAAGCCATACCTTACCATTCACTAACCCGGTAAACACCAACCGAGATAGACATGGTTTTTTCAAGTCAGTATGTGAAAATCTTGGGGGCTCAAGGTGAGTGCTTTCTTCGCCGTACCTCCGGACTGACTCTGCAAATAACTAAGTTATGTTCGCTTGTGTCAATTTTCAAAATGGTGCATTTAACAATCCATGAATTACTCGTAGAATGACTTAATAACACATGCCCCAGTTTTATGCCAAAATTAGATTAGATTTGGTTAGAATTTTCTTATGGTTGATATTGCAGCAAGGATATGGTCTTGGAGACATTTTTTCTTAATATCTGCCTTTGGAGAGAACATAGATATATTATGCAGTAAATATTAGTTTTCTCGGTGCAGATCAACGTTTTCAATACCGATTGCGCAAACCTTTGCGTTTCGGTTTCAGGATTGGGTAGCATAAGCAATTCAGACATGTAATTTTATAACTAGAAAAAAAAAAACACAAAACATATAATATGGAGAAAAATATAATTGTTGCAATTTATCACATTTTTAGTACACCCATGTCGGGTTTAAATATTGTGTGAAATTTTATGAAGATTATCTACTTGTTATGTTGTAGTGATCATCACTACCAAGTTGAATGAAATCCCATTTTTTAGGGCGGTGTTATTTATACCTCCTATACTTGTCGTAAACACCTTTCTCTGGTAAATTTACTACACTAACACTCCTCTAAGATCCGCCTAATGAGAGGTGAGTGCAGTCACTTACACTCGGTCCACATGGAGAGAGTTTGTTGGTATGAACTTGCTTAACATCAAGAAACAGAGTACTGAAGTGTTTTCCAAATAAAGCCTGCCTAATGAGATGTGAGTGTACTTACATAAACTCAGCTCGAATTGGGAGAGTGTTGCTAAGCACTCGCCTAATATCAAGCAATGGAGGAGGGTGTTTGTGATAAATAAAAGGGTACTAAAATATATTTTTAGTTAAATTTTAGAGGGGGGTATTTGTGACGCATTTAAGGAGTGTAACACCATCCTTTTTTATATGGTATTTTTGATGAGTTCTTTATTTAAAGTTTTGAAATATAGGTCAAGCAAGAATAAGAAAGATATTTAATATTCTTGAAATTTCACGTGAACGTATTTTAAAATTAATAAGTGGGCACCAAATAAACATACGTTCTTTATATATATATATATATATATTTCCCCATCACATATTAATGGCAGCTACAACCTGGAGCACGCATCACCATTAAATTTCCATTAAATTTTAGTAAGGCCGTGTGGATATTTAGAGGTATTGAAAATCTTCTTAGTCACAATAGATCCAATTAATGGAAGCATAATACAACAATTTTTCAAGAACATAAAAACAATATTCATTTAATTAAGGGAAATATATTTTAGTTGAATAACTCAATTTTTAAATGGGCATTACATAACATTTTACGAGTTTAGACTCGGCAATTTTTGTCATCGATTGTCTTATGACATTCAGTAATAAGAAAAATATTCGAGTCTAATTTTCTATCATTTGAAGGTAACAAAAGATAGCTAAAAAATAATGTGCACGTATATACCTTAATCTAGTTTTAACTATCATTATTCTTAATTTAAAACAATTGTGAATCTTTGACCCCTTCCAACATTGAATTCTAGTTTCATCCTTATGCAGAATTGTAGAAGAGTATTATCCGAAAGCATAAACGATAACACAAGGGACACAATTCCGTTTTCAGAACTTTTGAAACCCGTCTAATCACTGTCCGAGATCATTATCTTGTTAACATTGGCGGACCTAGCTAGGGGTGGTAGCGGCCTAGAGTTTTGCAAAAATAAATAAATATATGCATATAGTCTTACGTTATAAAGAAAGATTCCTTAATTTAACAAAAAGGAATGAATTTTTATTTGGAGTGGTAAATAGACGAATTTTTTTATAAAAGTTTGCATAGATGATCACGTCTACCAAATTTTATACTAAAATTCAACATAAATATGGGTGAGATGATTATACAAAATTTTAACGGCTTAAAATGCACGCGCACACACACACATATACATTTATATCAATTTTTCAATACAATAACTTCTAGGTTGAATTTTTTTATGAAATTTGGTAGAGATGATCTACTTACTTCGTTGATCATTGCTGCAAATTTTCATAAAAAAATTCATTTATTTACCCTTCTAAATTGGAATCTCTTCTTTTTGTTAAAGCAAAGAAATCCCTTTTTATAGCCTAATTCTATCTATATATTAAATAAGTTATATACACATGTTTCATTTGCGACTCGTATATATAATATAAGGAATCATTTCTCACAAAAGGTTTTGGATTGGCAGGGCTTGGGGTTAGTTTACAAAGTAGTCAAGATTCTATTCATATTATCAAAGTAACTTTTTACATATAAGACAGCTAAATTTGTTTTACGCGGCACACTAATATCACATATTATCTTTTCTTTTTTTTTTATATATTTTTAACAATTTTCACGCTTTTTATTAATATCTTTTTATTTATGAAAGTTGTATATCCTTAATTTTTTTTTCCACATGTACATTTTACTAATATCTTTCTTATCCATGAAATTTGCATATTCAAAAAAGCACTCCTCAAAATTTATAAAGAGTCATCCACGTTTGATATAATTATCTAAAATAAAATTCAGTAGATGAAGAGCGAGAAAATGCTTAAATACTATCATCTGAGGCAATAATTTTTTTTTATGTTGTTTATGAATACAAAATGTGTGCCAACTAGAGAACAAGATTGTCTAGAATGCTCCGCCACATATTTTAAATATAGAAAAATATCCATCCACACAAACCATTTAGAATGCCCTAAATTTCAATAAACCAAGGCAGCAACTTTTAGACTCAATTCAGGTTTCTCTATTCTAAATGTAGAAGTTATTCTATACAACATCAATAAGAAGGAATTATAAGAAAATAAGAAACCGAAAACAAGACCTATAGCTAGCAATAGTGCAACCTTGATGTTGGAAACCATAACATCAAATTTGTTCAAAACCAGATTAAACTTTGAACAATGCAATTTGTTCAAAACCATAACATCTCCTGGATGAATAAAAGCAAAATCGTACTTAATGTGTTACTCCAGAAATATCACTCATGATTTTCAGATGATATCCTTATCCCAGATAAATCCCTGCACCCAATTCAAGTTTGATCTCATTGTTATTGTTTCAAATAAATAATTGGTAAAAAAAAAAAAAAGCAAATACAATTAGTGTATCACAAACAGTCACTCCCTAACTTTTACACTAACACATGTGCACGTGTACATGTATTTACTTGCACTATCCAACAACAAAACGAGATTGATTGAATTTTTTAATCAAAGGATCATCGAAAAGTACTGTTACCTGGTTAAAGATGGTTAAAAATGGTAAGCGAGGTTGATTGGATTTTTCTGGTGAATGTTCTAAAAATATTATTCAAAATAAGAGGGTAAAAGAATGTAAAATTAAGATGTATGACATTTATGGGAAGAATATTGAAAAAGGCTGGAGAATGGTAAAGCTATAGAAATCTTGAAACATATCAAGAATGTTAAAGAAAATATTCGCAGTTTAAAATATTTGACGGGATGATAATACTTACAAAGATGCTCGAAAACTACGGTTGTCCACATAACCTTGTTGGCCAAAGCCAAAGCTCATGAATTGCGCGCAGACATAATATATGCTGGTTAATTTTGCCTTTTGCAGACAGTTGCGTTTGTGTATAAACATGAAAAAAAAAAACCATAGCTTGCATTGAGTTTTTCACATGGCATTAGTTGTAGTTAAAAAAATAAAATCAGGTTACAGTGAGGGAGAGATATGGGCAGCGTAAAAAACTAAATAATTTTGCTACTTTATCGCCTATAAAGTTGTCATGAAAATGAAATATGTAATTTTCGTAGAGGCTCAATGGGAACTTATAGGCTTGTGGAAGTCTGTTTAATGCAAAATCGAGTTGCCTATGTTCCGCATGTATCAACTATATAACAAAAATTCTCAACCATCCAAAAAGCATGCAAAATGAATGAAAGAGCTAAACTCTGAGAGTGAAGAATGACTTGAGATGCATCAATGGCTAAATATTTATTTTGGCTATTCTTTTCTTTTTAATTTTTATCATTTTATAAGTTGAATGAAAAAACTATGCACTCACATTTAATAAGTAGTATAGATACTTTTACACACACACACATATATATATATATACCACAAAAAATACGTGCAACATCAGCAAGAAGAGGTGACGAGTTCAAATTCCCTGTCTAACCTTAATTTTCCTTATATTTATTCAAATCCTCTACCACCTTCTCTTTTTAAGTATTTATTGATCAATTTTAATACTAATTGATGTTAAGTTTGTAACCAACTTTAAATGTTGATTATAATTAAATTATTGTTGATTTTAAAAGTTTAACGCTAAAATTTTTATGATAAAATTTGTATTTTTTTTTTGGTGTATCTCTTTTACATAGTCTGCCCCTTAAAGAAATCTTGATCTGGCTTCGTCGTTTAGCAACGCTTATACACTTGGTTGTCCACCATCATCCTTTGAGCCATGTAGAAAAAAAATGTTTCGATATGATACTCCTTAAGTTGCTGTTGTATTGCAAGTTCTATTCCATCGCGCAAATTTGCGCTGAAGGTTTTCATAAAAAATTGAGATGTTAAATCGTTTATCTTCCTCAACATAGCTATCGAAATGGATATGAAAAACAGCTTCATTTCGAGATATCCAAACCACCCACAAGTAACCAAATGTTTAAGAAAAGAAACAGAATTATAGTTATGGGTAGAAGTCTCAAGCAAGTTAGATAAATCATAATTTGTCCAATCTATCCAACTAACATCTGCCTGAAATTTTTTAATAGCTGGGCAAATTTTGAAAGCAATGTAAATCACCATCTCACTACTCCCCTCCTAAACAACATAACGGATAAACCTGGTAGTCGATCGATTCGAGTCGTACACATGTCAATTTTCATTGTGTTTCGGGTTTAAGTAAATGACGTTTTTATCTGGTGTTATCGTGTTTTGAATATTATCATTTCAGGTCTTAACAAATTATCCTATATAACCTGTTAAGTACATAAATAAAAAAAAATATGTTTATATATATAACACTATGGCTCTGTTTGATTACAAAGATGGAAAATGAAAATAAATTTAGCTAGTTTGTGTGAAAAAATATAAAATAAGGTGAGAGATGTTACTTATTTTATGAGTATATATCCTTCATCATTCAATGTTTTTGGTGGAAAATTTTTACTCACCACCAAGCAAAGAAAATTTCTTCATGGAAAAACTTAAAAATCAAGAGGATGTCACCTCTATCACTCAATTTATTTTCCATCTTTTGACCAAAATTAGTTCAATTTATTTTCCTTTTCCACCCTACAATCAAATAGAGCCTATATGTAAATATTGTAAACTTACTTTGAATTAACAAATACATGTGTACTACTTATACAAATTATATACATTTATACAAAAAAATTGTAAAAATATGCATGTGCATATATAATATTATCAATATTCTAAAAATCACTAGGCAATCCTAGGTAAGGGGAGGTGGGGACTAGGGGATTAATCAGAGATTAGTTGGACCTAGGTATCGATTTTTGGACCACTAAATATTATACAATTATTTATATAATTGAAGGATTTTAACGGTTATTATCGTGTTAATGAATAATAACTAATCCGACCAGTTAACTTATAATGTTTTATCTGGTCAGTATCAATACGGCTCAGTACTATTAAAGCTTTACCCATTGACTTAAAACTTCTTGTCGATTTGTGTTATCATGTCACGTTTTGTTTTGCCAAGTCTAAATTAACGGAGAAGCGCTAATGTGTTGATCAAATGTGTCATTGATAAAAAAAACGTGCAAAAGAACACTGCCTAAACAATGAGACCAAAAATAGATAATACAGGAGACAACCAGCATGTACTCAACTAATCTAGAATATGGGTAGTCGACTTCTCAGCTGCATTGTAAGCCTTCGGCAATAAAAGAGCAATGATCACTGAACGTAGAAAATAAGAGCATAGGCTAAAGCATAATGATCAAATGATCAAAGATGGAAGGTTAAGCAGGATCTTCTTGAGAAGTGATTTTTGCTTCTGTTGCAGCTGAATCATGATCTTTGTCAACCGGATTTAAGGTAGAAGCATCATGTGTATAAACATTAACTGTACCTTTTGTCCCTTGATCTTAGAGCATTGTTCTTCAAATACCATTGCCATTGATACTCATCTGGATCTAAAGGTTTAGATTGAGATGTAGTTTTAGAAACCCTTGAAGGAGCTTTCAATTCTCTGTTGGCAGCTTTCGTTGCCTTCAATTGCTTGGTAAGAGATAAAGGTTGTTTCTGCCTTTGAGCTCTTGTTTTGATAGGAGATGGAGCATACTCAGATCCACCTGTTGTGGAAGTATGAGATTGAAGGGCAATAGTGCTGCATTCACCCAAAGGAGGGAAATTCTGATTTAAAATGGACGGGTTATTATTTTGTTGAGTTGAATGCATAACTCTAAATTGTTATTCTCACTAAGGCTGCCTCAAATGCAGCATCTGCCCTAACCTCCAAAAGACCGAAATGGCTCTTCGTCAGCCATATTGCCCCAGTCCAAGGTGTGATCTGTGTTTAACTGAGAAGCATGATACTCACTTTCAGCATAGGATTAGTTTCAGTTTCAGAAGCATTAGAGTCCGAGATCCATGTTTTTTCTATCACCACCATCATCCTACATGTGGGGAGTATCTGTTATGGTGTCCAGAAGACTTGTGATTTTTCAAGTTGGCAGTACATGGGAGAGATGTACTGCACCTGTGGAAGGTGTCTGGATGTCTATATTTATAGGGAATGAAGAATAAGAGGAAGCAGAAAGGCAACAGGGGATCACAGTTTCCACTGAGTTAACTGGATTTGTTGAAGCTAGAGGGAGAGAGGGCTTTTGTGAAACTGATTTTTCAGCATCAGTTTTGTCTGATGAAGTGGCCTCTTAGCAGAAGCATAAGCCGAAAATGGGATCTGCAGGAGAATGAATGGGATTTGTTGCTTTGAAAAGATTGTATCAAAGGAGAATGAAAAGGAGTTAAATGAGGAATAGGGACTGAAGGTAGGAGTTATGGATTGTGTGATTGGCAGCAGGGGTTACAGTGTGAGAAGACACATTTGTGAAAGGGTGAGAGGAAGACATGACTGTAGGAGCACGGACAGTGACCTGAGGGTTGACAGTGGGCTGCTTATGCACAGTTTTGGGAGCGTTGTTGTACTTTCTTGAGGTTTCTACATTCACTGACTTTATGCCAACCAATAACTGAGCAGTGAGAACAAAAATCAGGCAGGGATTCAAATGTAACATCAAGTTCGAAGCTGAATTCTTCTCTTTCAACTAGAACTTTTTGCGGCAAAGCGAATCTTAAGTCAACATCCGCTTGAACTCTACAGCAGTGACCAAAAGCATTTTTTAACTCATCTGAAACCTCATGAAACCTTGCCCACACATGGGCAGTGTTTTGTTTTTGACAACTTGGCTTGAAATCCGTAGACCATTGAAGGAGTTTGAATGATCCTTCTTTGATGTTGGTCTGGCTGAAAGACCATATTCTTTGTTTATCTTCATCAGATGCAAATCTGAGCTTGTAGAAACCATTTCCAATGGGACTGAGTGACCACTGTTGCTTAGGTTGCCACAAAGAAGAGAGGGTAAAGCATAAAAATAACAACAATAATCTACATAAACCCAAAAAAATCATAACAAAGAATTAGAATTGGAAATAAAATAAATCAAAGGCGAAGTTCTATGCACGTCACGTTTTTGATCTTAAAGCACCACATAAGGCAAAAGTCTAGTGTAAATGATTAAACTTAATTAATATGCATGTGATATTGCTTATACATAATAATTTAGAGTAAAGGAAAAAAACCTTAGAAAAATACAAAAGAGAATTGGCAAATTTTGGCGAGCTTTTGTGCCAAATATTTTAAAGAAGAGAAGGTTCCGGTCCTGTTTGATCCTCCGCTAATGATTGGAACTAGGCTCTCCTTATAATTGAAAACCTTAAGGTCATACCCCTTCATTCCAAAATTACCAACTACTACATCGTTGTTGGTTTTGCTATTCTTAGGGTTGTATAATAGCAGCTGCATATCACGAGTTTCGAAGAAAAGCGCCTCCCCATTTTCCCAAAACGCAAGCGGTCTGTATACCTCAAGAAGGGGCCGGAAAACGAGATGGTCGGTCCAACACCCCTCTTGCCCCATTAACCATACGTCAATAGATACCAGAATGGTGCCAGAAGATTTGGATATTAACAAAGCAATAGAGTCATTACGCAACAAGAGCTCTAGATTCTTCGAACTAGAAGAACATTTCTCAGGATTCAACGGGGGTGGTGGTATCTCAAGAAACGCCTCCCCCTCCAAGTCAAACAAAACTATTTTAATGCTATTGTCAACTGGGTCACGTGACAACCAGTAATACGCTCCATTCAGATACGTACAAATACGCCGTCCCGTGAAATCATGAAAAAATCGTTTGGATAATATACCCATGACTGAAGAAACCACACCATACGTATCAGTACTAGTGAGATCAAGTTGTCTCCAAGAGTCAGTTGCTAAGGTATACACTGCTGCAACAACTGCATTGGTACGTATCGAAAATTGAAGCCAAACCACCTTAAAATTACTTGTAGAGGGGTCCCACCCAAACCCGAAATTAGTTCCACTCCACATGCAATCCTGATGTAGAACAGGTAGCGGACCTGTATTTAGCCACACTGGATCGTCGTAAGCCCGCATGGCCCAAAAAGTGACGAGACCAGAATTGCGTGGGGCCTGGCTAGTTTGACCCGAAACGGCCCAGAGAAATCAAGTCACTGCCTCTGGCGGTGATGCACGTCGTTTTTCGGCCAAATTCCTTCATTTAGGCCTCCGAATCCGCGTATTTACTATTTAAGGCAGGTATTAATAACGCAATAAGTTGAGTTTGGAAAGTCAGATTTGACTTCCGTCAAATCCCGCGCGATCCTCGTCATCAGCACTGCAGAATCCTCTAATTTCTGCAATTTCCTATTTTTGGCAGTTTTTTCGAATTGTTTCAAATTTGTTTCCTTTCTTATGTTTTGTAATCTTTTATAAGGGAATCGCTTTGTAATCGTTTAGGCAATTTTTAATCTTTAATAAAATTTGAGTGTTTTTCTCTATATTGTGAGATTATATCCCATTTCATAGCTTTCCGCTACGTCAAATCCGGTGGCTGATGGTCGAAGCTAGGTAAAGGGAGGACCCTGAACTCCTTTGTGGCGGGGTTCCAAAGAGCCAAACAATTCCAAAAGCGAGCAAAACGACGACAACATAACACCATAAAAAGGCCGTGCACAGGACCAATTACATCAAAATATCGATAACCCACGGGAGAATCAACAACTTGATGTACAAGGGAGGCGAACTCGGAAAGAAGTTCATTAGGGAACAAGGCAAGAACAGATTTAGGAGGGGCAACAAGTTCATCTGTATGAAGGTCCGGACGACGGTAAACGCAACGATGAACAAGAAGACGGTTAAGATTGTTGTGATGGTGGAAGTGATTGCTAATCAAAGTAGGGCTTTGAATGAGAGTGTACCAGTCCTTACACACACACTTGCAACGCAGTAGGGATTTCACAGGCAGGCTTGAGAGAATGTCAATCAACAAATCTTCCGGCAGATCACAATTGCCACTGCTCCCCATGTTTTTCTTTCAAGAAAAAGTTATCCCTGATGATGATGAGATTCAAACAAGTATTAATATATTAAAAAGAAAATAAATCAAATATGAGATACACAAATAATTTAAACGTTTGTTTGGCATAAATTGGCCTATATTGCGCATAAAAAAAATCAAAGAGTCTAGACCACGCCTGACTGAAGTATGCATGAAATTAACAGTAAACGCCTTCGTGGTTTTACACTTTGCCCCCTTAAGAAAAAGCCCAGCAGTAAACCGCATTCACTTAATTGACTTGAGAAAACCATGTCATTCTTCTAACAGAGATGCAAAATGAAATTAAATACTTCCCAAGCCCATCCAATTGTGTGATTACATGTGTGCGTTTTTTCACCCTCTGTCTCAAATTTAGAGGCCCACTTTCCTTTTTGGATGTCTCATATTGATAGTCCCATTTCCCTTTTGATACATAATCAACATGCAAAATCTCACAATAGAAAATAAGTTGTATGCTTGATGATTGATTAGGTCAAAACTAGAGTTTTCTTACAAAGTACTAAAGTCAAAGCGGGACTATCAGTTTGAGGAGGAGGGAGTAGTATTTAAAGAAAAACTTGTTATGGTATAATCAATCCAATGTTGGCTTTTATGTCTTCCTAACACATCATTCTATGGGATTCGGAGAATATGCAAAATTTACAGAAGGGAATGTTAGGAAGTGCCTTTCTTTCTTCTAACGTGGGACAAGAGCACCAACTTAAGGCAGAATTAAAATTCAAAAGCCACATGCATCAAATCGCGCTTTTCTTTATCTACAACTTAAATCAAAATGTTAGTGCCGTGAAAATTAAACAAAAGTAGGTGCTAAATAAAAAATTAATGCGCGCATTCCAATAAAGAAATATGCGGAAAAGCTAATGCGGCTTTTGCTGACTTCACATTTAGCTGTGTTATTATGCTTGTTCTTCTCCACCGGTCTCTGATTTCTTTGATTCTTTTGTTTTTCGAACAGATTTCCTTTGAATATTTACTCTATCGAAGAGCCTAATTTTTTTATTTTTTTTTCAGAAAATAAATATCAAAGATGGAGATGGAGATGAACCCAAAGATGAATGACATGCATGATTCTGAGTTCAGACTAATTATTTTCATTTTCATTTTCATTTTCATTTTAGTATTAGATTTGGTTTTTCGTGACTAATTGGATTAATGGATCGTCCGATTGGAAATGATAACAGAATGCATAAGTTGTTAGAAGAAGTTCTAAAACATATATACATATTGTATACCACCTAATTACATTATTCCCTCTATGGGGAAGAAAGCAAATTAAGGAACCCGCGGATATTGGCAAAACTACAATTATTGTTAACCAACGAAAATAATTCGTGATAAAGACAAGATACACTTGGACTGGACAAACCCGTGCTCGAAAAGAAAAAAAAATATGCGATTTTTGAGCACGGGTTTTCGGTTTCTTTCCTTTTACTTTGAATCAAAATCACTCGAGTATAACAGAACATTAAGTTCAATTATTTTATTTGTAGCAAACAAGTAGTTAGTTTATTGGACTCCAAGTAAAAATAAGACAATTGGCATTTTCTTTGTTGACAGATAGAAAAAGATAGAGATAGAGTTTTCTATCTTTCTCTATCTCTTGAGAATCTCATTTTGACTAAGAATCCCTGTTGGATCGGATTCTGACGTTGGGGTTTCACAATAATTCCTTCTTTAGCATAAGGTGAGTCTTAATATCTTATTAAAGTTTTAGAGGACAAGCAAACACAACTTAAATGCGGACCATGAACACAAGCATTTCTTAGATTATATTTTAAGATCCAGATAATCCTACTTTTAACATAAAGTGGGCTTTTAAGATCCCAAATAAAATCATTTGACAGCCTCAAATAAAGAGTGCAATCAATGTGACATTACTCATTATAGTAAACAAGTTTTACTCCTAGCGATTGATTAGGTTGAAAATGGTGTATCCTCAAAAAAAACACCAAAAGGGGCAGGACCTCTATATATATATGTTGCACAAACCCTAGCTAAACCAAGCTACTTAGCACAACGCAAAGGATCCAAAACTACTTTGTTACCGCAATCAAAGATAAACCGCACCAAAACCTTTGAGATAATTGAAAACAAACAAATAAGTAATGAGAAAGACAAACTCACCAACAAGCACGCACATATAAGGTAATATCGACACTGCCACAATCCACCGGGTGAAATACTTTACTAATTAATTGAATCGAACTAGAGTACAATGATAAACCCTAGCTTTCTCTCTCTAGACCAACCTTGAATGCTTGAACTGATCTGAGACAATCAACCCCTTTTATAGGGGTTTTCCTAGACCAGATTCTAGTCCTATATGGATTCCCAGTCACACTAGGATTCCAATACAAAGTAGAACAAACAAACCTAAACCAATTCGAATTGAAGACATAATCTAACAATACACTAGCTATTCGCACCACCAATCAAGGAGAGCCAATTTCACAATATATATATACAAGTGAGGAAGAAAATTTTGAATATCCCCCCAAAGCCCAAACAAACATGCAATCCACAACCCGGAAATAAAACCTCAAATAAGCGCATAAGTAAATTGTTCAAAAATCTAAACTTTGAAGGAGTCAATCAGCCAAATCTTCAACAAAAAGGCCTCAAATTTGTTAACTTAAATAAAAAAAAGGCTATCTTTTAGCATTACCAAAGGAACGAAAAAACTAATCTAATACAATCTAATTTGAGCAGAGAACTAACTACGGCATACGGATATATATATATATATATATATGTGTGTGTGTGCGCTGTTTGTTAACTTAAAAACTAACTAAAATCTCAGAAAAAAATTGCAACTTTTATGCCCTAAATTCATCATCTTTAAACAAGAGCGGGCATCTTATTAGAGTTTTTAAGAGCATAACTAGAAACAAAAAAAAATCAGAATGATGAACCTTACGTTACACGTTTTTAGTTGATGACAAAATTCTAACATCTAATTAATGTTTTGAGAGCAAAAAGAAGGAAATTTTAAGACAAAACCATGAGCAGAATAACAACAATAATTCAAAATTGCAAAAAATAAAATAAAATTAGATATATATAAAGAAAGAGAGAGAGAGAGAGAGAGAGAGAGAGAGAGAGAGAGAGAGAGAGAGAGAGTAAAACCAAGGTCAGTTGGAGGCCGGTGAGGAGATGGTGATGATTGGGAAATTAAGAAACAATTGAACTCGTTGGTTTTGAGGGGATCCCATTGGCTGGCGAGAGTGAAAGGTTGTAAATTAATTGAAATACTGAGTTGAAATAACAAACATTCCTTTCGCCAAGTCCCTATACTTCGCCCTTACACTTGTCTTAGCTATACTGGGTATTCCATTTGTGCACTTATGAGTAATTAAAACAATAATAAAAGGAGCCGGGCATAGGTAAATAATCTGCAACAATTTGACACCGTATGTCGGAAATGAAAGTTACTTAAGAAAGCATAACTTCATTAACAAGTCACCCATTTCTATGGCACCAAAAAAAAAAATAGCCGTCAATTATCTCCTAGATAATAGTAGTTGTAGCCGATCTGGGCCAGAGGCAGGAAGAAACCCAACAGCAGATTTGCGAATTGGTAGGGAGGAGTCTTTGCCTTGCCACCACTAGGCACCCCACGAGGAATGGCAGTCGCATGGCGAATGTGATCCGTTTCTTTAAGCAAAGCACCATTGTGGCCACCCTGACGAACATCAAAAGGAAACCCTCATGGCAAACGATATCTCTCATGATACTCGTGAGGATCGGCATATTATAGCTACAGTTAATTTTTTCTCCATATTACATATTTTGTGTTTTTTTTATAGTTATGAAAATTACATGTCCGAATTGCTTAAGCACATTGCTTATGCTACACAATCCTGAAACCAAAACGCAAAGCGTTGCGCAATCACAATTGATAACGTTGATCTACACCGAGAAGACTAGTATTTACCGCATAGTATATATGTATCTAAGTTTTCTCCAAAGGCAGATATTAAGAAATAATATCTCCAAGGACCATATCCTTGCTGCAATATCAACCATTATGAAAATTCTAATCTAATCTAATTTTGGCATAAAACTAGGGCATGTCTTGTTAAGTCATTGTAGGGATTCATGGAATGTTAGCAGTATCGGTCTCCTTGAATTAGTGATGCACATCGATGAATATTAAGACTTAAAAAAGCTAACCTAACCTTTTTGTAAATATGATCGAGGCCTAAGCTTCATAAGCCTCGCGGTGGACAGCCCTCCACAGCGTGAGTCTCAAATCTTGAGGCGAGCCTCGAGACTCAATATCAATACATGATCAGTTATTCCCCACCCACTCAAAATGTTTGTAACGAAAGAAGAGAATTAATCAACCTAAATCTTCTTCAACTAAAGCTTTTAGTGCCTCAAATTAAATTAGTAGCAAGGAAAAAAAAGGGTAAGTATGATCAACATAATCAAACATTTTCAGTTTCCTCTGAACAATTCAATTTGTCTAAAGATTAGATTTCTATCACGAGCAACACACACAATTTCTCAAAAGCTAGAATGAATTTTATTTTTTTTTTATCTGAAAAAAAACCACTTTATTGATAACTAGAAGAAACAAGTTACAAGAAAGTGGATGGTGGACCAGAAGTTCACCCAAATAGAACGGGAAATAAACAGACAAAGCAAAAACGAAACAACGTTCAAACTCCAGAGAAGCAACCACAAGAAACAATCATACAAACTAGCTAATTGCAGCCTCCCAATTGTTGTTGATGACTGAAACGGATAAATCCCGAAAGCATTTAGAAGAGAATGCCCATAATGAAGCTGAGAACTTAATTTTGCTCCAGATATCCAATTCATCCAAACTATGCTCTTCGAAAATCCTAGCATTCCTTTCTAACCAAATGCGCCATGCTACCGCCATACAACAACTTCACAACAGTTTCTCCCTTTTCTTGTTGCCCCTCATGCGCCTGACAGCATGGACAAAAACCCATACTTCCTACTTTATCTTGTACTATATTAATTGCTACTAAAGTTGTTTCAGCTTAACCCTCATTTTTCTACTTCCAAAATAAGCTTTGAGTAGAAGTGAAAAATCACACTATTATAATAAAAAGAACAGAAAAAATTAAAGCAAATAAAAATTCCTCCTTAATGTACAAATTGTAAATCAAAACAAAGTAATAGAAAAAAAAATAAAGAAATCAAAGGCATAAACAATTAGTGGGAAGAATAGTAGCAAACCTGGCAATGAAATGAGGCCAGTCCAGCGATGATAATCAAGATCAATGAGTCGGTTAACAACTTTAAGGGTTCATGGTTGTGGAGACAGAGCAGCGATTCGCATCAGTCGACAAAATTAGCAATTAGGCAAAGTTCTATGACATCACAATTGTGATCTTAAAGCACCAAATACTAGATTAGGTTCTTAGCTTAAAATGTAGACAACATATAGCATTTGAACATAAAATTTCACATGCATAAAACAACTTAACTAAAAATAAGGCTTGACAGCGAAAGCCACATATAATTTACATGCTTCAAGAGAAATAATAAACTGATTAAAGGGAATAAATCTAGTGTAATGATTAAACTTAATTAATGTGCAGGTGCTATTGCCTACACATAATAATTTGGAATAAAAGAGAAATACCTTAGAAAAATACAAAAGAGCATTGGAAAATTTTGGCGAGCTTTTGTGCTAAATATTTTAAAACAGAGAAGGTTCCGATCCTATTAGATCCTCTGCTAATGATTGGAACTAGGCTCTCCTTATAATTGAAAACCTTAAGATCATACCCCTCGATTCCAAAATTTCTAACTACTACATTGTGGTTGGTTTTGCTATTCATAGGGTTGTATAATAGCAGCTGCCTATCGCGAGTTTCGAAGAAGAGTGCCTCCCCATTTTCCCAAAATGCGAGGGGTCTGTATACCTCAAGAAGGGGCCGGAAAACAATATGGTCGGTCCAACACCCCTCTTGCCCCATTAACCATATGTCAATAGATACCAGAATGGTGCCAGAAGATTCAGATATTAACAATGCAATAGAGTCATTACGCAACAAGAGCTCTAGATTCTTCAAATTAGAAGAACACTTCTTGGGATTCAACGGGGGTGGTGGTATCTCACGAAACACCTCCCTCTCCATGTCAAACAAAACTATTTTAATGCTACCGTCAACTGAGTCACATGACAACCAGTAATACGCTCCATTCAAATACGTACAAATACGCCGTCCAGTGTAGTTGTCAAAACGTCGTTTGAATAATATACCCGTGACTGAAGAAACCAAACCAGTACTAGCGAGATCAAGTTGTGTCCAAGAGTCAGTTGCTAAGGTATACAATGCTGCTACTGCATTAGAACCTATTGAAAATTGAAGCCAAACCACCTTATAATTTCCTGTAGAGGGGTCCCACCCAAACCCGAAATTAGTTCCACTCCACATGCAATCCGGCGGCTGATGGTCGAAGCTAGGCAAAGGGAGGGCCCTCAACTCCTTTGTGGCGGGGTTCCAAAGAGCCAAACCATTCCAAAAGGGATCAAGACAACGACGACATAACACCATAAAAAGGCCGTGCACGGGACCAATTACATCAAAATATCGATAACCCACAGGAGAATCAACAACTTGATGTACAAGGGGGGCGCCCTCAGGAAGAAGTTCATTAGGGAACAAGGAAAGAACAGACTTAGGTGGGGCAACAAGTTCATCTGTATGAAAGTCCAGAAGACGGTAAATGCAACGATGAACAAGAAGACGGTTAAGATTGTTATGGTGGTGGAAGTGCTTGCTAATCAAAGTAGGGCTTCGAATGAGAGTGTACCAGTCCTTACACACACACTTGCAACGCAGTAGGGATTTCACAGGCAGGCTTGACAGAATGTCGATCAACAAATCTTCTGGCAAATAACAATCGCCACTGCTCCCCATGTTTTTGTTTCAAGGAAAAGTTATCCCTGATGACGATGACGAAATTCAAACACGTATTAATATATTAAAAAGAAAATAAAGCAAATACAAATATATGATGATAACAGATAAAATTGTACTATAGTTATGTATGAAGCTTTATTGATTCTCAACAACAACATGAGAGAAAAAAACAAAATACAAAGTAGAACAAACAGGCCTAAACCAACTCGGAATTGAAGACATAATCTAACAACACACTGGCTATCCGCACCATCAATCAAGGAGAGCCAATTTCACAATATATATATCCAAATGAAGAAGAAAATTTGGAATATCCCCTCAAAGCCCAAACAAACATGCAATCCATGATCCCGAAATAAAACATCAAATAAGAGCATAAATAAATTGTTCAAAAATCTGAAGTTTGAAGGAGCAGAGAATCATCAATCAATCTAATCTTCAACAAAAAGGCGTCAAATTAGTAAGCAATAAAACAAAAAAGGCTATTTTTTACCATTAGCAAAGGAATGAAAAATCTAATCTAATACAATCTAATTTGAGCATTGAACTAACGAGGGCATAAAGATATATATATATATATATATGGATAGGCTCAATAGCTGCTCAGAAAGGTTCTAGTCAGGGCATCATCCCGCGCTTGAAAGGTGTCATCTCCTCATTGGTCAGAGGTCCAAGGGTCATGTTAACTCTGTTTTTAGTTAACTGCTGGGCTGGATTGACTAAATCAATAAATGGTTCTACTTTTTGCAATGTTTTAAAAGGTGAGGGTGTAGGTCGAGTTGTTTTCTTGTTGAAAGGCGAGGCGTAAGCCTCAAGGCTCTAATGCGCAAGCCTTTCGTGCATTATATATTTAAATCAAAAAAATAAGAAATAATTAAAAGAGACGTCTAACATTAAAAAGAAAGAAATAATAAACACATAATCACCTTTTGAAGTAACAAATAAAATTCAAATAAATAAATAGATAAATCTACCCTCAGCACTTTATCTTATCTTTCTTCCTTATGTTTTCTAATGACAATAAGAGTACATATAACAGCAAAAAGTTGAAATTTTAAGTTAAGGTTTCATACATATAGTAGGAATGACTATAATTATCAATTTATATCTATATAGTAGCAACCAATTTGAATTTATGGACAAAAAACTATATATACATGTAAAAGTTGCAGCAAAGAGAAAAAATGCAAAAAGCGGCCAAAAAGCGTACAAAAAGGCGTAGTAAAACACAAAAAGGCGCAAGCCTTTTGTGCATAACGCACTTATTAATGAGCTTTAGTGCATTTTCTAGAAAAAGAGCCCCGAGGCAAGTATCGATGTATAAAAGCAAAAGCCTTTTAAAACACTGATTTTTTGAATTCTCATTGTTAATATGGCATTACCCATGAAACTGGAAATTTTCAGGTGTGGACCGGTCCATATAGACTGGGCCTTTTTACGAAGGTTTTTCGTTATAAAAAAATATCCCAATGTTTTTAGCTTTTATGATGAAAAAACATCGTAAAAGCCCCCGCACGTACCGGTTTATACAAAAAGGTACTCATAATATATATGTATATGTATGATGTTTGTTAACTTAAAAACTAACCGAAATTTCTGAAAAAAAATTTGCAACTTTTATGCCCTAAATTCATCATCTTAAATAATCACACAAAGATGATCCACCTTTCTTTTTCTTTCTTTCTTTCTTTTTTTTTTAAAGACAAAATTCTAACATCAAATTAATGTTTTGAGAGCAAAAAGAAGGAATTTTTAAGACAACCATGAGCAGAATAACAACAATAATTCAAAATTTAAAAAATTCCAAATATTAAAATCAAATTACATATATATAGACAGAGAGAGAGCAAAACCGAGGTCGATCGGCCGGTCAGGAGACGGTGATGATTGGGAAATTAAGAAGGAGGGATCCCATCAGCCGGCGAGAATAAAAGGTTGTGAGGATCTGTCGCATTGGAGTAGTCTTAGGAGTGTAATTCCCGCCCATGTTTTATTGCTGCGCTGGCCGAGCATTATATATATTTGACAACCCGAAAATTGACTTGGAGTGCGAACTCAGTTGAGATCAAGACTATTGTAATTCTATCCATATACCACCGGGTCGAGAGATGATTGAATTCATTTTAAGTCAATTTGGTTGTTCTCTAATTTATTAAACATGCGTTTGCTGTATTGAATTAAGGGTGGTGATGTTGGCACCCCAAAATCTCTTGAAAATATTCTCACTTTAATTCGGTCATTCGCAACCGAATAACGTATAACGTGAATAACGTATACGTTATACGTTATTCGGTTGTGAATGACCGAATATAAAATTGCAAAAATTTGAAAAAATTTGAAAATGCCTTACTCGGTTGTCAAGAACCGAGTATAAAATTTGAAAATGCCTTATTCGGTTGTCAAGAACCGAGTATATAGACTTATATTCGGTCCTCAACAACCGAATAATAGACACTTTACTCAGTTGCGAATGACCGAATTAAAGTGAGAGTGTTACTAAGTGTTTTTGAGGGTGCCAACATCACCACCCTTGAATTAAAGAGTTGGATATAATTATTTAATTTTATCCAAGGAAAATAAAATAATTCCATCTTAACCCTTCCTAGGTAGGATTCATTAATCCTTTTTGGTAAGGTAACAAATTTTAGTGGGATAAACAAATCGTCCAGATATCCAATCCCAACGAATATCAAATTTGAAATAGAATAAAGTTAATATATCTCACTCTATTATCCTGTGCATCAAATGTAGCCTAAGTGAACCATTTGAAATTATTTAATTTGCATATTATCTAATTTTAATATTTGATTGTAAAAAGTAAACTAAGCATACAAACTTATAAATTTAATTTGATTTCTAAGAAATTAGATAAAAGAAAACGAAAAAATAAAGTTGAAATTACATAACTAATAAATATAAAAAATTATTTTATGATCCCGTATGTTTTGATAGAGTTGTTTAAAAAACACAACATCTGAAGAAATTTTAATTCAAAATATTTTAAAATAACACACAATTTTACTTGAAGTGCTAACTTTTTTTTGGAGGAAATTACTTTATTTTAATTTAGCTAGGTAAATGATTAATAACTCCTTAATAGTAGAAAAATAAAAAAAAAATCAATAATTAATATTGGGATAGTAATATTAATTACTATTGTCCTCATCAGCATTTGGATAGTAAAAAAGCCATCCTCACCTCAACAACATATGAAACTCATATTGACCATTATCTTTAATTGCATTTTCCATTTTCCTTATCCACCTAATATTATAGCTCTTATATTTAAAACCGATTATCAATCTATATTTCAACTGAAACCTATGTTGTTCCATATATATTTTCTGCACAAATATATTTATTTAGGAAATGAAAGTTACAAAAAGAAAGCCATTAGTTATCTCCCAGATAACAGTCGTAGCCGATATGCGCCAGAGGCAGGAATAAACCCAACAGCAAATTTGCGAATTGGTAGGGAGGAGTCTTTCCTTGCAAGCGTCGCCTCTCACTCAACAAGGCCTAATAGCACCATTAGGCACCCCATGAGGAATGGCAGTTGTCCGGCAAATGTGACCTGTTTCCTGAAGCAAAGCACCATTGTGGCCACCTTGACAAACATCAAGAGGAAACCTTCATGCCAAACAATATCTTTCATGATACTCGTGAGGTTCAGTGACCCCCCTATGAACGATAATGGTTAGATCCCCAAAGTTGAAGCTATGAGCGTTTTAGAGAGAGAGACATTCAGGATGGACTGCAGGTGAGTCAAAGGCAGGATCAAGAGCACGCTGCCTATAAGGAGAAGACCTCTATGTCACCAATTCAAAAGACCAGTGCAGAGCACAACAAGTGTAGGAGGATACGAGCACGCAGTCCTATTCAGTCTATGAAAGAGATATGCCCTATGACTATTCATAGGTTATGATTTGTACTTGGATATCTAGTGCTTATTGTTATCAATAAAGTTTATTTCATTTAACTTTATATTATTTTATGAATAATATGTATTAATACTAGTTCATCAAGTACGTGACTTGATTGTGGGATGCTAGTAATGAAATAATAATATTATTTAGATGTCCCTAATCATATGTCAATAATCTAGGACCACATTAATACGATGATTAGAATATGAGTCAGCTGATGACTATGTTTCATAAGTCATGGATATGGAGATATCAAGCTAAACACACTGATACTTGTTAAGGAACAATGTTTTGGACCAACCCGCTTTGGGGCACTGCGAGGAGTGTTATATAATGTCATTAGTGATGTTTCCCATTAGTGAAATCGTATTATCCTCAGACCTGAGATTGTCATGGTTACCAATATGGGGATTGGTGTGAAGGGCATCATCAAACGTTGCTCTTGACCGAGTAATTATAAAGATGATGATCAAGCATACCATAAACTATGTAGAGGTATGTGATTGATCAAGATGGGATTTTCACTCTCACATAACGAGAGAAATATATCTTTGGGCCCCTTGATAAGTATAATTAATGTTTGCATGGCCATGCACAAATGAGGTATTATTTGTATAAGATTAATTATACTTAGAGATCAAGAAACAAAGATTGAACTATACAAGAATGAAACATGCCTAAGTCTTGTGTTCAATCTAGATATCGATAAACAAAAGGAATTAATATGTGGTATATCAGTTAAGGTTGTGTCATTTTGACCTTTATACCTTTTTGGTAGTGGTAATGTCTTACTAGAGATCGCTTACTATTTGTATAATTAAAACGGGCTTTTAATTGCACTGCCAAAGGAGTATAAACATACAGGGTTGCACACCAAAACGAGTAGGATCAAAACGGATTGGACTTGGCCTTGGTTGGACTTGGGCCTAATTCGTTTTGTTGCTTAGGGTTTCTCAGTAAGGTTTCCCTTTAAAAGGAAACCATCAGGCTCCTTTGTTCTAACAGAGAAAAAGAGAGGCAAAAGGTGATAACCCTAATTGTGTGCTAGTACACCAAGCAAGGATTCGTTCTCGTTCGTGTGTGCATACCATAGAGGCGTCGTATTTTCTACGCTAAGACGACAACAACAAAAGGATTTGATCCGCCGTGTTCATTGAATCAATCTGAAATATCATACAAGGTATGTTTTTCTATCGATTTTATTGAACAGTATAGATCTTAGAGTTTAGTGATTAGTGCAGTTTATTGTGCATATGATTTATGTTGGCTGCCTTAATTCCCTTCAGTCTAACCTCAGGGAGCACCTAAATAACAAAAAAGGTTGTACCCCAAAATGAGAGTTACAAGAACGTCTAAACAAGATAAGGCAAAAAGCATAACGGAGGAACGAGAGAAAAGACTATAGAAACACCTCTTCATCCGCCTTAAAAAGAGGATCCATTGCCCCAGGACAAATAAATGAATTACTCAAGTGGCTTAACAAGGTCAAGAATGGAAAGCACCATCACACATATAGGCAGGGGCAGAGCTACAGTGGGGGCAGGCGACCCCACTGGGAAAAAAAATTTATTTTCGAAAAAAAAAATAGTTTTGGGGGGTTAAATTGTATTTGTAAAACTATTGGGGTCAGAATTCAAAACTTAAAAAATAAAACAGTTCCTAAATCCTAAATAACCTAATTCCCAAATCAGATTCATATCCATATTCCCCTCCTGTAGACACCCCGATCCGTGACCCCCGCAAGAACCCTAAAGACCTATGAGACTACTATTTTTGGAGTCCAGGACACACCCGAGCACCCGAAACTACCCCGGGGGGGTTTGTTGCGCGACAAACCTATTTTTATGAAGGATTGTCGCACGACATATCACATTGTCGCGCGACAATCATTGGAATGTCGCGCGACAATACCACTATGTCGCGCGACAATCCCTCTCTGCACCCGACCAACCACTTTCTGACACATCACAGTGTCAGGACCCATCACTTCAGCCGTTTGTCACACGACATACAGGAATGTCGCGCGACACTTGCCCTTTTTGGGGAAATGTCGCGCGACAATCTTCCCCGAGCAGTATAAATAAGCCAACACCCCCAAGGGTTGAAGGGAGCAACTTGAATATGGAAAATCTGGAGCTTTAGTCTGATTTTATCAAGCATTTTATATTATCATCTCATCTCTGAAGAATTATCTAATCTATTCCCGACACTCGACGTGTCCCGTCTCTGAAATCGAATTCTCGGAAATATCTGAAGAAGGAGAAGATTGTTATCGCCGGAGATCTCTCTGCCGTATTATATTCTCTTTCTTATTATTATTATTCTCGTCGGGAAGGTAAATAAAGTTTCTTCTGGTAATTAAACAGGTCTATCTGTGTACTTGTTTTATTTCTGTTGTTTTATCCACGTTTTATTTGAATAAACTTATTGCCAAGTTATAAATAGTCTACCGTCTTCAAAACAAAAGACCCTGATAAAATCGTTTGCAAAACCAGAAGAGTAAGTATGTTATCGTCCGGATAAAATTCTGTTTTCAAAACCCAGACTGATACGACTTATCTAGGAATTAGAATCAAACATATCCTGTCTTCACTATAGACTGCGACGTGATTGATAACTCTCCCCAAAGAGTTCTAGTTCCATATTAAATCAGTCCCGACATAGATCCGAACTTTTACAAAAGTAAACGCAACACGAGAAAACCGTCATTATCTGAGGAAATAATACGGGATACTCTTTCAAAAATAGAAGGTTTTTGTCATCTGTATTTACATCTTTCAATAATAAAAAATCGGATCTCGGAACACAAAGGTTTTCATCCCTTTCCCGTCTTCCCCCAGAAATTAGGGTTTTCATTTGAAAAGTAGTAGACTGTCAGTAAAAGCATCCAAGTTTTTCAACATAGAATAAACATATAAGACCACTAGAGACCGAAAGGGCGGAATGGGTGCTTAACACCTTCCCAAACCGTAATATAGTTTCCGAACCCTATAGAATCCTGGTTTCGCAGACAAAACGTGTAAAGAAAGGCTTATCTTTAGCCTTTCCCCTTACACAACCCTTTTTGTCCGTTTTCTCGTAAAACGTACTGGCGACTCTGAACGAACCCCTTTGCATCTAGAATAGACGTAAGGACACCCGATTGAATCATCAAACAACTCCAAGCAAATGGAGCGACGGAATCCCTTCCGACGCTTCAGACGCCCAACGAACGGGGACGAGACCCGGGGGTCGCATTTGCAGATTCTCACAATGGCGACTCTGCTGGGGACACTAGAAAACTAGACTCTTATATGTGGACTTTTGTTTATCTGTTGAATACTTGCTTTTTCTGCTTTCCCTACTTATGTTAATTGATTGAGAAAAAAACATTTTTTTTTTTTGAAAGGGAATTTTTCAAAAATACGTAATCAAGATAATGATATTTGTAAACCCAACCTTTTTCGCACGCACTATCACAAATCATGCATTGGTTCTACGAGTGTGAATTTACCCCAAACCCTCGGAAGTATTATAAGTGAGTAGGGAGTTGGCTTGCTTGGGCCAACATAAACCGAAAGCATTTACTTCCACTCTCCTTGGCCAAGTACGCCCCCGAGGTATATCGAGTGACGAGAACACTCACGTACCCGGGAAGTATATCAAAAGGCTCTTGCACGTACCCGCCCCTGGGGTATATCGCAAGGTCTTGCCAAAAAGGAGGGAGCCTGAAGCCTTAACCGTTCGTACACCTGCGCTGCATATAAGATCGAGTCAAGTTAAAACACTTGTCAAACAGCCGTAGGGGATGTACCACTTTACGGCTTTCTTTTCGACACCCTTTCTAAATCCGAGGCTCTTCTCGGCAATTTTTAGTGGTTCTTTTGGCAAAAATCGAGTCGCATCACAGTCTTCCTTCATCTTTGCCACGTGGTTTCGTCTACAGTCGTGAAGCAACAAACAGACTGGAAGGTTGGGCCGGCCGTGATCACACCGGAAGACTAGTAAGACCAAGCACACCTGAAATGGCCGATGAACGCGAGAATCGAGAGACAGATCAGAGCCTAGCCGAGGCATCATCAGCTCAGCCAACCCTAGCCGAAATGCACCGTTTACTCATGACCGTCAGCAGGGATCTGCAAACCTCACGAACGAGCAACAGGGTACCTAGATCTGAATAGAAGAATTGTCCGCCGAACGAACTGCACCACCAAGGTTTGATCGACTACCACCGAATCGAGATCCGAACCAAGGACAATCTTCACAAGTACTCCCCCTAGTTCAAGGAACCAATCCACCCCAAACGGGCCCTATCGTAGCTGGTCCCGTTCAAACCGACCCCAACAATCAGAACCAATGGGCCCCGGATTCAGGCCCCACTTACCAACAGCAAGAGCCACCCATAGTCTGGCCGCAACCCCAAGTACAACCCAGTTTTGACCCCCAATACCAACCATGGCCACAAGTTCCCGCAAGACCCATTCCACCACCGGCCCCAGCAGCCCTCCCTAATGAATACCCAGACATCAACCGACTTCGGGCAGTATATGCAGAATCGGTAATAGCACGGGAACAGCCCGACGAGGTGTCAAGAGAGAGTGAGGAAATGAAGAAGCTGAAAGAGCAGATGAGGGTCCTACAGAAGGGGGTGTCCCTAATAAAAGGAGCAGACGAGATCACAGATATGAATGCCTTCTCCCTCTACCCAGAAGCAAGATTACCCCAGGGATTCAAACTCCCTTCCATCACCAAGTTCACTGGAACCACGCCCCCTAAAACCCACCTACAGTCCTACATCAGATCCATGCAAGTGTCCGGTTGTGGAGAGCCGGAATTAGCACAAGCTTTTCACATGACTCTCACGGGAGTGGCCCTGAGATGGTTCTTTGGTCTAGAAAGGCATCACACGCAGACTTGGGGAGATATCGTCAAAGAATTTATGACCAAATACGGGTCCAACGAGGATTTGGAAATTACCCGTAAACACCTGGAAATGGCCAAACAGGGCGAGAAAGAAAGCTTCAGCGACTTTGTCACCCGCTGGAGGGAGATGGCCTCCCAAATGTCCAAACGACCCGATGAAGAAGAACAGCTGGAAATCATTCAGAAGAACTTCACTCCAGCCGTACTGAGTTGCATGGGAAAGCATGTATTCCCACATTTCAGGGCCCTGTTGAGTATGGGGTCACAAGTAGAGGAAGAATTGGCCAGGAAAGTTGAAACCGATACCAAGAAAGCCGCATACACCGGGAGAAAGACAGCCACTACAGCCGTGAATCAAATAAGCTCATACCCCTATCAACAGAACCCCTTTCAACAACCACAACAGCCACCTCCGATGAGTTGGCCCGCACAAGGAGGCCCTTCGAACACCGAGGACAAGAAAAGGAGAAACTTCTGCACCCTCTCCACTACACTGGTAAAAAGTCTGGAGTTGCTCCGAAAGGCCGGACTAATCACTCCACTAAACCCGCGCCCCCCACTAAACCCTATTCCAAATACCTGGAGAATGAATGAGAATTTTGCCTATCATCAAGCTGCAGGACATGACACGGAGCGTTGTTTGGCCCTTCGTCATCGTATTCAAGACCTCATTGAAGCCGGAACCATCCCCGCACCCGGCGGGCCCAATGTTACTAACAATCCACTTCCTAACCATGCTCCACCTGCAGGGATTAATGCCTTAACCACTGGTGAAGAAGGCTTCGATCCCGTGGGGCTCATTCGAGATGACCCAGCCTACAGGGCACCCGAGGTACTGGCAGCAAAGGCTCAAGTTGCCCCAGGCCTCAATCCCATAATTGACCAATGGATGGCCAAAATGAACTTCCTACCCGGGCAGGGTTTAGGAAAGGCAAATCAGGGGATTTCACAGCCACTTACAATCAAAACCAATCCCGGAAAATCTGGGATAGGATGGACCCAGAATAAGAAGAAACAATCATGGAAATCCCAAAACCCCCCCAAGGAGACAATCTGTATGACAGAAACCTCCCCCGGGACTTTCAGTTGGTCGACAGAGCCGGAATCATCAAAAACTTCAGAGGAATCAAACCCGGCATTCCTTTGGATCCAACAGATCACCCGTTCAGGAAGGGTATACCAACCACCACCGACGGAGGCCGAGAAAACGCCGCCACCGAAGGAAATGGGAGAAGATAGAGTGCTTGAGTAGTTGAAGAAGACCCAGGCACACATCACCATTTGGGGCCTCTTGGTTGCCTCCAAACCCCACAGGACCGCTTTCATCAAACTTCTGGATGAAGCCGTGATATCACCGGACTCCACACCCGAACAACTGCCAAACATGATCGGGTCACTTACAGTCCAAAGAAGTCTGTCATTTTCAGATGAGGATCTGTCTCCATTGGGGAGGAAACACAGCCTGGCTCTCCATATCACCGTCTGAACCCGAGGGAAGATTTTGCCACAAGTCCTTATCGACAATGGGTCAACCATAAACGTCTGCCCTTTGAAGACCGCTAGATGCCTGGGTATCTTGGATTCAGAGCTTTCTCCATCCGCCGTGACTGTTAGGGCCTACGACAATACCAGAAGGGCTGTTCTGGGTTCTCTGAAGCTAGATCTCATGGTCGGTCCCGAAAGTTTTCCGGCCGATTTCCAAATCATAGACATTCCCTCCAGTTTCAACCTCCTGCTGGGAAGAGCGTGGCTACACGACATAGGAGCACTCCCCTCCTCCTTGCACCAAAAGATCAAGATACCGTTTGAAGGGAACATAATTACCATCCAAGGAGATCCTGAAAGGACCTTGGCAGATGTGGAGTTACCTGTTTTGGGAATCGGGAGCCAGAGCATATAGTTAGGAGGCTTTTCTTATGAGCCTCAAGTATAAACTCTCAGCACTCAGATAATCGAATATCTTCCCCCTGACAATATCCCCGGTCTCAGCACTAAGATTACAAATATGCTAAGAATGATGAAATACTTACCTGGAGCCGGCCTGGGAATGGGACAATCAGGACTACTTCAAGCCTTGGAACCAGTAACGAGGTGCGAAAGGGAAGGTTTGGGGTACCAACACACTGAAGAAGACGATCAGCAAAAAAGGGGCCGAGGGCATCAGTATCCGAGTTTCAGCTCTTTGAACGGGTTTTTTGTCAAAGAAGGAGAGGACTTCCCCTTTTGCGGTTTTCAGGAACCTTGGAGAAACAGCGACGGAGAGAACCTGCCGGGATGGGAAATCTTCTATGAAGAGGACCTATATGTCAAAGAAAGCATTGAACACAGTTTCTCCACCAAATTAACAATCGGGTTGAAAGAAGGAAATGAAGACAAGACAGATGAGGAGGAAGAAATGATCGGAGATCTTTTCGACATCATGGTTCTAGGGGATGACGAGCTAAGGGATGACCCCGTACACCTGATATACGCTGATCCAGACTACCAAAGAGAAAGGGAAAATAGTGAAATTGTAAGGGTGAGAGGTGAGAGTGAAAGTAAGGCTAGGAAAGAGCCACTCCTAGATTTACTCTTTAAACTTGTACCTGTAAACACTATTATCAATGAAGAAAACTCTGTTTTGCATTATCCTGTTATTTGTAATTCTGTAATAGCTTATAAGGAGTTAGAAAGACTGAACGAACACCCGGAACGGGAGGAACAGCGTATATAGAGTGAGGAAGGAGACACTCTCGAAATTAACCTCGGAACAGAAGAGGAAAGAAAGGAGGTCCGCATTGGGACAAGTCTGAGTGAAACAGAAAAAGAGGAATTCACACAAACTCTGAAAGAGTACGTGGATGTCTTCGCCTGGTCTTATGCGAATATGCCAGGATTGAACAGTCAGATAGTCATGCACGAGATACATACCAAGCCGGAGTTCAGACCTGTCAAGCAAAAGTTAAGAAAACTTACGCCAGAATGGTCCCTAAAGGTAAAGGAAGAAGTGATGAAACAACTGAGTGTATGGTTTTTACGGGTGATCGATTACCCTTCATGGTTAGCCAACATTATGCCCGTTCCAAAGGCAAATGGGAAGGTCCGCATGTGTGTGGATTACCGGGATCTTAACAAAGCTTGTCCGAAGGACGATTTCCCATTACCCAACATCGATTTGATAATAGATAACACTGCCAACCATGCCCTGAAGTCATTTGTGGATGGTTTTGCCGGGTATAACCAGATTAAAATGCACCCGGATCACCAGGAAAAAACGGATTTCATCACACCATGGGGAACATACTGCTACACCGTTATGCCATTTGGGCTGAAGAACGCCGGGGCAACCTATCAGAGAGCAGCCACCGCTATTTTCCACGATATGATCCACAAAGAAGTAGAGGTGTATGTGGACGACATGATAATCAAATCAAAGGAGAGGGAAGGTCACATACCAGCCCTGCGAACTTTCTTCGACCGGCTCCGCCAGTATCAGATGAGACTCAATCTGCAGAAATGTGTGTTCGGGGTGACCAAAGGAAAGCTCCTAGGTTATGTTGTCAGTAAGAGAGGAATCGAGGTAGACCCCGCCAAGGTTCAAGCTATCCAAGAAATGCCTAAACCTCGTACTGAAAAGAAGTCCGGGGATTTTTGGGTAATTTGCAGTACATCAGTAGGTTCATCTCTCAGCTCACTCAGACTTGCGAGCCCATCTTCAAACTCCTGAGGAAATCTTCACCGGGAGAGTGGGACGGTCAGTGCCAGGAAGCTTTTGATAGAATCAAAGAATATCTCTCCAAACCCCCAGTATTAGCCCCACCATAAACCGGACTACCTTTAATTTTATACCTAACCGTCACTGATTCAGCCGCGGGAGCAATGCTAGCCCAACACCTGACTGATACCCGGAAAGAGCAGGCCATCTATTTCCTCAGCAAGAAGCTGTCCCCATTTGAGATGAACTACACACCATTGGAGAAATCATGCACCACTCTCATCTGGGTAACACAAAAACTACGGCACTACATGCTGGTTTTCTCAGTCATCCTAGCATCACGGACTGACCCGTTGAAATACCTCTTCGAGAAATCGGCTCTCTCGAACCGAATGGCAAAATGGCTATTTCTACTCTCCGAATTCGACATCACCTACATGACCCAGAAGGCAGTTAAAGGCAAGATCATAGCTGATTACCTGGCCCACAATCCAATATTGGGAGATGTGCTAGAAGAAGCCGAGTTCCCAGACGAAACCATCATGAATGTTGAGATCGATGAAGACTGGAAATTGTACTTTGACGGGGCCGCCAATCGGAATGGAAACGGGATAGGTATCCTGTTAGTCTCTCCAGACCAAACTCACTCCCCGGTATCATATCGTCTGGACTTCTTCTGCACCAACAACATGGCTGAATATGAAGCCTGCATACTCGGGTTAGAGATCGCTCTTCAAAGGGGTATAAAGAGGATACAGGTATACGGAGATTCAGCACTAGTGGTCCACCAGGTTCTGAAAGAATGGAAGATCAGAGATGAGAAATTAGTCCCTTACCTCGCCCGACTGGAGGATATCGCGGGAAAGTTCAAGCATACGGAATTTTACTATCTTCCTAGGTCTCAGAACAGTTTTGCCGACGCACTGGCAACCCTGGCATCTATGATCGATATCCCGGAGGGGATGGAAGAAATAACACTTACGGTACAAAAGAAGTCAAAACCAGCACACTGCACGGCCTTGGTGGTAGAGAATGAAGGGGAAGGGGATCCAACCACTTGGTTTTACGATATCTGGAACCTGCTGAAGAACCATCAGTATCCTGAGAAAACAGACAAGAAAACACGGGTCACGCTCAGAAGATTAGCATCAGGGTTCATACTTTGTGCCGGAAGATTGTATAAAAGGAACTACGACGGAACTCATCTTCAATGCCTCACCGAAGAAGAATCAGTCAGAGTAATGGATCAGATACATGGGGGCGATTGCGGACCTCATATGAGCGGACATACACTGGCCCGCAAGATCATCAGACAAGGTTATTTCTGGTCTACTCTGCAAACCGACTGCGCTAATCACGTACGCCGTTGTCACAAGTGCCAAATTTATGCTAAGTCCCAGAAGCTTCCTCCAAAAGAGTTATACACCATGACTGCTCCCTGGCCTTTCGCAACCTGGGGAATCGACGTCATTGGGAAGATCTCACCCAAAGCCAGCAACGGCCATGAATTCATACTAGTGGCCATCGACTACTTCACCAAATGGGTAGAAGCCGAGTCTTACCAGACCCTGAATGCCAAAAAAGTAGCCCGATTCATCAAAAGGAATATTGTTTGCCGATATGGGGTCCCACACGAGATCATCTCAGATAACGGCACCCACTTCGAAGGAGAAGCTAATACCATCATGGAAGAATACGGTATTACCAGACACAGGTATTCGCCATACAGGCCACAAACTAATGGGGCGCCGCCAACAAAAATCTGAAGAATATCCTAAGCAAAATGACCGACACCTGTCGAGACTGGCCAGAGAAGTTACCTTATGCATTATGGGGATATCGCACCACCGAGAGGGTCTCCACCGGGGCAACCCCGTTCTCTCTTACATACGGGATGGAAGCAGTCCTCCCTGTTGAGTTAGAAGTCCCCTCCCTCAGAGTAATACTAGAAAATCAAGTCAATGAACTGGAATGGGTCCAGGCACGTTATAACGAGTTAGCCCTACTAGATGAAAAGAGATTGAAAGCCGCATACCACCATCGGATCGACTTGGCTATTGAGGACCCAGTGTGGCCAACCCCTAGGGATTAGTTTCTTTCGCATTTGTTATGTCTCCTTTGTAACCTTCGGTGTTCTGAACCACCTTTTAATAATATACGAGGGACTGCTTGTGGGAAATAAATTTATTTACAAAGTTTAAACCGGGCCCGAAGTCACTTCTCAGGTTGCCTACGTTCCCCCTTTTTTTGATTTTTACAAAGAACAAAAAGTTTTGAGTTGGGACTCAGGTTTACGTAGTTCTTGTTACATGCCACACCTATTGATAATACTTCTTCAGTCGATCCATGTTGACTGGTGAATGTAGTAACTGCCCATCCAAATCAGTGAGTATAGCGGCACCTCTTGTATCGATTTCTTTGACGATGTACGGCCCTGTCCACTTCTGCCCGAACTTACCCCTCGGATCTCTGGCCGGTTCTCGAATTTCTTTCAATACAATATCGTTCTCATTGATACCCCGAGTCCTCACTTTCTGGTTAAATGCTCGAGCGATTCTCTTCTGATACCCCGTCCAAGATCTGATATGCAAAGATAATATTATCATCAGTAGCCTCTGTATCCATGAACCGGAACCACTCCATTTGAAAGGGGTCGTCGATCAGTTCTCCTTCCAGAGATTGCCAGCAAGAGCGGATGATATCAGCCCGGAGGGGCCGGGTAATACCAAAACGGGCATAGTTGAACTGACGAGTCAGTCGAGCACGCCACATCCTCTCTACCGATAAAGAAACATGTGGGGTCACAAATTTAGACTCAGAAGAGAAGTTGGTCAGACCAAGGGGAACCTCCTGAGGAATGTTAAACTGCCGAAGAAGACGCCCAGGGAGATAAAAGGAAGTAAACCAGAGTCCGCGGAGCCGAACATAGTTCTGACCCCCAGTACTAAGTACCATCGCCCTCAGCTTCCACCAAGGAATGTTCCACCGGATAGCCCGAAAGTTCTCCGAAAACCACACCGTCCAATCAGAGGAAGACATGGTCAAAGCACCAAAGAGAGGCCGATGGAAGAAATGAGTCGGATTGTCGAGCCAAACTCCGTTGAAACCCACCGATCGAAAGCGCTCTAGCAGCCACATGTATAGCAGATGCGGACTCCCCCGGAAGAAGGGCGAAGCCCCCCGTTGAACATCATCAAGACCATTCAGGGTCTCTGTAAGAATGATCGGCACTATAGACTCCCCATTTCTAGCCTGGTAAATCAGACTCAGGATAGTCGAATCAACACGGGAAGAACCCGTCACCAGCAGCATATAAAAAACCAGGCAAATCAGGGCTGCTGCAGTACGCCCCACGCCATAAGAGGCCCTATCTTCATAACGATGAAAGAACCTCACCATTTTATGAAGGTCAAGAAGACCGTCGGCAATAAAACCATCACAGGCCGCCTAGGGAATGGCTAACAGAGCAATTAGCATGTCACGGGGACCGATTTCTTCTATGGGAATTGCCATTGGGAGACGAACGTCAGAACGTAACAGCCAGGAGAACTCCTCATAGGTCGGGCAGAGCTCATCTAGTCCAAAGCGGAAGAGATGGTCCGCATGACTCCAGAAATACAAGGCACCTAATAGAAAGGAAAAATCGACGGGACGATAGCACCAGCCCGCTAAAGGACTAAAGGCACCAATGTTCAGACCATTTTCGGAAGATATCAAAGCATCTCTAGCATTGACATAAGAAAAATCACATTTTGTGCGATAATAAGACATTTTTGGAAGGTGTGGGGATGAAGGAAGGAAGATGGGTGTATTTATAGCAAAAAAGGAGAGACATGTACCTGTTTGTCGCGCGACAAACCCATATCCAAGGTGGATTGTCGCGCGACAAACCCCTTTGGGGTCACCTTAATTTGGTTTTTTTTCTTACACATAGCAGTCATTTTTGCCAAAAGAATCATTTTTTAGATGCTTTCTTGTTCTCACTTTGCTCTTTTTTTATAGGAAAAATATCACTACACTACAAGGTATGGCTTCTAAATCACTGACTCTTATATATATATATCTTTCACACACAGAGAATAAAAGTATAATCAAACACAGATACAGATATTTTATAAATCCTATAAAAAAACAGTTTTTAAATATCTGTCTAAACATGTCTAAAATAAATACATATCTGTCCAAAACTAACACTAAATGCAGAAAGGGAAAACTAATCTACTCGGGCGCGTTTTGACACGCTACCACTATCGCCCGAGCCCTCCTCGGGAGTAAGATCAACAACTGGGACGCCAGGAACAGGAGGAACTGCCGCCTGAGAAGGCCCCGTGGACTGGACCGGTGCCATAGGACGGATCACCGACGATCGGGAACGCCTGGAAATCCGACTACTGCTCCTCCGAGAATCCGTCCGGGCATGAGAGGAAGTCAGGGGGTCGTCCGGCCGTAAGGAGATGTCGATAGCCCTCTGATAATCACGCATGTAGGCTGGAGGGTCTCGACCGACATACTGGAGCAGGTTCCAGCTGTAGAGGTACTGGGCGTGCCAAGCCCGTAGATCTGCCACCCGAACACTCACCCGCTGTAAAAAGACACAAGATAAAAGAATCAGCACAGTCAAAATAGATAGATATAGATGTAAAGGTACCAAGAGAAGTTGAAGAAAGCACCTCGTCATCAGGGCGACCACCCAGATAGTCAAAAGTATCCTCAGGAAGAGGGTACTCCGGGACGGGATATCGACGTAATCCAGCGCCAACGTAAGAGATGTCCCTGGGAAGTGGAGGTAGATCTACCCACGGAATAGACGACCCCGTCGGAACACCAGCAGAAGTGGACCCGCCCTCCTCACGGATCAGGAACAAGGGAGGCCGGGATGAAGAACCCCCGAAACCTGGGGATCGGGCAGGAGGACCCATGACAGTCGCCGGAAGAGGAGTCAACGTGGCGTAGGTACGGACCCCCGGAGGATCCACTATGGCCGTCGCCCTCAAAGGAGGTACCCCACTAGAAGGAGTAGCCACCGCAGCTGGAGGAGTCCGCCCGAACTGCTCGTAGTCTGCCCCAAGGTCCGCAGGCTCCCAGGACCTCTCAGACAATCCCGCTCTCCCCTCAGCAGCCTCAGCAGCAGCAAAAAGGACTCCCGGAGACACGAAAGGGCCGGTGGGAAACTCGAAACCCTCAGTACGCTGCTCCCTCACAGGTGTCGCCTGAGGCGACGGCTCCGGAACCGCTGTCGCATCACCTCCCTCGCCCTCTGGCCGACCACCGCCCTCGGCCGCAGCAGGAACATCCCTCTCTCCCTCAGGATCCTCGTCCTCAGAATTCGGAATGTTGTCCCTTTGATCGGGGACAGGTGGCAAGTGACCCGAAACTGCCCTAGCCAAATGGGTCTGTCCCCGTATGTAGTTGGGATCACCTCCCAATGCCCGGTATCTCTCATAGAAGACCCGTCCCCGAGTCCCCTTCGGCTCCCTCATCAGATAACGGGCAACAAAAACGGGGTAGTCTCCCTCCTCGACGAACGTCTGAAAGTCGAGTCCGTCAACCAAGGCCTGCACCGTCACCGGATCGATCTCGCCCGTCCGCCTCATCAGAACAGGAGGGAATAATGGAACACGAGGCCACTAGGACGGCGTGTGCTGGCGAATGACCCTCTCGCCCATGTAGAAGAGAAGGCCGTACTCATCCCGGATAAGCTGCCTAGTCCTCGAGGCGGTCAGGGCGCGGCCATACCCATAATGGGGACTCAGATCACCCCAAGGGGCCCACTCAACCTGAAAAGAAAACAAGTTTTTTATTCTCAATAATTTATATATTCTATCTATCAAAGAGCAAGAGAACTAAAATATTTACCTGCTCCTCCAACAGGTCGTGAACGGCAGCAGCTCCGGTCTCCCGAGTCCGGTATACATAGGGAGCCCGGTAGTTCCCCGCAATGAATCGGCGGAGAAAAGGGAACTGGTTCTCGTTCTCAACGAGGAGATCCAGCTGGGCGCGACCCAGGCGGGTATAAGCAACAAACCAACTCTGAAAAGGAAAGATAAAAGAAATCAGTAATGATCAACAGGTAATATGTAAAGAACTAAAGCAAAAAAGGACTAAAGTATGTACCTCCCACAGCAAAGAAAAGCCCTTGAGGTTCAGGGCTAAATGGCGAGAGACCTGGTCCATGGCATCATAGAGAACTGCAAGAATGAAGCCTCCCCAGTCATAGTCAAACATGAGGCTGAAGTCCCGAAGATAGGGTAACCACCAAAGATGAGCCGTGTCCCCACCACGAGCCTCGAATAAATCATGGAGTGTCAACAGAAGAAGGACGCGGGCATACTGGCGCGCCTCCTGACGGGTCATAGGGACCCCTGAAGCAACTAGCCGAGCTCTCTCTGTGGCTAGCCGCGTAACCAAGACACCCCAAGGAATCGTTTCACCGGAACTCCGTCGCTCCGGGAACCATCCAAGCGCACTAACAATACCCTCTGCCGTCAGACGCAAAGGGACATCAATCTGAATGGGGACCCCCCTGAAGGAATCCCGGTCAGAGCAAAAAGATCAAGGGGTGTCATCGTCATCTCACCCCAGCTCGAATGGAAGGTATGAGTAGTATCCCACAAATGGCAAGCCAATGCCGACACCAAAACTGCCGCCCTAGAAACCCGCTCTGGGAGGGCGTCGAAGAGGGAGCCAAAAGGAGTCGCAAGAATCAACTCCTGGACAGGGGCCGGTGCCCGTCGCCACTCCGAAGATATAGTGTTGGGAGAACCCCAACCCCGGCCAACCCACTGCAGACAAGAGAACGAATATGGGGTTATAGGGGTAAATTATGTAATTTTCCAAACCTGAGGGTGCTTTGGTGTAATTATGAGAGATATGGGGTTATAGGGGTAAATTATGTAATTTTCCAAACCTGAGGGTACTTTGGTGTAATTATGAGAGATATGGGGTTATAGGGGTAAATTATGTAATTTTCCAAACCTGAGGGTACTTTGGTGTAATTATGAGAGATATGGAGTTATAGGGGTAAATTATGTAATTTTCCAAAACCTGAGGGTACTTTGGTGTAATTATGAGAGTTATAGGGCTATAAGGGGTAAAATATGTAATTTTCCAAACCTGAGGATACCTTGGTGTAATTATGAGAGTTATAGGGCTATAAGGGGTAAAATATGTAATTTTCCAAACCTGAGGGTACCTTGGTGTAATTATGAGAGATATGGGGTTATAGGGGCAAATTATGTAATTTTCCAAACCTGAGGGTACTTTGGTGGAATTATGAGAGATATGGGGTTATAGGGGTAAATTATGTAATTTTCCAAAACCTGAGGGTACTTTGGTGTAATTATGAGAGATATGGTGTTATAGGGGCAAATTATGTAATTTTCCAAACCTGAGGGTACTTTGGTGTAATTATGAGAGATATGGGGTTATAGGGGTAAATTATGTAATTTTCCAAAACCTGAGGGTACTTTGGTGGAATTATGAGAGATATGGGGTTATAGGGGTAAATTATGTAATTTTCCAAACCTGAGGGTACTTTGGTGTAATTATGAGAGATATGGGGTTATAGGGGCAAATTATGTAATTTTCCAAAACCTGAGGGTACTTTGGTGTAATTATGAGAGATATGGGGTTATAGGGGCAAATTATGTAATTTTCCAAACCTGAGGGTACTTTGGTGTAATTATGAGAGATATGGGGTTATAGGGGCAAATTATGTAATTTTCCCAAACCTGAGGGTACTTTGGTGGAATTATGAGAGATATGGGGTTATAGGGGCAAATTATGTAATTTTCCCAAACCTGAGGGTACTTTGGTGTAATTATGAGAGATATGGGGTTATAGGGGCAAATTATGTAATTTTCCCAAACCTGAGGGTACTTTGGTGTAATTATGAGAGATATGGGGTTATAGGGGCAAATTATGTAATTTTCCCAAACCTGAGGGTACTTTGGTGTAGTTATGAGAGATATGGGGTTATAGGGGCAAATTATGTAATTTTCCAAAACCTGAGGGTACTTTGGTGTAATTATGAGAGATATTGGGTTATAGGGGCAAATTATGTAATTTTCCAAAACCTGAGGGTACTTTGGTGTAGTTATGAGAGATGTGGGTTATAGGGGTAAATTATGTAATTTTCCAAAACCTGAGGGTACTTTGGTGTAATTATGAGAGATGTGGGTTATAGGGGTAAATTATGTAATTTTCCAAAACTGAGGGTACTTTGGTGTAGTTATGAGAAATGTGGGTTATAGGGGTAAATTATGTAATTTTCCAAAACCTGAGGGTACTTTGGTGTAATTATGAGAGATATGGGGTTATAGGGGCAAATTATGTAATTTTCCAAAACCTGAGGGTACTTTGGTGTAGTTATGAGAGATGTGGGTTATAGGGGTAAATTATGTAATTTTCCAAAACCTGAGGGTACTTTGGTGTAATTATGAGAGATATGGGTTATAGTGGTAAATTATGTAATTTTCCAAAACTGAGGGTACTTTGGTATAATTATGAGAGTTATAGGGTTATAGGGGTAGATTATGTTTTTTTTCCTAAAAGCTAAAGAGGTATCACAGGTAAAAGTATGTGTTCGCTAAATCGGGCGTTATTCCTAGGCAGACATGCACACTAACATTATTGAAAATGAAATACAGGAAACAACAAGAAACAGAACAAATAAATACATAAAAAAGAAGACATACCAGAGATCGACGGCGAATCTCGTGAGAGACAGGCTCCATCAAGAGCCACGGGACATCCGGGACTGGAGCAGCTCGGATAGCATATCGATAGACCACCGCCCGACCGCGGTCTATCCCATCCTCATCGTACCAATCCAAGTCCGCCCAGTCGTCATGATGAGGGCTGCAGCGGAGAACGCCCTGAGCATCAGTGAAGGTGACCTCCTCCTGGTCACCCTCCAGTCTGTCGGGATGAGTAGGGTCCATCTGTATAGGTAGAATATGTGAAGAGGCCGGAAAAGTCGGAAACACGGCAGAGCTTCCGCGCTAGAAAGAAGAGAGAAAGAGAGCTAGAGAGAGAAAGAGAAGGGAGAGAATGAGGTGGAATGAACTCAGCAGGAGGCTTATATAGTGGGTCAGTTTGTCGCGCGACAAATGGCCACATTGTCGCGCGACAAAAAGCTCCCCACCGAAGTGTCGCGTGACAATCTCCCATCTCCCCTGATTTTTTTGACCTCTTTCTCATTTTTATCTCCTGCAGGAGGACTTCCGAGGAGCAGTTTTCGAAAAAATTGCTAAAACCGCACACCCATGATAAAGATTTCAAAGAGAAAACTTCCAAATCATCTCTCCGAAAAATGCGAGAACAGAATGCCGCGATTAAAAGTAGTCTCTGATCTCACAAAAGGACCGAGACCATCAAATAAGAAAAAGCAGATAAGACGGGAATAGAAAAAATTGAAAGAGTAGAAAAGAGGAGAAACCCACATGAGCGCCCAAAGCAAGCGAGAGAAACAGACATGTAGAGTGACAGGGAGAGCCACACCAAAAGTGATAGCTAGGCCAAAAAACGGCTCAGGGCTTCGTTTTAGGGTGAGTAAGGCTCCTGATCACGACAAATGGATGAAAAGACTCCTAGTCAAAAACAGAGAGGGCCAGGAAAAGTCTTTCCCAAAAGAGGGAGAAATAAGGGCATCGAAAAACAGAAAACGATGTTGGGCTCACCAAAAAGAGAAACTGAGAAAAGAACAGAGATCAGAGATTGGACTTTTAGACAAATTTTCTTTTCAGCACGATACAGAAGAGATGGTTTGGAAAATCCTCGAATCATCACGCTACGGAAAGCAAAAGAAAATCGAAGACTGCCTTCTGAGAAAAGTACCCTCACTCGAGGAAAACATGAGAACAAAATTCAAGAAAGATACAGGAAAGCGGACATTCGGATAAGATTTGACCTCGAGGAGCTCTTTTCACCCTCACGAAAGCTTCTCTCTCTCTCACACTCTAGCAGTCTAAAGAGAAACAAATTAAAATTCTACAAAATCACAAACACAAGCCCTCTTTAGAGGCAAAATCACAAGCCCTCTCCAGAGGCAAGAGTTACTCATGAAAGTCCTCCCAGAGGCATTTTTTCCTTCTTCTTTCAGGTCTAGAAGCCCTCCCAGAGAGGCACAACGGTAGTCCTCCCACCTGAGGCGAAGCCCTCCCAGAGAGGCACAAACGGTAGTCCTCCCACCTGAGGCGCAATGATAGTCCTCCCATCTGAGGCACAAAGAAGATCAATGGTAGTCCTCCCATCTGAGGCAAGTGGAACAAGTCAAAGCCCTCGAGAGAGGCAATGAGGTAACAAAAGCCCTCTCCAGAGGCAAAACCAAACACGAAGCCCTCTCCGGAGGCACTCACAAGCACTTTTTGCATAAACACTTCTTTAGAGTTCATGCGGGAGCCATGGATCATGGTCTCTTCCAGTCGCCTCAATTCCTTGCAAGCAAGGAGCTTGAGTCGAGAGGGTCTGTAGACACCCCGATCCGTGACCCCCGCAAGAACCCTAAAGACCTACGAGACTACTATTTTTGGAGTCCAGGACACACCCGAGCACCCGAAACTACCCCGGGGGGGGGTTTGTTGCGCGACAAACCTATTTTTATGAAGGATTGTCGCACGACATATCACATTGTTGCCGATAATCATTGGTATGTCGCGCGACAATACCACTATGTCGCGCGACAATCCCTCTCTGCACCCGACCAACCACTTTCTGACACATCACAGTGTCAGGACCCATCACTTCAGCCGTTTGTCGCACGACATACAGGAATGTCGCGCGACAAATAGATATGTCGCGCGACACTTGCCCTTTTTGGGGAAATGTCGCGCGACAATCTTCCCCGAGCAGTATAAATAGGCCAACACCCCCAAGGGTTGAAGGGAGCAGCTTGAATCTGGAAAATCTGGAGCTTTAGTCTGATTTTATCAAGCATTTTATATTATCATCTCATCTCTAAAGAATTATCGAATCTATTCCCGACACTCGACGTGTCCCGTCTCTGGAATCGAATTCTCAGAAATATCTGAAGAAGGAGAAGATTGTTATCGCCAGAGATCTCTCTGCCGTATTATATTCTCTTTCTTATTATTATTATTCTCGTCGGGAAGGTAAATAAAGTTTCTTCTGGTAATTAAACAGGTCTATCTGTGTACTTGTTTTATTTCTGTTGTTTTATCCACGTTTTATTTGAATAAACTTATTGCCAAGTTATAAATAGTCTACCGTCTTCAAAACAAAAGACCCTGATAAAATCGTTTGCAAAACCAGAAGAGTAAGTATGTTATCGTCCGGATAAAATTCTGTTTTCAAAACCCAGACTGATACGACTTATCTAGGAATTAGAATCAAACATATCCTATCTTCACTATAGACTGCGACGTGATTGATAACTCTCCCCAAAGAGTTCTAGTTCCATATTAAATCAGTCCCAACATAGATCCGAACTTTTACAAAAGTAAACGCAACACGAGAAAACCGTCATTATCTGAGGAAATAATACGGGATACTCTTTCAAAAATAGAAGGTTTTTGTCATCTGTATTTACATCTTTCAATAATAAAAAATCGGATCTCGGAACACAAAGGTTTTCATCCCTTTCCCGTCTTCCCCCAGAAATTAGGGTTTTCATTTGAAAAGTAGTAGACTATCAGTAAAAGCATCCAAGTTTTTCAACATAGAATAAACATATAAGACCACTAGAGACCGAAAGGGCGGAATGGGTGCTTAACACCTTCCCAAACCGTAATATAGTTTCCGAACCCTATAGAATCCTGGTTTCGCAGACAAAACGTGTAAAGAAAGGCTTATCTTTAGCCTTTCCCCTTACACAACCCTTTTTGTCCGTTTTCTTGTAAAACGTACTGGCGACTCTGAACGAACCCCTTTGCATCTAGAATAGACGTAAGGACACCCGATATGAATCATCAAACAACTCCAAGCAAATGGAGCGACGGAATCCCTTCCGATGCTTCAGACGCCCAACGAACGGGGACGAGACCCGGGGGTCGCATTTGCGGATTCTCACACCTCCCGCTGCCCACTGCCCAAACTTAAGCTCCACAGCTACGTGCCTATGCCTTCGGTCCCTACGAGAACTTGAGATCGAAGATGTTTTATAATATTTTCAAAATACGAAACCTCGTCGGATGTAATTATAGATTTTTATTTTGTAATCGTACTTAAGATGGAACCAAAGACCTTCTCGATCATGTAACAACATACAAGTTCATCGTGAAACATCACTGTGTCTCGGATGAAAAATTATGTAATGCTTTCTTAAGCACTCTTGGACTATTGGACATACAATGGTACCAGAACTTGGGAAAAAGGTCGATCAATTCTTTTTTACTAGCTCATATAGCCTTTTTCATGCATTTCTCAAGCCAAAGGGATAGTTAGAACTCTTCCAGCATAATCATAATGGTAAAAAGAAGGGAAGGTTTGACCTTATGCGAGTTAAAGCATAAGATTCGAGGGTAGGATCCGAGTGGCACAACTAGAGCTAAGATCACACAAACTAGTGTGTGTTAGTTGAAAGATACTAATGATATCAATGTCAAGCAAGCTACTATCTGCTGAAAGCTTGAGTCTTTGGAAACAAATAGAGGAGAGCCAACTTCCAAACCATTTGTGGAACAAGTTTCTGGCATTTGCGATATTCTTGGTCATTTTACTAGTGATTGTTCGACCATTCCAACTCTAAGAGAGGTGTTGAACATTGATGTTCCTGAAAAGAATGAGATTGCTATTCGTCACATTCCTGTTCCTTTTCCTCAAAGGTTACAGAAGCAGATTAAAGATAATTGTGATTATGAGATTCTTAATATCTTTTAGCAAGTGAAGAGAAGTCTTCCTCTTTTGGATGCAATCAAGAAAATCCATTCTTATGCCAAGTTTATTAAAGACTTATGCACCATAAAGAAAAGACTCTTTGTTCAAAAGAAAGTAGTTTTGGCTAATCAGGTGAGTTCAATCATACAGTACAACTTGTTTGCCAAATACAAGGACCTTGGTTGTCCTACAACTTCTTGATTCATTGGCAATCAAAAGATTGAATACGATTATGGACCTTGTACCCCAAGTCACCTTACTCGGCCCACTAGTTGCTACCCCAACCCCCGAGTAAGATAACGGGGTTACTGCTCTAGTGCAAGAGGACTCTGATTCTGAGTTTAACCCTGAGTCATTCCCTCCTATGTACATAGATCCCTCCATAGAGGATCTTTTCACCGAGGGTTTTGCAGAGCCTTCCACCATGGCCAAACTCATATGGGCGATCTGATGAAGAAAAATAAGGCCTCCACAAGCAAGAAGGGGTGGCATGTTTGAGGGTAACCTAGATGCTAAGAGAAAAAGGCTCTGCTCGATAGTGGTGGAAGATGACGAAGATAGTGGCTGCAACAACGAGGCCACCCATGAGGGCCCCTTTGGTAAGGTAACTGGTGTTTCTCCTATGGTGCCGAATATAGAAGTCACTGAAACAGTTGCTCAGCAGACAGCTGTCAACCTTACGGCTGAATTAGGCTGGACTATATTTTGAGGGGCCAAAATCTGTGTGTTGAGGATTCGGTCCTTGAAGACAGGGAAGTGATTGGCTTGATTACTAAGAGGTCAGTTACTCCTAATGACTATAAAGCCCTCATGCTCCCCCCCTGCGGTACTTACAAGAACATAGTCTCCAGCATACCATAGCAATTGGTCATTTTGGCTGTTCATCGTTGCAGTTTTTCTTCTATTTTTTTTACTTGTGTTCCTTCTTTGTCAGGGGCTACACCATTTCATAATCTTGGAGGAAAGGGATGTACAAAATGCCCGTGCCCACCCTTTATGAGGAGTTGAAAAAGGCTCAAATGGCTATCGATAAAAAGACAGAGGACTTTGAGGCTCTCCTGGCCAATGAAAGGAAGAAGCTGGAGGCTGCCCAACAAGAGGTTAATACGACCAACAAAGTCAAGGACCATTTTTTGGGGACCCTGAATGAGATGAAGCTGGAGCAACATGTTTCCATGGAGAAGGCACATGATGAGGGTTACAACTTGGCCCTTACTAAGAGTGCTCGGCAATTTGCCCCCATTTGCACTCTACTGTATTAGGCTAGATATAATCTTGGCCTTAAGGTTGGGTCCTAGTTAATAGTGTTTTTAAGACATATGTGGAGATCCTCGAAGACTTTGAGGACATATCGACCGAGGAGGACGTTAGGGACAATAACGTCGGGGAATAGGGTGATCTTGATGATGGAGCCCATAACTAAAATGTCTTTCCTCATCACTAATTTTTTTGCTTTTTTCTTTCTTTGTAAGAACTTAGGTTTGGGAGCCACACTTCTTATATCGAATTTCATATTAATAAAAAGGTTTTGTTTGATTTTCCACCATACTTTGTTTAATTTGGAAAAATTGTTTAAAGTACGGATATTTTTACATTGAATCGGCTAAAAGAAATGATTTCCTAACTATGTTTTGCCTTTTTATATGATTGGCATTTGCCAGGCAGGAACGACCTGGTCTTTTATTCATAACTTTACACTTAAGAAACTTTAACACTCATTTGATCTCACCAGTGCCATTTAGACAAGCTTAAGTAACTTGAAAAAGTCCGACTTTAAGCAAAAGGATTTTCATAACTTTGTAAAGAAGTTTTACTGCTTGTACTAAGATTGAACTTGTCCAATAGACTTGGTTGGGCACCGGCACTTGCTTGAATGCTCTCTATTTCACAAGAGTTTAACACTTATAAGCTTAACCTTAACCATTGAGCTCGGATGAGTTTTGAACAATATTTGTAACTCCATTTAAGGCAACTTTCTGCATAAAAGTTTAAGCAAGTTTTGCCCATCTCATGGGTCTTTTGAGCTTTTTTCATTAAAAGGCTAAATTTGTTTTCCAATAAGAAGAATGTTTTTCATAATAGTATGGAATCTTTGATATAATGAAATCTAGTAACAAGAATGCTTTGTACAAAAGTCTGAAATATTTATTGATGGAACAATAATAAGGCAACGACAGTGGCCCTTTGCTGGCTTTATAGTTGGCCTTATTATTGACTAGAAATAATATTTCCTGAGATTGGAGATGTTTTATGTATTTGGGATTGGGAGGCCATCCATATCTTCCAAGTAGTATGCCTTAGTTGACTCTACCGATGAGACCTTATATGGTCCTTCCCAATTATGTTCGAGCTTACCCTCTTTTGGTTTTTAAAGTTCTCCCCAAAGATTTTCTCAGGATTAGATCCCCGACTTGAAATTCTCTAGCCTTAACTTGTCATTGCCTTCGCTTTGAGAGTGCTTGTTGGTAATTAGCAAGCCGAATGAAGGCTGTTTCCTTTTTTTCCTGGGCAAAATCCAGAACTTCCTCTATTGTAGCGTCGTTTCCCTTGGCTTCTGGCTATGCCATCCTCAATGTTGGAAGGTTGACTTCCTACGTGATAATTGTCTCCATGCTATAGGTTAATGAGAACAGTGTCTCTCTTGTTGACCTCCTTAGGGTTTTACGGAAAGCCCACAAGACAGATGGTAGTACTTGCACCTAATTTCCCTTAGCCTGGTCAAGCCTTTGGAGAAGTGTTATAAGATTTCATATTTTTCATAGTTTTCTTGGAGGCTCTTATTTTTGAATTGCATTATGTTATCATATATTAAAATGGAAGTTCCTTTGTTAACTGAACCATTCATTTGTATTAGTTAATTGAACCAAGTTCTCTATGTCTGGATGAGTTAGAATGGAGGTTCCTTTGTTGCCATACTAACTCATGTTCATTTACCACTCCATTCTTTGTTAACTACTTGATACCGGTGCGTATAGCCTACCTTTTATAGGACCAAAGAGGGATTAGTTGAGGTGGAGGTAATATTGCCCGACACCATCGAATATCAGATTACTGAAAGGTTTAGCATTAATTAATTGTGAATTAATTGAAATTGAGAGTTGTAATTCAAAGACGAGAAATTAATAGAGAACTAAGCAAAAAAGTGGAAAAAAATTGGAAGAAACAGAACATAAGAGAAATTCACTGTAAAGCACTACCACTTATGAACTTTAATTGCCCTTTCTTATATTATATAGCAGGCAACTTTAGGATTTACTCCCTATAATGTATGCTCCAGCTCAATTCATTTAGGCACATAGTAACTAGCCCCATTTTTCTTAATTCATGCACACCGGCACACTCAACACCATATCACAACCACCCAATGGCAACAGTCTCACTTCTACAGTAAATTCCTCCCCTTGAATAGTCCATTAAAATGCAGGGAAATGCAATTGCATTTATGCTACTACCATCTTTCACAATCACCAATAGTTTGTGGGTAGGAAATATCTCAAACCCTATTTTTTTTGGCAACATTAGGATCTAGGAAATTGTGGATGTTGCTTGAGTCAAGTAGCACCTCCAACAACCTGAATGCGAAAACGACACTAATAAAATACTTAAAACGATACACTACTAACTTAAGGGAAAACCAAAAAATTTAAACAAAAAAATAACACAAAAAACCGAGTTTAAATTTTATGTTAACAAATTTCCCGAGTTTGCCTTTTACCAGCTCTTGACAATTACGAAACCCTAGCTTACTTTGTTTTATCTATTACTTTGTTCTCCGTTACATCAACGAAGGTTAGAATTCGATTGCGAAACCCTAGTTTACATGGATTTCTATACATTTTCTCTTGTTTCTGTAAAAATATACTAAGGATACTGATTATTATTTCTGATCTATGTAATTAGATGGATTCGTTAACTAAGGGCAAGAGCGTATCTGAATCCAACGAAGGTGATACTACAAGTCTTTTAATCTCTACAATCTAGTTGTATTTTTCACTCTTGAAAATCTGAAAAATGATTAAAACACAATTAAGTTAATTTTATGAGAAGTTGGAAACAAATACGAGTAATTTGGTGGACTTTCACCGTGTTTTCCTCTTTCTCATGGAATTTTTTTCTCCACAATCAAGGAATTGGAATTAAAATGAAAAAGAAAGAAGTAATGTCTTCAGTTGTTTTCCAACCTATTTAGTAGGTTCTTTATGTCAAAAATAAGATCAACATAGGCTAATGCTTAGTGTTCTGAATTTTGTGCTAACTCACCGTCATGGGCATTGAAGGCCTATAAGTAAACACTAACATGGGGATAACTAACTTGGTTATGGTAACGAACATACTGGTTGTATGTGTTTATTAATGGACATCGCTCGAACCAGAGAATTCTAGTGTTGTGTGTTATATCTTTGTGTACTGTTAAAGTAAATTCGAAGGCAGTCACGTTCCTTTTGAACACTTTGTGTTTGTTGACGCCAATGATAGAGTAAAATAGTCATTTAAATCTTGGGCCAATCACAAGAGGACATGTGGTAGTCCATGACGATGTAATATAGCGTAACAAAGAGGTCTGAAACCCAGTGCCACATGGACACAAAGCTCAACGAGATGTTAAACAAGGAATAATCAATGTTCCTATCGACAGGCTTTTAGAGCTCAGTCTCTATAGCTCATTCACCGAGCTGTAATGAGCCTTCTCCAACCACTCGCTCAAAGTGGTTGAAGGTAACATGTGCGACTGCCACCAACTCTGTAGGAAGCACATAACCTCCCTCAACTTAATTAAATGTATAATAACTACATTGAATACTCCGGATTAAGGGGAGAAGCAAGGTCAGCAGTTGAGAATGCCGTAATGATGGAAGAATGGCTGAAAGCCAACTGCTCAAGTTCTACTGGACGTCTTTTTATTTGATATATATATACATAAGCATTTACTTCCCTCATCCACCAAGAAAGAAAATAGAGCCAGAGAGAAAAAAGCATGCGAAACAGTGAACATGCGAAGAAAAAGGTCTAAGGTGTAGACCAAAGCCCCTAGGCCCAGAGAGTTAGGACCTAGATTTAGTATTTTATTCAGCCAACACTTGTATGGAGAGGAAAGAGTAATATGAGAGATAAGCCTGTTGTGATCTAAATTTATTTGTTATACTAATACAAAAGAGCTTCGAGCTCTATTCGTAGAGGAGGACTAGCCCTTACCCGCGTAAAGGTTAAACCTCCTCTATACATCTTTGTCTCGTTTTCCTTTGCTTGAAGCTCATAAAAGTGTTATTTTTTTCCATGTCATCCCTATCATTTCTCAATCATTTGATTGTGTAGGTAGAAAAGTCTGCTTTAGAATTTTATAGCAACAACCAACAAGGAAAATTTGATAAATATAGATCCTATCAAAGCATTGTAATATTAGACTGAATTTTTTTGGGCAGTACGTGTAATGATTTTTGGGCAGTGACTTTTTTTATAAATATGGATCCAACTAGTGCTGAAAGGAAAACTTTGGAACATTTCCCTAATTAAGTTCAATCGGCTTTCCTTTTTTGATATGTTAAAATTCCAAAGAGTAATTATAGACACACAAAAAACCATATAAAGTTAGTACACAAATACATTTGAGTGGTGAAGAGTTATGAGGTCTACCTGTAATTAATTGAATGTTCAATTCTTGATTAATTAGCTAACTGATATATCACTATGCGTGCCAACTTTTTGTGTACTTCTCCTTGCCTAGCATTGTATCCTAAACTTCATTAAATAATAGGGCACCTTTTGAAGTTATGCAAGAAAAAAGAGTTTGTGACAGTTTCAATATTTTAGGAGATCATTATTAGTGGGTAAATTAGATGCAAGAATTAGTATCTGACCTCCATGTTAAATTGATGTCGTTCTTGTGTTTGTTATTCTTAGTTTAATCTTATAGATTGATAGCATTGCTTTAGTGGCTTATTGCAGAGAACTAAGATCTTGGTTGTGTTTTCTCACACCATATGTTTATTGAAATTGTGTCGTGAGTTTCCTAGTTGATTGTTTTTGGGGCGTCATAGTCGGAGCTTAAGATTTGTTGTAATAAACTCAAATAAAAGTAATAGACAAGGCAAAAGGAAAAGGAAAACAATTAATTATTGAACAAACAATCCTAAAGTAAAATATCAAGTTGATTCATTATTTTGGTATTAATTACATTATTTATGATTAACGCTGGAATGTCTAAAAATTCCATAGGAGGAACAAACATTCCTGAGGTTTTTACATCTAAAAAAGAACCAAGGAGGAACAAACTATTTCTGGTACATTTCGTAGTACACATTCAACGCAAAACTGAAATTGTTTAATTGTAAATTGTTTTTTATGGCTAAAATCTAAGAAGCATGGATACTTCAAAGGAGATATCTATGTCAGATAGTGATATTTAGGGATGAATACTTTAGGGTGATTTTAAATGCACCCACTAATTTTGTCTTCACACCCTATTTAATCAAATGCACCCATTGATTTTGTCTTCACACCCTGTTTAATCCTTTTAACTCTACCATAGAACAAATCTTAATAGGACTTTTTATTATACTTGAAAATGCTTTATAATTCTTGGATGGTCACAAATGAAATGTCCTAACTATTTATAGGCTTCCACCTCCTCAGTGGATGGTGGAGATTGAATATAATCTACAGTCTAGATCGAGTCTCCAGAATATTTTATAATATTACAAGGTTCCTTACAAATCTATATAATTATAGAATATTCTCTAATTATCCATAATATCTACAATTATGGAAGCTTCTAAGGTTTTCTACATCCCCTCCATTTATCTAGCACCCTTCAGCATGTTCTGGAACCTTCCGTAACATGGTTTCTCCACTCTCCCTTAAAACACTCTAGAATATCCTTTTGCCTTTACCATTGGCATGACCGGGACGTGCATGCCAATCCATTCAAAATGTAGGACGTGGTGCTTTTAAGTTACAAATGTGATGTACATAGGACATTTTTTCCTATTATAATCTTATATTTTCATTTTCATGTTACATCCATGACTTGAACACCCCTTCATGCTTAATTTGAACTCCTTAACCTTCTAGTTACATTAGTTGAATCATCGCTAAAAGAAGTGTTTTCCTATAACGAATACGCAATTTTAAATTATATAGTACTGACATGGATATGTATTATTTTTCTTGAAGCAATGGCTTTCCCTATTAATCATTTTTATTTAATTAGTTAAGTTGTTTAGACATACAACTAGAATTACATGTTCAAAAGCTCTATTTTGTTTAAATTTTATCACTCAACTATTTATGCATATGATATTTCTATGTTTATTGTGGCCTCTATGAATTGCGATAGTGACCTCACCGAGTGTACTAGCAGGCTGTCGTCGGCCTTGGTTTGAGCTTTTAGAGGGGCGCTTGCAGGTTCTTCTTCAAGAATTTCCTTAAGTACCCTTATGAGATTAATTGCTTTATTTCTAGGTGTTACTAGTCACATTTATCAGTGTTATGGTTGTGGTCATGATGGTAGTCGCAATATTTGTTGGTTGACTTATTATCGGGCAGGGATTCATTTTGCTACGGCTTCTTACATAATTGCCGTTGGTGATTACGCTATGTATTTTAGATAGCAAGGTTATTAAAGAGGTCCTCTTTTTCACCTGTAGCTGGGAAGCTTTGATCATGGCTTTCTCTCTTTCCTTTTTATTTATGTACCCTATGTGATCCTTCGACTATGGTTGCCTTTTTGTGCCTTTTGTTGTCATTATTCGACCATTTTCAGGATGCGAGCACCTCTTTTGCACATATGTATTTCTGGATCTTGTCATTGACCTCGTTCATGGAGGTTGGCATTCTTTTTTTTGTAAAAGACTGGAGGGCTTTCTCATTAGTGACTCGGTTGAAAAATAAAGTAACCACCACCATGTCATCTAGGTGGTGCAGCATTAAAGCCTCATTTTTTAACCATATGCTATACTCGCACATGGTCTAACCTTCCTTCTATTTGACAATTAAGATGATGATGGAAGAGTTCCAGTTAGCCCTTAAGCCTGAGAAGTGGCTAAGAAAGGCTACATGAATAGGTCAAATGAATCGGTTGACCTCTTTCTCAAGTTATGGTACTACTGCATGGCCGACCCTCTAAGAATGCTTAAGAAAGCATTACAGAGTCCTTCGTCTAAGACATGGTGAAGTTCCATGACGAACTTGTATGCTGTCACATGATCAAGACGGTTTTTGGTTCTGACATAAGTGTTTAGCTCGAGCATCTTAAGCTAGTGACGAAAATGTGTGTTTTCAACACGGTGTGTAAATGGTGACACAATGTCATATGTCCCATAAGTGTGACGGTGCTTTCCATTTTTGACCCTTTTAAGCAACCTGAGTAGTTCATCCAATTAGCCTGGGGCCGCGGATCCTCTTTTCAAAGCGGATTGAGAGGTGCCTTCTCTTATTTATCCATTTCAGGTGCAACCCCTTTGTTATTCAGGAGCTCCTTGAGGTCAAACAGGCTAGGACTGCGTGTCTGCTTCTTACTACTCCTATTGTGCCCCTTACTATCTCCTCAAATTGCTCCTCTTAGGTGGTTTGCTCTTGATCCCTTATGTGATTTCCTCAAGATCCATATTTATAAGAAAATCATAAATCTGACATATATGAAGAAATTGAAATTTACGGTGACTGATTTTGAGCTGGCATCCAAGAAGAAGAAATATAAATTTTAAACTATGGTAAACTATAGTGGCATGCTTTCGCATGACCGGCCTTTGAAAAGAAAGAAAAAATTTAACTATGGTGGCCTGCTTTCACAATGGCCTCCAATTGATTATAAAGCAATCGTGGTGATAACATGTTAAAATAATAAAGAGAGAAAGAAGATAATAAAATAAATTTTCTTATTCAATTGATATGTACTATGGGTAGGGGTTAGCTCTATTTATATTAAGAACCAACATCCTTCTCTACAAAATCAATGTGGAACAAGTTATATTATATATATTATGAGGTAATCTACTCAGTCATACCATAATTCACTACGAGAAAAGTACCTTTTAGTGAGACTTATTTAGCGGCATTAAAATTAATTGCAGAAAATAAAGTTTTCTTAGCATTTGTCGAGAAAGTGTTTGAAATTAACAGCACTTTGTTCTTAATGCCAGGAATCACCTACATTTTGTATCAATTGCTGCGAATATGCGGCATTTTAAATTAAATGCCGGTATTTTCACGACATTTACATTGAAATGCCGGCAATTTTTGGGCATTGCTTATTATATGTAGATGATTTCACTGCATTTGCTACAAAATGCTGATAATTTTACAGTATGTGTTGCCAAACGCCAAATATTTTTCGCCTTTTGTAACAAATGTTGAAAATTATCGACATTTTGAAATTTACTAAAGTTTAGAAATTTACTTAAGTGTAAAGGAAATGCTAAATATTAAAACATTTTGTAATTAAACTTTGTGCGTGATGCAGTTTTCTGTTGAAAAAAAATACTATTGTGAAATTGTATGACTTTTTAAAATGTAGCAATTATTTAACAATATAATATTTATATAATTGACAGAAGTATAAAATAGCATAGTATATAATAATTATCTTATTAACGTATAGCGTGATTACTATTTCTATAATAATTATTAATTAATATGTTATCATGACAAATTAATCTTTACTTTATGTTGAGTTTCCACTTTTGTCATTTAAAGTAATTGACCAAAGTTCTTTCTTGCAAGTATGGTGAAATTTTAAGGTTACTAAGATAATTCTACTTGACAAATATATAAATTTTCCTTTTAATTACTTCAATTGTGTAGATATATAAAGATATTATAGTAATTTTGTGGTTTTAATGCTTAAAAACTAAGGTCGTGGAATGTAAAAGGATGACAATTATGTAGGTTTCACTATTCTCGAACTAAGATAGACCTGACTTAGGAAAAGATCGAGCTAACCCAGCCGAGGAGAATTTTACTTTTCTTTTTTTTTAAAAAAAAGAAGAAGGTGAATACGTATTATCATACAATTTTTACAAAGTACAAAAACTAAATCAATGAAAAAAGTTATGCAATTCAATTTCGATCATCTTTTTTTGTACTTTAATTGTGCAAATGGCCAAAATGGAAAACCCAGTAGAATTTAATTGTGCAAAATGGCAAACCAAATGTCCAAAAGACACATTTTAACTAGCTTGAACCATTAATATACAAACTCTTTACTCATCTATTTACATTATTCAAATATTTAAGAAATTGTTTTGATCAATCATTCATCATTTGAGCTATATATCTTGATCAAGCTTGATCACTTTAGTGAGCTTTATTTTTTAATCTTCAAATACACTAGAAAGTTGTTGTATATTGGTGTTCATCACCAAGCAAACTTTATTCATCAAATTGTGAGAGGTTTATTTCATAGACTAGCAAGAGGGTTTTTTGTGTTGAGTGTGGTGAGAAGAATCACACTTGCTTGAGTGTCGTAAGAAGAATAACACTTGTAGAGTGTAGTGAGAAAGATTACACTTGTAAAGGTTTGATTTTCACCCATAAGAAAATCAGTTAGCGGAACTTCTCGGGGGAACTACTCGGGAGCGGGCGTATAGTCTAAACAACCGAACCGCTAGAACAAAATGTCGTTGGGTCATTTGGTTTAATCTTTCTAACTCAAGCTCTTTATGTACTTGCACTATTATTTGTTAATTGCTCTTAAGCTTGCTTGATTGCATTGTCATTTCCTTGATATATGTTTAGCTAAAGTTTTATTGCTTAAACATTTTTCGAAACTATCTTAATTATGCATCAAGTTTCATAAACCCTATTCACCCCCTCTAGGGTTGATTTTTGACCTACATTTTTATCTTTTATCTTTTAGCTCTTCTCTTTATCTTTGAGAAGACCCAATTCAATTCATCCTTATCCATTAAACCATAAATAAGAATAGGACCTTTTGATGCTCAAGAAGAGAGCCCTATCAATCTATAACTTTTAGGAATAGTAATCAAATGAGGTAAAACAAGATATTTCATCCCTTGATAATCTTACTTAGCAATAGATTTGTCATCAAAATCAAATTCTAAAATCTCATAGTTTGTTTTTATTATCTCGGTCCACATTATATTTGAACTTCCCAACCCCAAATTTAAATCATCCAACTAGCAGTATTATGTAATACCCCATGTTCTAATTTTCCGCTTAAAACTTCTCATAAGCCCGGTTGAGGCCTAATCTCCGTTGGAGTGCGAGTAATGGGTTTTGAGCCCTCCGAACATGATCCGATGCTTCTAACATGTCATGTTAACATATTAAGTTTGTGGAATCAATCGCTTCGTAATTCAGTTGATCCAGATTGAAATCGAGATCTTGATCGCGTGTTTTTGCTTTACGCGATTTCTTTATTTTTGGCTAACTTTGAAGCCTTGTAACTTCTTCATCTCTTATCCAATTTAGTCACCGTTTCTGCTCGTGTCTAGGTTTCATACCATTCTACAACTTTTGTGTTTTGACCGAAGTCCAATTCATACCCCTTATCGGTCAAAACAGCGACGGAAGTAGACCGATTAGTAAAATCTGTTCATTTTGCAGCGCTTCGGCAGAGCGCTGTCTTCGGTGAATTTCTGGGAATTATACATTCAGAATTCGAGGAAACTTCCTATTATAAAGTTGTAGATCTTTGAATTAGCTTTCCGTGGACATAAAGATCACCTTAATCGGAGTTCCGAGCAAGAAGTTATGACCAAAATACGAACAGTGCTCCAGATCGAAAATACATGTGCTGGCAGTAGACTCCATGATCGATCATGGGGAGACCATGATCGATCATGGTACATCAGAAAGTCGGTTTTGAGCATTTATACGTTGTTTTAAGCCCCCTCCTCCCTCATTTTCGAGCCACAACTTTAGATAGGGTTAGAGAGAGGTGAGAGCTCGTTGGAGAGAGTTCGTTGGGAGATTCCTACTCATCTTTCATCACCTACCAAAGATTTAAGCTTCAATCACACAAATCCTCACCCAAAACACTATTTATCATCCCCAACCTTGGTTCCTACCATTGGAGCTTAAGCATGGAGCTAGGGTTTCGCTATTGAACTTCCACGCTTCATCAACTACGCGTTTCGACATCTCTAAGGTGGGAACGCTACTAATTAAACTATTTTTCAAATAATTACTTGTTGAATTAGAAGTTTGAAACCAATTTGGGGAAATTTCTTATAAACCCTAGGTTGTGTGCTCATTAAATGGGTTGGGCTAGATTAAGTTGCGATTGGGGGTTGATATTGGTAGATTATCATTTCTATTGCATGATTGAGCATCTAAATCCATGTTTTGGCTCATTTACAAGAAAATTTATCATGAACCCGTCATGTAGCTACACATATGAACTAGATATTGGGTATTTGGGGTTTTTGCTTAAAGAATCTTCAATTATGTGTTATGGATGATGGACACATATAAATATAACATTAAAAGTACGTGTAGAAAGCGATCTATGAGATTGTACCAAAAACCCATTAGGGCGGAGCTATACGCAATAACCTTTGGGCTGGTTGCCTTATGTAGGACATTAATAACACTAGTAATGGGGATACAATCTTGGTACATGTTAGGAATGTGATGAACATGATTTGGAAGGGCACAGATTATCCTGGCCACAATCATAAAATACTGTAGTGCTGTTGGTGCACCGATTAGGCGAGAATTTCAATAACAAACACCTGGCTTGATAAAATGACATAAGAATACTATGGCTCGGTTTCGATGCACATGAAATTATATATGACATAAGATATTGATCATGAACCGATTGACTATGTACATGAGAATAATTACAAAGCAGTAAGGCCTAGGGTGAATGGCCTGGTATCGATGATTACGATGATACAAACCGGTTGGCAATCTAATACTGATAAACTAATGATACTTTGTTGATGATTATGATAAGTATATAATGGGAAGCTGTATATGGTATTGATACGAATGGCCACATGTGTATTGTGATGTTGCATGTACATATCAGTATGGAATTGATAAAATATACATGTATGCATTCATTGTGAGAAATGAATGCCTGTGATGATTATGATTATTTATATGCTCAAGTATACTATCATGCGATGATTGTGTATTGATCTTTTACATACATGTGTGTATGGGATGATGTGTGGTGGTGTTATATGTATTGCATGGGACGTTGTATATTATATCGATACGAAACGCCATATGTGTGACGATCGATTTGCCTAAAGGCTTATTGCTAGTTCTAGTCCATGATAGGTCCCAGGTTTCGTCTCTAACGATTGAGACTTTAAGTTGGGACAGAGAGCCCCTGGGTGCAAGACCCGAAACCGTGCACGGAAACTAACGGGAGGCCCTGCTGCTGCGTGGGTGAAAGGCCACGAAATGCAGACCTTGTTGTACTCTTGGACGACTATCGGTGTTACGATTAAACTTTGATAATATAGAAACTAACGAGAGGCACTGCTGCCGCGTGGGTGAAAGGCCACGAAACGCGGATGGAAATGAACGGGAGGCCCTGCTGCCGCGTGGGTGAAAGGCCATGAAATGCAGACCGAATTGGACGACTATCAGTATCTTTGTGATTGTTGAGATTATATTAATCACTGAAATACACATGGTATATCATTGAGAATAAAGAAATTATATCCCGAATGACATTTATATGACTCGAATCTAGATGTGATGTGATGTTGATCTTGATAAATGTGATTGCATTATATCTTTTGAATAACGTAAGAATGAATGCGTAGATTATGATACGAATTATAATGCACATAGGGAGGCAGTGACAAGCATATTGAACTAACTAGTAAATGGAAATTATAATTAATGAAATGGTTAGATGGGAGACATCGTACCATGATGATTGGGGTACATGGTTGACATGCACTTTAGTAAGAATTCGCATTAGCATGGTGAATCGTTGGAGGCTAATAATTCATCAAAGTAATCCTAGAACCCACCCCTTAGGAGAACGTGTGATCATTAAACGAACGTATATGGGAATTTGTGGGACCGTGAGCAATAACCCGGATAGTTAGCTTCCGACTACAGGAGTATAATTCCTCAGGAGGCCTGGTATGGAAGTGGGTGTGGGTTGCATTGCATCTCCTTTTCTTTAATTATTATATTAGAGTAAAGTACTTACTTTCTGTAAAAGATACACGTGCTTTCATACCACACTTATATAGTTCCCACTGAGCCCGGATTTGGCTCATCCCATTTTCTAAACAGTTTTGCAGGTTTAGCATTTCGGGTGGCGCGTGGTTCACGAGTTTAGAGGCCTCTGATGTCCTTAAACCTTTTAGTCCTCCTCGAGAAGGATTATACTGTATAATTGATTTTGATCATGTTGTAATGTATATAAACACTCTTATAAGAATTAGATTTTGGTATTAATGTATTAAGGATGTGTAATAAGACTTATGTAAATGGTTTTCATATATGTGGGGTGAATTTAATATGTGGATTGCTTTGGGTTGTATTTGTATGAAAATGATTTTAAACTTAACAGGGTGGATCATTGTATAAACGAACTCCACATGCCGAAATTTTAGAAAAACGGATTTTTCTCAGATCATCTTTTATTAGAAGAAAGTTTTAAAAAGTTGTGTTTTTAAGTAATTAAACCCGCCGTCGCGCATGGCATCCGTGATTAACCGGGTCTCGGAGGTGAAAATCTTAGAACGGGATTCGGGGCGTCACAAGTTGGTATCAGAGGTATAGGTCCGATTTTCTTCGCGGGGTTCATGGGTTGATGTGTGTTTGGAACGAGCATTTCAGATGTATCTCGATTTAGTCTTGTGTTATTCAGCGCTAAGGATGGTTCTATTGCATTGTAAATCCTTGTCTCTTGTTCGTTGTGCATTTAATTCTCAAAGGATGTTTCACCTTAGCGATATGTGTTCTGCATTTTCTCATACCGTGAGTGTTGGTGTTGGTACCGTCTCCACTTTGGGAATAGTGGGGAAGGTGGATATGGTTATTCAAACCTGAAAATTAAAGGGCACTTCCTTTATTTCACGTACCATTAGCGTGGAATGTGAGTCTTCGATCGGTATCTATTCCATTAGTGGGACATTCGAGCATAGGGAGAAACACCGTCCTCATAGAAGGAGTGGTCTTAAATGGTTGCAAGCGGGCGAGGAGCCATTGGCCAAGTGTAATCACTGAAAGACGAGGAAACCAAGGAGGTTCCTCCATCTGTAGTCATTACCGTAATTATCGTCCTAGACGAGAGGTGAGTTGTCTAATCAGAGTAGTGCAGCGGAAGCATAGTGGGACCAGTGGCCTAGGTGTTAGCGGCCAACACGTGAGCATTTGCCTTGGGAATAGGTAATCCCTCTTCATTCTATTCAATGTATATCAATTGCTCTTATGAATGGTTCCATATTATTCGTATTATAAATATATTGTCTCTTTCTGAATCTATTGTCCTTCTTGATGAACATATTTTCACTCGGGATAAGTTTTGCTATCAGGTTAGCAATGGGCGACTGTCGAGTTATATTTTAGTCAGCTGCCTGATCAACGGATGACTAATATATAAATCAACGGTCTTCTATCGCCAATAGAAAGTAAAAATGTGGCTTACTAATGTTAGTGGCCGATCCCATTCCTCGTGTTCACCCAATATGTTTCTTTGATTCTAATGGGTGAAACTCAAATTTTGTAATCTTTGGAATACAGAAGAGTTGAGTTAGCACGATCGCATTTGTTTTCCGGAGTACCGTTGTGTTTGGGTTTGTAGGAACTAGATTGTGAGACCTATTACCTTCATGTAATTGTAAATTATGGATGTGTCTCGAGAGCTTTACCAACCCTGGTTTGGTATTTGATAATATGGAATTATGGATTGAAGATTCTGAATCTTGATACATAGAATATCTCGGTTGGTAGTCCATGTTGTGCGTTTAGTGATTGGTTTCGATTCGAATTTTAGACTGTGGGTTGGTCCTATAGCATTAAGGATCATGTGCTATGTTACACGGGCATATCGTATTGAAGAATTATTACCTCAAGAGTGAGCTAGGGGGTTCTAGCTTTGTGGTTCCGTTTTCATACTATTCATTAAGACCATTTCCTTCAGTTTAGTTCTTAGGTTGAGTTTTTGTTTTGTCCGTGACTGTGGTTCCTCTTTTAAGGAGGGGAGACCAAGTGAGAATTCATGACTTGTGTCTTCCATTTTCTTGTACTCCTACTAGAATTTCGAGGACGAAATTGTTTAAGGAGGGGAGATTGTAATACCCCGTGTTCTAATTTTCCGCTTAAAACTTCTCTTAAGCCCGGTTGAGGCCTAATCTCCGTTGGAGTGCGAGTAATGGGTTTTGAGCCCTTTGAACATGATCCGATGCTTCTAACATGTCATGTTAACATATTAAGTTTGTGGAATCAATCGCTTCGTAATTCGGGTGATCCAGATTGAAATCGAGATCTTGATCGCGTGTTTTTGCTTTACGCGATTTCTTTATTTTTGGCTAACTTTGAAGCCTTGTAACTTCTTCATCTCTTATCCAATTTAGTCACCGTTTCTGCTCGTGTCTAGGTTTCATACCATTCTACAACTTTTGTGTTTTGACCGAAGTCCAATTCATACTCCTTATCGGTCAAAACAGCGACGGAAGTAGACCGATTAGTAAAATCTGTTCATTTTGCAGCGCTTCGGCAGAGCGCTGTCTTCGGTGAATTTCTGAGAATTATACATTCAGAATTTGAGGAAACTTCCTATTATAAAGTTGTAGATCTTTGAATTAGCTTTCCGTGGACATAAAGATCACCTTAATCGGAGTTCCGAGCAAGAAGTTATGACCAAAATACGAACAGTGCTCCAGATCGAAAATACATGTGCTGGCAGTAGACTCCATGATCGATCATGGGCTCCCCATGATCGATCATGGTACATCAGAAAGTCGGTTTTGAGCATTTATACGTCGTTTTAAGCCCCCTCCTCCCTCATTTTCGAGCCACAACTTTAGATAGGGTTAGAGAGAGGTGAGAGCTCGTTGGAGAGAGTTCGTTGGGAGATTCCTACTCATCTTTCATCACCTACCAAAGATTTAAGCTTCAATCACACAAATCCTCACCCAAAACACTATTCTTCTACTGAGCTTGACACTCTCGAAGAGGAGGAGGAAACACCTCAATGAGGGGAGAGCAATAAGATAACTATCTCTATGAATTTACCCTACTACAGCCTTTTACCTTTGATGGGACAGGTGGACCTGAAGAAGCCGAAACATGGTTTTATTTAGTTAAAGAGAAGCTGGAGGATATCAAAATTCTAAAGAAGATGCAAGCTAAGTTCGCAGACACAAAGCTCACCGGGATTGCTCATTGTTGGTGGAGGACCCAAAATATAACAGAAGAGGTCACAAGGTGGTTTAAATTTAAGGAGAAATTTGAGGCCTAATTTGTTTCCTATGCGTTTCGACGGGAAATAAGGGATGAACTCCGTACGCTTACGCAAGGGGATAAGTTGGTCGAATTCTCCTTAGACATGGTTCTCTCAGAAGAAAGATGTATGAAGTCTTATCTGCTTGAGATATAAGGCTCTTCCCCCTCTTAGTCTATTGGTTCGTTTCTCAGGTAACAATGCTTTGACTATCATACTCTGTCAGGATCAGGTTCAAGATAATTCTAACAAGAACTTTTCCTGTTGGATTTCTTAGAGGAAGTGGACCTTGTCACTAAAGCAAAATCCCCTCTCAGAGCAGCCGAGAAAGGTATATTCTTGAGCTTCCCTGGTTGGTTGGGAAAACAAGGATCGGGTGTTTAAGCTGTTCGGCCTTTTGGATTGTAAGACGTTCTCTTACCATGTTACAAACTTTTTCTGTCTTGTTAAGGTCACGCCAAGGGAGGTCCTCAATATCTGGTCGAACTTGTTCTCTATTCTAGGTGACGAGTGGCTTTTTTAAATTAGGAGGGCCACCTTTTTTACCTTTATTCGATTCATATATTCTTTCTCTCTTAAAGTGGGCATTCACTATTTTATACTTAGTGAAGATAACGTCCTTTTTTACGAAGGAAAGTTCCCGACCAATCCAAGTTAAGGGAACGATGGTCTCGTTGTCTTCACTTTTGTCTTTCCCTCTCTTAGTGAAGAAATTTTTGGTGTTGGTGTAACCAAGTGGACGGTAAGCTGTATGAGGGTGGTTGGCTTGCCCAACTAGGGCACTGTCATCATCATGGCTAGCAAGGGCGTTGATTTGGTCAACCTTGACCAAGTAGATTGTGGTTTTTCAAAAACTTTGACGTCTTTTGAAAAAAAGAATTAAGTTATGTCAACAATTTGATCGATAAAACAAAAGAAAAGTACATATAAATTGGACAAGTACAGACCAAGGCCGGATGCCCTCGGGGAACTGACCTATTTGTCGGATCGGGCTCTATGTCACCGGTCATGATTACTGCATCCTCATTGGCCCCCTTTTGAGAGTCAGGGAGGGCAAAAATCAAGCCAGGGGCATCAATCCTAATCTTAAGGTTGAAGCCATATGTTCTTCAACTAACAGAATAACAAAACTTCAACTTATCTAATCCTAAGCTTGTCTCATGGATTTTATTCAATGCTTCTATGCTACCGATTATCCTAATTACATTTGGGCTTAATTGCCATGTAAGATGTGTGCATCTAAGAAGATCTACCAATAAAGGCCATAAAGGTAGCCAAAAACCAACCTCTTTGAACAAGGCTGTATGAATATGGTAATCCTTAGGACCTAATTTGTCCTCATCCTTAAAGGGATTTTCATTGTTTTTCAAAGTCCTACAATTGAGTCCCTTTAGGATATAGTTGGTTGTAAACTCCACTTTTTGGGCCTCAGAAATTAAAGCACAAATACCTCATATCAGAAGATTTCAAGATACCTAAACTTATTTATGTGCTAAAGGAGAATAAAAAGATGAACATGGATGAACAATATGAACCCTAAGAGAAAACCTAGAAAAATCTAAAAACAAAAAACATACTTGACTTGGAGATTTTTGGCTCTAAAAAGAAAGGTGACACTTGTAAACACAAAAATATGGTAAGATTTCTGGAAAAGGGTGAGGATTATGAAGATTCCGACAGATTTATGGGTTTTTAAGTGTTGAGTGTAGGTGTCACACCCCGATATTTGGACCCCGAATACCCAATTAATACACATGTACTCGCCCGTCCAACTACCGGGGGTGAAAATTAAAAACAATAATTAACTTAAAACTCATTCTCAAAAACTAAAATTTAATCTTCAATCAATATCCTTTATAAATGTTTGCGGAATAAACAAAACTTTCATATCCAAACTTTATTTAAAAAGTTCAATTACATAATAAAAACGAAATATAATTACTTTATAAAATAGTTGGCCAGAGTATCTAAACCGGTGCCATTCCCAAGGTCCAACCAACTATATACAATTTACAAAATAAAAGAAAATAAACTTCAAGTAAAACTCCTAGCACAATCAATGAAGCACGTTAATATATACTTGCAAAACTGGGCTACGCTCATAAAGAGAACGTACCCAAGAAGCATGGAGACAACTTGGGTCAGTATATAAATACTGGTATGAGTTGATTCTGTGTCACCCAATATGTCCATGATGCAAACACATAATTCATATGTACATATCTTATACAATTAACTCAAATCTCACTACGTGGCAAGACGAATAGTTCCACATACTTTTCGAGACAAAAAGAGTAGTTTTTTGACAAAGTAGTAGCAAGTAGTTTCTTACCCCGTACACTTACCAAAACTATTAATAACATACCGTTATAATACAGTAGGCCAAGACCTGCAAAAACATTAGTACGGCCTACCATCCTGCATTAGAAATGTTAAACTTAAATTACTCGAAAATAAATAAGAAAAACACAGCAACATAAATATCCATTTTGTGTTCAAACCATTAAGAATCTCGGAAAACTCAAAGAACGAAAAATATGCAGAATGTCGTTTCCAAGAAAATATTGCGAAAAATCGCTAAATTCTACCATTCAATATTCCATAACAGTGTCTAAGATTTCAAAAGTAAATTAACGCGACAATACAAATTGTCTATCGTCCAAGCGAAGCATCACATAAGTTAAAGCATGTCATCTTGAAAACACTAGACTTGAAACCACTAGACACTTAAGTTAGCGTGTGCACCTTAAATTACATGCCACCTCACCATACTCTCCCATGGCCTACACAGATCATCGTGCCCTGTGTCTCCCCGTATAACTAGCGACCACTCCGAACCGGAACCCGCACGGGCATATCGTCTAAAGTTCCGACCTTCTTCGGAAGGCTAGTTATACGTTTGCGCGCCAAAACACTCGCCCTTCTGCGAGTAAAATCACATATAATCCACTCGTCTATTCAACAATAGAACGAGTACAACAAACATCACAAGCCACAATCTGGCTTACAGTCAAGATCATAAAATTCAATTGGCTTTCACCAAAGTTTTCTTTTCACAAAAATCATGGGAAATCCACCCAAGTGTTGAATCAAAACCAATATAAAATCATAACAAGGGAGCAGTGGCGTAATTAAGGAATTTCCCTATGACTTCTGTAGTCAATTTTAATAAAACCAACTCATAGTCGATACAACTCTAATACTTAATATATAGAGAAACTTTACTATCAACCTCAACAAGAATGTAGATTTGTCCCAAAAACAAAATCATACTCACACATTTACTAAATATCACGTCTAGAAGCTTAAGACAAATAATTCCACCAATTGTGAATTGTTCATAGTATTCCAAACGTCAATCAAGTAAACAATTTCACAAACTAAATACAATCATACCACAAATCCTTTTAGAACCTCATAATCCCAATTTTAAAGGCTATTAATAAAATTATTTTAAAACATAAGTTACATTGCAAAAAAAAATAAAGCAAGAGCACAAACAACATCTTAAATCGGCACAATCATCAATTTCACAGAAATTCTAGGGATAAACGAACAATATAAAAAATTCCAGAAAAATTACACAATATAGACAGCCATGTATAGTTTCATATTCACTTGGATTAAACTAAAAATCATTTATATTCTAGGAGTTATGAATGTTTTGCTAACAGGTATACAATCTGTCCAGCATCAGATTTTTGCTGCGCACTGTTTTTGTAACTTCAATAACTCTCAACATAAAAATCATATTCGATCGATTCCAAAGCCCAGATTCTCCTAACACACGATATTAACTTGTAAAATATTTCTAGAATTTTACAAAAAATTTTAGTACCCAAACCGAACTCAAAACTACAGATGTGTGACAGCAATCTGATCAACATTAAGTATTTTAACACTCTGTTTTTGTAAAATTGATATCTCCCAAATTAAAAATCATATTACTCCAATTCCAAAGCCACAATACTTGTAACTCATAATATTAGTCTATGTATTTTTCTGAGATTTTAATAAAGACATATAATTGAGGTTTGTCGTTAAGAAACTTATAATCAATTGAGTAAAAATACAATAAACTAGTTTCTCAAAAATTAGGTCAAAAGAAAACCAAAACAATATATACGAATAGAAATCACAAGAAGAGGGTGAGAATCACACACCATAACTAGTAAAACTTAAATTGATCAACCAAAAGAAATCTAAAAGAACTACCAATATAAATTGACTCAGAACGAATAGGTTATATATATATATATATATGCATGTATCAAAGTCCACATAATAAAGGTGAGAAACACTCGCTAGATAATCGAAAGGGGAAGAACCAAAAGTATTCTGCGTTTACTCGGGCTCTCTCTGGTGTCTCTTCTTCTTCTCTATAAGCGGCCATATGACAATAGATAATACGTAGTTTTCTCCTCTCCCCTGAAACCCTATATGTGCTAATAACCTACTTGTATTCATACTAGGGTTTTCTCATCTCAATTAGACCAACTAAAATAAGTCTTATAACAAATAAAAGAATACATATAAATTAACCCATTAAATTAACCCAGTGGCCCATCTAATTATAATTACTCAAGACCTCAAATAAATTTTCTTTTTCTCTAATTCCCGCAGGTCAAACTCACAGCATGGTTAAGTCAACTTTCAAAAATCATAACTAATTCATTAAAAGTCTAAATGTAGTGAAATTTGTGCTCAAACTGAAGCTCCTCAAGTCTAGTTTAAAACAAAATTGGTTTCACACAAAAATTCTCAACATAATAAAAGATATGAATTTTTAAATGAGAACATATCAAAACTTTAGGTTTCAAAACTAATCATATATATTTTAAATTATAATTTTTAACACACTATAATAAATTGGCCATACAATAAATGCACCACAAGACGAATAAGAGAACACATACTAATTTACAATATATGCATATAATAATTTGGAGTAAATAAGTATTTTAGAAAATTCAGGTCGTTACAGTAGGAGAGCAAGAGTTTTGTTAGAGAATAAGAAGGTAAAAAAAAGGAGAAGGAAGATAGGCTTTTATAGCAACAAACAAGCCTCTCTTTCCTCTCTCTCCAGATGATGCCAAGACTGGGAACTGGTGCATAATGCTGCGATGCATCGAATGCGCCAGCCCCGCCCGGATATCATGCCCATTTTGAAAACATGATTGGCCAATCAAGGCTTAGACAGCTGTACTCACAACTGTTAGGCCAATGTCTTCCCCAAGAAGTCACAAACATTTGAAATTCTTTCATCAGTGGATAACTACAAGTACAATTTCTTCGTCACAATATGCTGTTCATCATACCGATTACCCCATTGATTGCTTTATAAAGCCGAGCATCCAATCCCAGCTAGTAAGCAGAGATCAAATGCTCAGGGGACAATTGAGGGAGGTAAAAAATATAAGTGGGCTTTTATTCAAGCCTAGCTTGGATTGCACATATCATGGTCGGCCTTAAACCCATAATATGTAAGCCCACCACACGTGTTGACAGAATTGGCAAGTCCCTAAAGGAATCATCTTAGCTGACTAGACAATACCACCATAATAGCCGACTAGAGATACTTCACCGAGTAGAATAAACAAGACATGTAGAGAAAATGAAGACCGACCACTCATGGTTGGCCAACTGGAAGAAGAAAGTTGAGGTGGAGGATAAGTGATTAGAAATAACCACTTATGTAATTATGAATAGGGTTATATAGGGACAGTTGTTATATTGTAATACTTACCAAGTTTACCCTTTATTGTAATTTACATAGTTCACTAACCCTAATGTAATCCTATCCTATACATATAAATAGGAAGGGAAAACCCTTAGTTCAAGACAATGAACAATATTCTCTCTACACATACTCCCAAACACAACCACCTTCTTCTTCCTCTAGCCAAACCCTCATTTCCCTGCAAGTTGTATATATCCATTAAGCTTTAAGCTAATATAATCCACTCACACATCAAGAAAGGACGTACTGCCGAATTGGGTATAAGAGCAACTGGAGGAACCTACCCTCAAACATAAATATGATCTTCCCTCTATTTTTGTTTGTTTAATGTTTTATTTTATGGTTGCCAATCATTCATCGCTGATTCTCATATAATTGGGCCCGGTTAACTTTTAACCACTCACATAATCAAACAAAGTCTAAAGAAAATTGGTGATGTTAAAGCACCTATATTTAGAAAGAATAAGCTCCTAATATGCATTAATTATAGCACAGATTCTCACATAAGAGTGTATTCTTTTTATTCAAAGTAGCTCTAACATTTGCTCCTAACATGCATTAAATATAACACGTATTATCATACAAGAGTTTATTCTTTCTATTCATAATAGCTTTAAACCGCATAATTCTAAGGTCCCACAATCCCACATTCAACAAATCTCTTTCCGCACAAACTCTATGAACCCACGCACTCGCCACTACCTAAATCATCAATCACAATTTTTTTTTGTAAAACTAAAATTGATATATATAGTACCCAAAAAAGGAAATTAAAATCACCAATCTAATTAACAGTCTAACTCTTCCGTCTTCCACATCAAATGTCATATGCAGCCCCCTCGATTGAAATCCCAGGTCCACCTTGGATATAAGGCTTCATAATTTTTCAAGATACCACTATAGTTTGAAGGAAAATGACAAAATAAACCCTAAATTTTGACATTGCTTACAATTTTTCCCCTGTTGTCATAATTTTGGCAATCTTTCCTTGAAGTTGCTATTATGTTTCAATCTTACCCCCGAGGTAAACAATGTCAAAAAAAACATATTGTTGACGTGGCTCCCACATGGCATGCCATGTCAGCTTTCTCTCTTCAATTTGTTTAAAACTTTAAAATGTAATAACTTTTAATACAAAATAGGGATTCAAATAAAAAATATATATTTGAACTCTACTCATCGAGTCGAATAAAACAAACTCCATTCTGATGATAAAAATATTAATAAAAGAATTTTAAAAAATTTTATGAAATCACACTAAATGACATCTAAAATCCTATATATATAAAGATGTTAAACACCTCTATTTGTCATTGCTTTCAAATTATACCTATGTCAAATAGAGTCATTGCATAATTTGAAAGCAATGCAAACCTTGAGATTTTAAAATTCTACGTTCCTTTTTTTATGATTGGGTTGATTTCATGGGAGAACTTAAGAAAAGTTTCTTCTTTAATCAAGCAATAATGGAACTTAGAGCAATTATGGCTACAAATTTCTTATTAAGTTAGACAACCACGTCAGATTACTATCATTCAAACAATAGTGTAGGAGCATTATTAATGATATGTTAATGCAGTCATTGATAATTGAAACTAGAAAAATTATATGAAGTAGTAATATAAATTTAAGAAAAAAAAAACTTACCTATCTTAACCTAAACTAAATAAAAGCTAATAAAAAGAATGCAACATTAAAACTAAATATTCTTAATAATATTAGTTGAAAGACTAAAAGGCAATAAAAATGAATTACTCATGATTAGGTAGTCTCATGGGTAACCACATCCTTCTCTATTCTGCATCTAACCTGAGAAATATATCAGCATTTGCTTTGCCAGCTAATAAGTATTCACATGGTTCCATAATGAGGTGGGTATCAAAATAAGGTTATTTTCTATAATTCGGGTAGAAGTACATTCATCTCAACTTTGTCTCCGTATCAAATTAATAGTCTAATATTTATACCGCGTTTAGTTAAAAGTTTAATTTTAAATTAATCAATTCATTTCTAGTAGGAGAAATATATGAAAACTAAGAAGAGCATGAAATTAAAGGATAACAATGAAAACGACAAACTTGCTTGAAATTGCAACTTATTCTAATTAAGAGAAGAGCAGAATGTTGAACCTTTCATGTTATCTAGAAGTTTGATGAAGATATTTTATTTTTTTGAGGATGGATAAATAGAGTTATGAAACCAAAGAAATCATTTTTATGCTAGGAAATAAGAGTTAGTAAAAAAAGGCTTTCTTTTGAGAGGGCAGGATATTAAAAATTCCAACCTTTTGAGCGGATTATGTGTACTATCTATTTTTATGGACATAAGAAAAATAGTTTCGGGTACACAAAATTAGAAGTAGATGAAAAATTAATTTAAAAACGCGCACCGTGAAAATTTTAGCCGCACTAAAATAATAGAATTATGTATATTCTAGTAAAAGTCTAAATTAATGAATGGTTCCTTAAAATTAATTAAGAGTGCATAAATAGTTTCAAGAGTACACTAAACATGATATTTTTTTTTACCTATGGATAAAAGGGAAAGTGACATGGCCAATTGTGAAACTAAAATGCTTAGGTGGAGGGTCGATCATGAGGAAGGCACACCACTTAGCCTTTGTAATTAATGATGACATTTTACAATCTTTGTGCTATAAAAAGCATAAGTGGGTATACCACCATATATCTAAGTAAAAAATAATAATATAATAGAGAGAAATAAAGAAAGGAAGGAAGAAAAGGAAAGCTCGGTTGGTTTTGTAAAAATAAATAAAAAATTAGGTAATTTTACATTGCCTTTGTTTTTTTTTAACTTTGTCATTAGTAATATTAATAAATACTAACAATGAAGGTTGTACGAATGGGCAGAAAAGTGTCAAAAGGTAGTAAGCCTACTCTTATATGTTACCCGTCTGATAATATTTAGAGATGGCAAATATTCTTTTAGGATCGCATCATTTAAAAAATAATAACGAACTATAACTTAAAAATGTTTAAATTTAGGAACTCGATTCAAAAAAATTCTATTATTTTATTGTCACTGTTCAGACATTTTCTCTCATTTCCTTTTGTCATAATAACTTGTTAAATCAATTGTTAAAGAAAATTTCTAGCTTAGCTGGTACTTCCTTCTAACTCAGTGTTAAAAGGAATAATGGGGCGCTAAAGTGTACTGTTTTGAATAGTTGGTTCAAATACAATAGCCCACTGTGGTATGCTCAGTTCATAACATGCTCTGCCTATGTGAATCCAATTTATGGAATCAAGTTGTGCCTTGTGTCACAACGACTTGGCTCCCTTTCAATACACCTTTCATCCAATTTCGTCCAATGCAGTTTAGTTAGCAACTTAAATGAATGAATTTTTTTATGAAACTTAGTGGAGATGGTCTCTACAATAAGTAGATCATCTCTACAAAATTTCATCAAAAAATTCAAACTGGAAGTAGGTGTACTAAAATTTTAATACATATGTTCATTTTCAACCATTAAAATTTTTAAAGATCATCTCACCTACTTTCGGTTTCAATTTTTTGATAAAATTTTGTGGAGATAATCTACTAATTATAGAGATCCTTTCCACCAAGTTTTGTGAAAAAATTCATCCGTTTAAACATCCAACTAAATTTCATTAGACGAAATTTGATGGAAGGTGTAATGGAAGGGAGCTAAGTTCGTGTCACAAATACCACATGGACAAATTTTACTCTAAAATTCTCCCTTTTTCTCTCCTACTTTCATAACGAGAGAGAACGAATTTTTGAATGTTAAAAATATTTAGGAGATAAAAGATTGATAGATGCAATTACATGAATTTTTTTTTTTTTTATGATTAATATTTTAGATTTTTTTTTAATTACTAATAGTACATTTAGCAAATGGGTTACACTTCCACGTTCTACAAAAGAGGGCCTTTTGGGTGGAAGATGATTTTTTGGAAGAGGAAATCAATTTTTTAACAAAACTCTAGAAGGCGGAAATTATTTTATTGGGCCACACAAAAATGGGTAACCATTGCCGATGAAACCACTTTACTGGGGTTCAACACTGCCTATCCGTGACCTTTTAACTCTTTACAAAAAATTTCTTCCGCACTGAACCTGCATTTTCACCGTATCTCAAGGCTACTTTTGACATGCAGAATAAGAAAGCAGAATTCATGTTTGATGTTTGTCCAAATTGGATATTTGGATATATTATTTATCCTACTAAAATTTCTTATCCCACCGAACAAGAGAGGGATTAACGAATTCACGTAAAAGTAAGAGATGAAATTATTTTATCCTATGCGAATAAGGGGGTGTATTCAATTTAGATTATATAAAGGCCCGTTTAGTAACGTTTTCGGAGAATGTTTTCTGAGAATATTTTTAGAAAATGAAAATGAGAAAATGAATTTTCCGAGAACGAAAATAGTGAAAACATTTTCAGAGAACGAAAACAGTGAAAATGAAGATTGCAAGAGTGAAAATGGTGAAAACATCATTTTGGCGTTTTTGCGTTTTATGCTTTAAACTTGAATTCATTTTCCGAAAATGTTTTTCGTGTTTTTGTCAATATCCCACCGAACGCATTTTTTATCCGTTTTTGAACTCAAAAAACAAAAACGGGTCTCTAAAAACGCTACCGAACGGACCCTAATATTTTTTTGAATTTTGAAAATCCATGAGTATTCAATTGGAATTTCAAAAAGTCTTTTAAAATCTTATAGTATTCAATTAGGATTTAAAAAGTCTTATGGTATTCAATTAAATTTAAAAATGCTCTTTTTAAATTTTCTAATATTTAAAACTCAATAAACTTTGAAGAATTTTATAAATTAATAGATTTTGATGAATTATTTAAGAAAATTTTATTAAACCAACATTTGACCTAAGTTGACCTAATAGTTAAATTAACCCACCTAACTAAATAATTTATTAAGTTAAAGCGTATTTATTTTGTTGTCTGAAAATCTGAAGCTTAAAGTCTAATTTTAACGATTTGTTGCCACCTGTTGTGCACGTAAGGGCATAAATGGACATGTATGAAATGAATTATTTAGGAAAATTTTATTAAACCAACATTTGACCTAAATTGATCTAATAGTTAAATTAACCCACCTAACTTAATAATTTATTAAGTTGAAGTGTATTTATTTTGTTGTCTGAAAATCTGAAGCTTAAAGTCTAATTTTAAAGCCTAAAAATTGAATGTGAATAATCTTTTTGTTTTTGTCCAAATGAAATACTGAATAGCTATTAAAATTTTGTCCTTCACATTATTATTATGAGGCAATTAGGTATAAGGGCTCATTATAATAATAATATAATTATAAAGGACATTTAAAAATTAACTGTGTAAATTAAGGACACTATACAAAAAAGACACTAATACCCATTCCTTATAATATCGTCTCATTATAACACCAACAGCAACCAGAAGGTGCTAAATGCATTTAGCACCCCTTGCACAGCAATCAGAGGGTGCTAAATGCATTTAGCATTACAACCAAAAGGTACCAGAAGGTGCTAAATGCATTTAGCACCCTCTGGACAGCAACCAGAAGGTGCTAAATGCGTTTAGCACCCCCTGGACAGCAACCAGAGGGTGCTAAATGCGTTTAGCACCACAACCAGAAGGTGCTAAATACATTTAGCACCCGCTGGACAGCAACCAGAAGGTGCTAAATGCATTTAGCACCCCCTGGACAGCAACCAGAGGGTGCTAAATGCATTTAGCACCCGCTAGCACCCGCTAGACAGCAACGATAAGGTGCTAAATGCATTTAGCGCCACAACCAAAAGGTACTAAATGCATTTAGCACCCCCTAGAGAGCAACCAGAAGGTGCTAAATGTATTTAGCACCCTCTGGACAGTAACTAGAAGGTGCTAAATACATTAAGCACCACAACGAGAAGGTGCTAAATGCATTTAGCACCCTCTGGACAGTAACCAAAGGGTGCTACATGCATTTAGCACCATCTAGACAACAACCAGAAGGTGCTAAATGCATTTAGCACCTTCTGAACAACAACCATAAGATAACACCACTTGAACAACAAATCAGAAGGTGCTAAAATAATTTTAGCACCATTACAAAATAGAGAACAACAAAATTGATGAGATCAACATCCACTCAATTTATTTATATGTATATAGATATGGATCGACGTAGGGTTCGTAAAAAAATAAAAAAAAAGAGTTAAAATCATATTTTTTTTTTCAAATCTCGCTGGGCTGTCAAAATTGATCGATTTCGATAGCAAAACGACTTCTGATCGTCTTAATTTTTCGCGCAATAATAGTAACTTTGTCTTCCGAACAACATATCCAAAAATCAGCCAAATCCAACGGTTCGATCAAAAGTTATATATGTTTTACGATTGCAGATCTAGAAAAGAAGAAGAAGAAGAAGATGATGATGATGATGATGATGATGATGATGAGAACGATGATGATGAGAACGATGATCCTCTCGGAGATACGATCGGAGAGTAAGGTGGTGGTGGTGAGACAACTTCTCTTTTCTCTTGTTTTTTGTTTTCTCTCTCTAAACTATGTGTATGTAAGAGAGAATAATATGTCTTTTGTATAATTAGAATAAATGATATAGTAGGGTAGTTTTGTCCATCAACATTTATCATTTTCCTTAAAATAAATTAATATTATGAAAAGTGTCCTTATTGTAAAACCAAATTATGAAATTAGTACTACTTCCCTTTATTAAACATGAATCCGTCCTTAGAGTTATAACACATTACGGAGCGAGACCTTATAACCCATTATCTCTATTATTATTATTGTTATTATTAATTTTTTCCCCTTTCTTTCCAGTTCCCCTCTCTCTCTCTAAAAAAGAACTCACTCTCTCTACATCACCCCCCCCCCCCGATGGAACGATTCCTCACCACTTCTTTCCTCTGTCGTCTTCCATCGCCATTTATCCTCCTCCATAATTGTCGTTGCAGCAGCAAGCAACACATTTTAATTTGAACCGTCCGTCTGATCTCAATCTCAAACTCTTAGAGCAGCAACAATGATGATGAAGATGGCAAAATTCTCTTTCGATCTGCTTCCAATGTGGAGAAGAGCAATCAATTAATCCTAAGTTTCGATGCCGATAAACCAATTGAAACGGTTATTGCTTCGAGTTTGGGGTTTGGTAGGGTTTTGGCCAGTTTGTACGAGCTAGCGGTTATTGTTGCTCCTTGATTACTCTGAGGCCCCGTTTGGTTCACAGATATTAGTATTCGGGAAAGAAAAGTCGTTCTTTTCTTTTGTTTGGTAAGTATAAATTTCGAAAATATTTTTCTGGAAAGTAGGGGTAAAACCATTCTTTCCAAAACACATGGTATTGATTTTTCAATTTGATTTCCAAGTATTTATTATACAAATTTTAGACAATAATATTTTTACTTAAATACTTTTCATGGTTTACCAAACACAAGAAAGAAAATTTGACAGAAAATTTAGTTTTTCAGCTCCATGAAAAAAATAAGGAAATTGATTTCCCTTTCGCTAACCAAACTAGGCCTAAATGGAGGAGAAAATATTAATAGAAGATGAAGCTTCACAAAAATGAAGGCAAAATTGGCATTAAATAAGGATTTAGAGGCATTAGCAAATTTTAGAGGTCAAATTGTGTCTGAACTATTTAGACTAATATCTAGATTTTTTTCTAAACAAACAGTTTATGTTTTGTCTAAAGTCTGAATAAAACCCATTCAGACTTTGAGACATGGAAAACAAATGCCCCTTAATCATCTCTTTTTTACCCAATTGAATTTGACTAAAAAAATGGAATTTATATTCATAAACTCCTAGGCCCTATTTGGTAGAGGCAAGGTAATCAATATCACGTATCGGATGCGCATCGTTTTATCAGAAAACAGTATCGTATATCGCAATGTATCGTAAGATACGCTTTGATTTTGATATTCATACTATTATACATTTTTATGTATACAAACCTTTGCATACATACATCAAACATACATATAAATCAAAAATATCCATATTTTATACATATTTCATTAAATATTAGAAAGCCTAATCCAAAAAATCAATGCGCTCCTAAATAAATAAGGTTCATATAAGTCTAATAAAGATCCTTCAGTACCAATGTTTTAAATATATACTACCAATGTTTTAAATGTATAGTAAAATATTAGTGATAAAATTGTGGGCCCTAATGTTCCGAACTTGCTGCCCTTTCACGTTTTTGTTTCATACTCATTTAGTCATTTATTTCAAAAAAGAAAAGGAAAACGTAGGTCATGTTCTCTCTCTGTATATATATATATCTTCCTCCCTTTCCTCTTTTTCGTTTCCACTTTCCACAAACATCCTTCTTCTTTCCTAAGTCGCCGCCCACCTCCTCGTTGCCGGCACAGCAAATCAGGTAAACTCTCTCTCCTCGCTGTCAGATCGCCGTTTCTCTCTCTCTCTCTCTGTATCTATCATAATATTTTTTTTGGCTTTAGGGTTCAAATGAGTTATTTTTGGGGGGCAAACCAGGTCCTCTCTCTCTTCTCCTTCTTCGTGTATTCGGGGTTTAGGTTTTGAGATTGGGAAAATGTTTTATTTAAAAAAAAAAAGTCGACAAAACGACCAAAAAAAAAATTCGTCCAATACAAGATCAACTCGTAATACGCTAAAATATCTTGATACATCGATGTGTATCGCCCAATACACTTTCAAACTCGATACACTTAACGATACGTATCGATTTACTCACGAGACAATACGTATCGTACGATATTTACAAAAAGAGAGAGAAGAAATGTTATTTTTTAAAAAATAAAATTATAATTATCTATAAGACTAAAATAATTGGATTGTTGGATACATAGAGAGAGAGAGAGAGAGAGAGAGAGAGAGAGAGAGAGAGAGAGAGAGAGAGAGGAAATGTAATATTTTCTTTATTTGTTTTGAATGAATAAAAAAAGAGGCAGACGTAACAAATACAGCTAGCTTCTTGTTTCTCACAATGAATTTACACCTCTTTAATTAAATGGGTTATGGGCTTTTTTTTTCTTTCTTTGAACTTGGGTAATTCCTGATCAATAAACAAAATTAAGAAAGATAAAATTTGGGCCCTTAGTTTTAATATGAATGGTCTCTAATTGGACATATACCCAATGTGATTATTCAGCTTGCACAACTCCAGACTTTTATTTTCCGCTTTAGGTCTAGTTTCCGGTTTTCACTCTCCAGACTTTTATTTTCATATATTTTTATTTATAATTCTTTTTTATTGATGTTGTGCAAAGTAACTTTTACATTTGCAGTTGAGAAATTTGAATCCAGTCTAAGTTGCTACCTTGGTTTATTGAAACTTAGGGCATTCTAAATCATTTGTGTGGATCGATACTTTTCTATATATTTAGATTATGAGGTACAGCATTTTAGACAAAAAAAAGGATCTGTAGTTGACACACATTTTTTATTCATAAAAAACATTAAAAAATACCAAACATTGCCTCCAATGGTGGTATTTAAGGCATTTTATCGCTCCTCTTGATCATTTGGATTTTATTTTAGACATTTATATCAAACGTGGATGACTTTATAAAATATGAGGAGTGCTTTTTAAATATGCAAATTTCTTGGATAAAAATAATATTAGTAAAATGTGTGGAAAAAAATTAAAGGTACAAAATTCATGAATAAAAATGATATTAATAAAAAGAGTGAAAGAAGTTAAAGAGATATATATATATATATATATATAAAGATAAGTGATATTGGTGTTCCAAGTAAAACAAATGTAGCTATGTCTTATTTGTAAAAATTTATTGTTGATAAGGTGGATAGAATCTTGAGTAGTTTGTAAATTTTGTACCTTTGTGAGAAAACATTCCTTATTTATATATGGAGTCAGATAAAACACATGTACAAAATTCTACGTGTACAAAATTCTACGTGTATAAAATTGTCTTATATATATATATATATACAAGGGCGTAGCCATGTCTTGGCTACCCCGAACTGTAGTCCGAGTCTAATTTTTTTTCAAAAAAAATTAGTAGTAGGCTTAAATTTTATTTTTAAATATATATGTATATATATACATGCGTATAGCCCACTTTATTTTTTAAAATATTATTACTTTACATCTATTAAAATTTTATCTATTTCATTTACCATGTACATAGCTAGATATAAGGAAAAATTATCATATTTTTTGTATATTTTTGAATATTTCATATCTACACTTCCAATGTATATAAAAAGTTGGTATCTTTTGTATGTATTTGAATATATTATATTTGTATTTTGATTTGTTATATTTTAACGTTGTTATTATTTAATTCTTAACCCGGATCATTTATAATTCCTGACTATACCCCTATACATATATATATATATATATATATATATTTATATTTATATTTATATTTATTATATGTCTAGTCATATCATATAACTCATATAAATCTAATAACTAATATTAATAACAGAGAAATTTCATCACACATCGACACGTGTCCTCCAATTTTAACGGTGCTCTCTTTTTCATTTTTCCCTTTTCCATGTTAAGATACACCACGAAGGGCGCGACGACTTTTCACTTCATAAAACCGTTTCATCTCCCCAATTACTCGAATATATAGTGATCATTTATCACAAAACCTAATTCCTTAACAGTTTTTTCTCCTGATCTTCAAACCGACTTTCCATAGCCATGTTCTCTGCTTTTCAATTTCACGGTCATCTCTTCCTTTCTTTTCCACTCTCTTTTCACCCCTTGATGTCGCTTCCGTAAATACATTGATTATTGGAAGAAACATGGAATTCAGTGATGGCAAAATTGTTTTGTAAGGTAATTAGTTCAATTCTTCATAAGTGGATATATATATATATATATATATATATTTTCATCACGCTTTTTATCATTTTTTTTGGACTTTGTTTTATGTCATGAATATCTTTATTTACTTGGTTTCCTTTCCCTATTTCTTTTGGCTTTTTTTTATTTTATTTATGGGATTTGTTTGCTTTGTATCTCTAGGTTTTTCTATCGAAAGTTTATGGTCTTCAATTTACTGTAAGAGAAATCCAGAGTAAAAAACTGCAAGAGACAATATAAGCTTATGGTCTTCAATTTACTGCAAGAGAACTCCAGAGTAAATAATTGCAAGAGACTAGATAGAATATCTAGAAAACAAATTGAAACCTAATCATAACACCCATACGGTAATTACTCTTCCATCTGAACTTTTAACACTTACTTTTAGATGTTGGGTCTTTAGTTCTACTTCTTTTTTAGACAACATATTCTACTTGTTCATGATTTATGAAACAAATGCATATGAGGGTAAGGTGTTTGTGTAGTTCCTTCAATAGAGTATATTTTGTAGTAGCACAGTAATTATTACCAATGATATGCATAGTCAGTCTTAGGGATTCAATAAGAAATTTTTTTGTGCTCTCAAAAAGATTATTTTATGTTTGCCTATATAAAGAAATGTAAAAGCTATATTTGCTCTGTCCAAGTTCACCCTCCCCTTTCTTTTTTTGGTACATCATCTTAATAACCCCATTACCTTTTCAAATAATTTCGAAATTTTGCAATAATTTTTTTTATCGATTACATTGAAATCAATGTTTTGTTAGAAAGTAGAGCAAAAGTCAAAGTGAGCCGTTTAATTTGGAAAAACTAGGGCTAGATTCCTGTTTTCGAACATTTTTAGGCTGTTGTCCACAAACTTTTTTTTTAAAGGACGAAGTCCCTCGAGTACCATATATGTAATAATTCTCAGTCACTACTACCTGCAGTCTGTGAACCAAGATATTTCAATCACAAACCAAGAAATCATAGATACTCAAGTATTGTAATTGTGTATTTGAATCCTCGCTAAAGGCAGATATGGTACCTGAGGGGCCGCATCTTTTAAGAAAATTGTTAGTGGACTGCATCCTAATTTTTAATTTCTAAACAAATAGTGGATCCTAAAAGCCATTATTTTCTATCTTTTCACACAAACTAACTAAATTTATTTTCCTTTTCTATCTTTGCAATCAAATGGAGCCGAAGAATACATAATTTTCACCAACAATCTTATTGTATGCTCTTTAATAATGTGGAACTGGCTTACTTACTTTAATGTTAAATTAAAAAAATTCTGAAATGCGCAATACATTATTTTATTTGGACAAGATGATTTCATTGGAAAAATTGTTCAACAAAAGACAAGATGATTACAAATGCCTCAGTCATCCAATTGGTGCAAATTTAATGGTAGTGGGTTTTACATGACTGTCAAATGCAAGGGGTAGTGGGCTTTTCGTTGCCTTCCAAGCGTAGTTTAGGACAATCGATTATTGCAAAAACTTTCTGGAACACTTACTGAAGGCTATGATGTATTTTCATTCCTTTCTTGAAATATATGTAGATACATGGAGATCCAAAACACATGTTATGTGATGCATTTTTTACTTGCACTTTGGGTTTTTTTTTAATGAGGCAATTGTAGAGTTGGACAACTTACACGAGGAGGAATTATGCTCAGACAATTATATATATATATATATATATATATCCATGTAACTTTTGTTATAGTTGTTTAATTTCCGAAATTGCAACTTATGTATTATTGTAGTGATTCTATTTGACTATTCCCGCACATTGTGTGTATATGTAAAATGGAGCCTTTCAACTCTGTGTTAACACGTTTCGTTATATTATGCAGCTTTAATTGTAGAAAGGCTATTCTCAGACTCTTATATATAATTTTATCTTCTCAATTCTCACAAGTGGCTTTATATATGTATATATACTTTGTAAGTTCCTTTATTATTTATGTTGAAATTATTATTTTCTCAAGGAATACCAAATTCATGGTGAGATATGAGAACGAGAGAATATTCATTTAACTTGATACTTTATTGTTCTGATTAAGCACCTACAGGTTTTAAAATGTATTTTATGCCCTCTCTCTTTTAAAATCTCTTTACTATTTTTTTCTCTTACAATTCTTCTGTGTGTTCAATAAATGTAAAACAAAGTATAAAATATCTTCTCTATTTTTTAGTAACATATTGCTTATGCTTCCTTTTTAAAGTTTATATAGAACTTTCTATATGAATGTCTACTCAATGTCTTTGTATTGTTACATTCCTACTTCAATGTCACCTTTTTTCCTTTGTGATAACAAATAATGTGTTTATCTTCCAAGAAATTGTTGATCCAGTGTATTGTTAGCATTGAACATGTACTAAGTTTCAAAAGGAATCGACACCATTATGTTACTTTCATAGTGGATTACTAGGTATCAACACATTATGTAAACACTTTTGAGACTCTGCATCATCAATCAACCTGATTGTATATAAGAGTAGTCTATTTAAGATGAATTCATAAGCATGAAGGATGGCCATTTGGTGCTAATGGAAATATATTGCTTGCTTTTTGTACCTTTTCACTACTATAATGTCATTAAAAGCCAGATTTCTATATTATTATAGCAACATTTATTTATTTTTTTCAATTCTATTGTTCCACATATAAACGATTGTTTCACAAAAACTCATTTTGTATCCCTTTAAATTATATAGTTTCTATAGAACACCCGTGCATCGCACGGGGCTATAAACTAGTAATACTAATAACATAAGATTTTAACATAAGGAAGCCACGTGTCTTCTCTCTTCCTCTCCTATTTATAAAGGTCGTGTCCGCAATTAAACCTGCTTTCTCCCGCGGAATCGTTTTCTTCTCGCTCTTTTTGCGGAGAAAGTTTTGGGTTGGTTTCTTTGCGGAATTGTAGATTTATTTCATGCCTCTCCGTTTCACAATTGCCCTCATATATCCATAGTTTGGCACTATCAAGTGTATCTTAGCGTCCTTCTATATGGAAGAAGTATCAATGGCAGTTCCTCCGATGGTCACCGCCACACTCTATGTCGGCCATCTACATCCATGACACACTACAAGCGGCCAATCACTCTGTTACAATATAATTATTATTGTAACAGAGTGATTATCATCAAATTCTTATCGACAACGCTTCTTATTATGATTATCATCAAATTATATTTGGTTCAATGTCAAAAATTTTGTAATTATTTATCATTTTTTTTGATGCTATGGTTGATGTATAAATATTTGATTGAGAGTCAATTAGTCACTCTTTCATCTGTTAAAATCCTCTTTTTCATCAAGTTCATCTCCTCTCTTCCCTCATCACTTAATTAATTAGCCTTTTAATTACCTTCACTCCTAAAATACCATAATATGAGGATGTAAATGGGTGTATTGGTAGTGTCATGTCCATCTAAGACATCCCACTCAACGTTTTGATAGTATATATATTTCCAGTTCACCCAGAAACATGTCTCCCCCCCCCCCCCGCGCGAAAAAAAATTAAATTGAAGTTTCTTTGTTACATTATTATCCATTTTAGTTATATATGGGTATGTTAGCATATTGTTTTACTTTTACAATATAATTATAAAATATATATATATATATATGTGTGTGTGTGTATATATATATATAAAGAGAGAGAGAGAGAGAGATTTGTAAGTGCAATATGTAGCGTTTGTAGACCTGTTGAACCTTAATGAAAACACAAGTCATTGAATCATATTTATATTACTCTCACTTAGTTTTAAAAAAAAAAAAAATTAAATCTTCAAAAAAAATATCTATGTTTAAGGTTTGGTAAAATTATAATTTAATGACAAATATGAATATAAGTATATGATTTAATTAAATGTTAATTCTCTTACCTAACTTGAAAATTTCACATTCTACTTAATTGGGGCCTTATTCAACCCTAATATTCATGAGTAAAAATCCGTTTGAACTCTTTCTTTATGCCTTATCTCTTTGTCATTCTCTTACTTAACATATTGGTGACTTGTTTGCTTGACAAACACTAGGTTTGCAATTTGTTTTATGTGCTTCTCAATTCGTAAGTTTACCTCATTTTCACTAAATTCGTCTTCTATATTATATGTTGTTGTTGATTCATCATGTTATGTTAATTAACATAACATATATATGTAGGTAACTACAGTGTCTTTCCATTAGTAGGTTCATATGGTATCTCCATGGGAAACTTCAGAGTTACTAAAATTTTACCATCTTGAAGTTTACCCGCTTTTGCGCTTTAATCCATGAAGTTTAATTTGCATAACTCTCATCCTTAAAGTTTGAATCCGATTTCACTTTAGTCCAAAACGCAGTACACCGTTAGCCTTTTGGACGAAAACAGCCATGTGCCTTACACGTTGCAACTGTAGCAGGGGAAAAATCGTCCAACAACAATATTGCATCTTCTTCCTCAACCACCTCCTCACTCCTCCATTACCAGCTCCTCTCTTAGCCACCTTACACCATTAACACCACTTCCGGTCAACAACGCCACAGCTACACAACCACCTCCATCACCACACCTCCATCTTTCTCTCACACTACCGCGTCACTGCCCCATTATCGAGAACCCATCTCTCTTTATTCTCTTAACCCCCTATATTTTCTCCAATATTTATACCACCCCTTCCCAATCAATCATGCAAACTTGACTGATTCCCCTTCCCCTTCCTCTTTCTTTCTAGAACTTTCCAATCCAATCCAATCCGCCATGGGAGATAAAAGGGGATAAGGTTTTCTCCGCAAAGGAAACTCACTCTCGCGGAGCATATCGCTCTCCACCAATGATTGCACAACTTCTGGTCGTGGTTCTAATGGCTATGTATGGACCAATCGAACACCTTGACAACTTGTCTCTCGTGGTTTGTCTTCTTACTATTCAGAATTGTAATCCACTGTTTATCGCATTTATATCTCACTTGTAGTGTTTGTGATAGCAAGCATAGTAGGCCTTTCTATTCTCTTGTTCAATTGTCTCTCAGTAGCGTTGGACAATTTTGGAATCGCCGGTGCCAAAGGTGATCTGAGGAAGAAGATGCAATATTACTGTTGGACAATTTTGCCCTTGCTACAGTTGCAATGTGCAAAGCACATGGCTGCTTCCGTCCAAAAGGCTAACGATGTACTGGGTTTTGGACTAAAGTGAAATTGGATTCAAACTTTAAGGATGGGAGTTATGCAAATTAAACTTCATGGATTAAAGTGCAAAAGCGGGTAAACTTTAAGGGGGTAAATTTTTAATAACTCAAAACTTCACGAAGATTCTTTTTGTAGCAAGACTTCCAAAGTAATAACATGTACAATTCCTTTATTTTTTTTATCTCTATTTCTTTTTTTTTTCTTTTTTAACTAAAGTACTTTGTATATACTTAAATGCTCAAGATTTGAACACTTACATCTCCAAACATAATTTATTTACCGGATGACAAATGAGGTACTTTTTTAGCGATAGTAATATATGGTATGTAATATGATGTACTTTAATTTTTTTGATTCTGGATTTAGTGGTTCTTATTATTGGGTTTTTGGTTGAAATTATAGGACTTATTTTGGCTTCCTAGGTCTGAACTTTTGGAAATTAGATTTAAAGAAAGGTATACAGCTTGAAGTCATCCTAGATAACTGTACGAAATTTAGAGTTTCTTAATTCTCCTCTTTTGGTAAATGATTGTTATTTGCCAATTGAGTCTATGCTATTTCCGTCAAAATTTGTTGGTAACATTTGGATTGTTTTTATATACACATTAATTTGGAGAAACATTTGATGCATTCCTCAATCTGCCTTCTTGGTTTTGTTTTTGTTTTCGTTTTGGTTTTTTATTTTAGAACAATTCCTGCCGCTTCTTTGGATGTTAGTCAAATTGGGTGAGTTGTGTAAGTATATCATATTCATATTGTTCTTCAAGTTCTTAATTTTCCCCTGTTATGTTCCATTTCTCCATGTTAATTAATGTTTTTAGGTGCATTTGGAAAATTTTATTCTAGGTCTGTGTTCAAGTGCTATTCAAAGGTGGGAAGTTAGTTTCAGGCAACAAATAACAATTATATATATATATATATATATTTATATCCATCTCATGCATCTGATAGTTTATGTAATACATAGCAATGACGGTTGCTAAATTACCTTTCTTCTTTGAATTTGGCTTAAGGAGATGAACTTTTTGATTAAATGCCATAAAGAGCAAGTAATATTGCAAATTGCTAATAAGTTTTGACTCTCTTCTTTTTCTTTGCATAAACAAGTGAAAACTTGGACTTGATATGTGACTTTGTTTTGCAGGTCACTTGCTTATACTTTCTTCTATAAGGTATTAATAGTTTTTATTTGTCTTCTTCAATTAGTGATACTTAATTTGGATAAGTTGAGTTTTCCCTCTCTTTTGGTGTTTTCATGAACTTGATCATGGTGCTATTGGTGTCAAATAAGTGGATTTGATATATAGCCACTAATTTATATGCATCTCTTTTAGGGCAAATTTGGTTTCTATCTGGTTCTTGATAAGATTTTTGTTGTCCAATTGTGTTTTTTCACTTGATTATGTCTAAGGCGAGGAACTTGAACATTTATTCATTGCTTTGGTTGTTGACTTGCTTCACATGGTAAGACCACATATGATGTTATATTCTTTGTGATTTAAAGTTGATTTATTAACAAGTTTTAGTATGAGGTGCTCATTGTCATAGGTTAATAAAAAAGAGTCAATTTACTTTATTTCTATCCATTTAGTACACTGAAACTTAACAATAACCCTTCATTATTTCTTCATGAACTTCATCCTCCCCATAACCTAATATATCTTCTATTTGCAAGGAGCCAGTAAATTTCTAGGGGCAGGGATGGGGGTGGATTTTGTTAGTGTGTATATAACCCATATTGTTGAGCATTTCCTTTTTGACATCTAGGTTTCCTTTGTTGCTAACTTGCTATCATATGTTATGCTTCTTCAATTTAAGTATCACTGCAAATTCGTTCCCCCTTTTCGACCCACTCAACATGATTGGCTTGAGCTTATTTAATTTATTTGCCTATGAGATAGATAATTTAATTAACATCTTTTGGACACTTCTATTTTGAAATTTTGATAATTCATTTTGTTTTCAAAATTTCAGGTCCATAAACCTGCTTTTTGATGAAGTGATTGCAAAGTTGGACATCTTATATGAGAAATCACGCTAAGACAATTATACATATATGCATGTATGTAACTTTTGTAATAGATAAAAGTTAACATAAACGTGGTTATTTTATTTTATTCTTTAAACTAAACTTAAGCAATCAAACACAATGTCTTCCTATGCCAGAATTCATATTTTGCTTAATAGTTCTACTTAGTTTTAGTGAAAATATTGCAAAAAAACATGTTTATAAAACGTCCACGCATCGCGTGGGTTGCAAACTAGTCTAATACTAATAACATAAGCTTTTAATGTAAGGCTGCCACGTGCCCTCTCTCTCTCTCTCTCTCTCTCTCTCTCTCTCTTCCTCTCTAATTAAAAGTTGTCTTTTTTCTCTCTCTTTATCTATCTTTTCAAAAAATCCAGACATAACCGTTTAGTTTCCTCTTTCTTATATATATTTATTCTTTATTTCCTTCTCCCCTCTGTCTTTACTCATGTTCTTCCATTCTTCCTTACAGCTGTTGCTTCCCGTTGGTTCTTTTTCTATCCCAATTTTAGAGTGTGTTCTCTTTCTTTCAAAAGTAGTGATCTACATTCACCATTCATTTTTCTTCTTCCGGCCCCCTTATAGTTATTTCTCTGCATCCATCTTTCCCGACGAATTTTGTGTTTCTTTTCCTTGATTTGAGGAAAACAAACTTGATTATTATAGGAATTATCTTACTATCCTGCCATACGATTGCATGATTTGTTCATTCTCCGAGCATTCTAAAGATCGAGATCATTCACATGTACAATCACTATTCGATTTGTTATATTCGATAGAAACCTTAGAACGCTAAGGTACTTCTCTAATGGGTATGTTCCTAAATATTTTTTGTAAATTTTAATTGTTCTTATAGTTTGATTTGATAATCCTTTCAACTGTCATTGATCCCCTTTGTTTGAATTGGGCCGCCATCACCCTAGGCCTGTCCATGTACAAGATAATGATCTCGGACAGTGATTAGACATGTTCAAAAGTTCTGAAAATGGAATTGTGTCCCCTTTGATATTGTAGTCAGGTTCGTGGGCACATTTATATTATAAAACATCTCATACTCATTTTTATGAGTTGATATTCTCTATCTTTCATTATTTTTTGTGAAAATTTTTTCATCCTCAACTAGCAAAGAAAAATTTTCAATGGAAAAAACCACAAAGTAAGAAGAAATTTCAATGTATTTTCAAACTTCTTATAAAAATCAACTATTTTTATTTTTTATATTGTTATCAAATGACAATTAATAATGCAAGTTTTCAAAAAAAATTAAGCCCCTCAACTTTCCAAAGCTTTAACATGCAAGGAAACGACCACTTTAGCTCTTTTAGAATTCTTTCTTCCCATATTTAATCTCACTCTTCTCATGTTATCAAAGAGAATTAGAGGGAAACCCCATTCAAAGGATCGTTAAATCGAAATTTGAGTGGGTGCTTAGGATTTATGTAAAGTTTATCATTGATCATCTTATACATATAACTCAAACACAATGATTTTATCATGCTAAGATTCATTCGGACAAGCTTTAATCAAAACAACCATCAAAAGGCTTTGATACATAAACTAGTTTTCGTAAATAATTCATAATTAAATTAAATCATACGAATAATTCTAGCCCAAGAACAAATTTTGGAGTCTTAGAAACATGTTGGGATCGGAACACACTCCAAACATTATAATGCTCTTTGGAGCAAAATTGAAGAATTTTAAAAATCACACTTTTGGTTGATGGCAAGTCTTTCTCAGATGGTTTATTGCCTTATGTAACACCCCTGCCTTAATTACTATGATTTGACCTATAATTAAGGCCTAAAGTTTTACTAACCCATCTTAGCCTTAAGATGTCTTGCTTGTATGTTGTGGCCAAATGAAGAAAAATGGTAAGTTGTAAACGTCTAAGCGAGCAAGCATGTTCCCTATAAAGATTCTTTGTCCCCCACCAATTACATGGTACGATCCAAGCTTCATAGCCTTTCTGGCCTTTTGGGCCCAAACCACGTAGATAGCCCAGTAGTCATTATTTTCGAGCTCCCTCATGTATGAAAGAAGTGCTAGTCTTATGAGCTTTAGCTTTCTTTTATGATGTTCGAAATTTTTATTACGACGGTGGACTCTTTGTCCTCCCTCCGCCTATACTTCTTTTGTTATATTAATAATATATAGTCAGTTCATTATATATAAAAAAGTTTACTGACTATGGTAACATCCAATTACTTAAAAGCAAGCTAAGTAACGCCCCCTTATTATCTTTATCTAATTTGTTTAAAACTTTTGAAATAAAATGCGATGCTTTAGGAAATGGATCGGTGATGTTCTTATGCGAGAAGGAAACCCAATCACATACTTTAGTGAGAAACTTGGTGGGACGACCTTAAACTAATTTACCTACGACAAGGAGTTGTATGCGTTGGTCCGAGTGTTGGAGATGTGGCGGCACTATTTGTGGCCGGAGGAGTTCAAGATTCACATGGATCATGAACCATTGAAGCACTTGAAGGGACAACAGAAGTTGAAAAAGTGCCATGCTAAGTGGATGGAATTCATTGAGATATTTTCATATGTATTCAAGTATAAGTAAGTTAAATAGAATGTTGTAGCGGATGCATTATAGTGCAAGTAAGCTTTAATTGTTACTTTAGATGCTAAATAGCTTGGATTTAAATACATTAAGGAATTGTATGTTGATAATGCTAATTTTAGAGTATATTTAATGCATGTGAGAAAATGGTGTTTAATAAGTACTTTAGGCATAATGGATTTGTACCGCGTGAAAATAAATTGTGTGCGCCTAAATGTTCATTGCACGAATTACTTGTTAAAGAAGCACACGGTGGGAGTCTAATAGGACACTTTGATATAGCCAAGACTTTAGGAGTGTTGTAAGAATACTTCTTTTGGCCTCACATGAAAACTAAACATTTGTACCCGATTTAAACTATAAATCACGGTGCTCACCTAAATTTCTAATATGAGAGTACTGGATCCGTCAATACCAGTTTAAGTAATTAAACGGTAGTACACTATTAATGAACAAATCTCGAAGATTACTGGATATCCGATTCCAAATCGAATTAGCTTTCGAAAATCATTGAATTTACTAAAAATACATGTTTTGTTATCTATCATTATCAAAATCATTTTTCAAATCACACACACACGCTGATTTCTAAAATCGAATGGCGAAATACGAAGTACACGCCTTCTACCGGTACCCCAAAATTCCGTTTTCTTAAAGTTATGGATTGATACGTGATAATATCAATAAGCATGCGAATCTTCGATTATAATTACACGCATATCCTACTTAGAGACCAAAATGGAAAATTGGGTGCCTAACACCTTCCTTTCCCCATTTGTAACTCAATCCCCGAACCTTCGAATCAACTGGTTTCGCATTAATTGTGTTTAAAAGGTCGTTTAATCCATTAATGTTCCTCTTTCACACGGACTTTTGTTTGTTTAGTAAAACAAACTAGTGACTCTGATTTCTTGTACAAAATCATCACCTTTCTTTATATTAAAATGAACAGTTTTTCATACAAACCAGGAAACCGAAGGAATCACCACTAACTGGGCCGGCGTCGAAAGCGGGGTTCTCATAACTGGTATTACTTGTTGAGAATGGTTTGGCTCAAACCATTGATCCTACATGAAAAAATTGTAAAACTCAATATGGGTATATAAGTAGGGGACTGTCACCACATAATAATAAGGCCTTTTCAGATAAAACCCCACACATGTGGCTCAAAGGTATTTAAGTTTGGGACAATATCGTTATTATGTGTGTGGACCGGTGGGCCCAGCCCATGCGCCGGTGGACACAACAATTGGTATCAGAGCTCGATGGTAAATTCGCACACTTGTGGAGCAATACTGTTAGCTAGACTCGGTGGAGTCAGGAAGAATTCGATAGAACCTAAGGTAATGAGTCGCTACAAAAAAGCATCCTGGTAGCTGGACTCGGTGGAGCCTATGGTGGAGTTAGACTTGGTGAAGCTATGGGTGGAGTTGATATAGCCTATGTACACCCATGGTACTGTCAAAGTGGTTGCGCAGGTTCTTCGAGTAAGTGAAATAGGGTTTACCTCGAAATGTGCATTGACCAAAGGTAGACGATCTTATGGACAGTGTTAAGTGGTGATCTACACGAACAATTCAAAAAGTGGAGCCAGGTGGACCGGTGTTAGTTCAAGGTGGAAGCAAAGGTGGACTGGTTTGATCCAATGCAAGGTGGAGATTGTCGAGAATGGTTGGCTCAAACCATTGATCTTACATGAAAAAATTGTATAACTCAATATGGGTATATAAGTAGAGGAGTGTTATCACATAGTAACGAGACCTTTCAAGATAAAACCCCACATTTGTAGCCCAAAGGTGTTTAAGTTAGGGATAATATCGTTACTATATGCGCGGACCGGTAGGCCCAGTTGGTACCCTGGGCCCAGGGGATAGAATATGGTAAGTTTATGTATGGTAAAACTATAATCTGATAGATATATATCATAGACGACGTAATGTGTATCGTCTAACCACAGCCGATACACATTATATCATCCATAATTTTACTTTATTTTATAAAATAGCCACAGCCGACACACACAATCAAGAAGTTAATCTGTCAACTCTAGTGCTTGGATGAGTATAGTACAAAATGGGGGTGAAATGGATGTAAAGGTGGGTTTTCGAATTAATACACATCCAAAATCGAGCAACCCGCGCGACCCATGACACATGCCATATCACATCCAAAATTGAGTTAACCCGACCCATGACACATGCCGTATCGATCCAGCACCTTTTTGTTGTATCGATGCACGTCCTGTCCTAGTCCAACAGCCCGAATTCTCTACCCAATCCCGTATCAATACACACTTTTTTGTTTTATATATAGACACAAAATTGCGACCACTCTGCACCCCCTATTTCTGCTGTAATTTGGACCATCAAGATTTGAGAATTGGAGCTCGGCCATAACAAGAAAGTTGTAGATGACTATTTTGTCTAACTAATGATTCAAATGATGAGTCGATCATTTGGTCATCATATGAGAGAGTTATGGGTCCTCAAAAGTTGGCAAAAAACTTAATTAGGCGAAAACTTCAATTCTCACTGTTCATGCACCAAATTCAATTCCGACTACCCGAAAGGCATTCTAATCATGCCTGCATATGACTCATTCGCGTGAAATGTTCACCCCATTTAAACACAGCAGGTTTGGATTTGGACTAGTCAACGCGGATTAAAGAGCTTAAACAAGATTAAGATGAAATTAATGATGGATTAACATACGGGTGATTACAAGTATGGTTTGGCATACTGATTTTCAATTGAAAGTCGAGATAGAGAAATCAGCTGACTCCTTCATGTCCAAGATCTCGAATGAACAAAGGCTGGAAACAAAAAGTAATCAATAGCATGTAGATTGTGTATATATTATGTGTGTGTACAACTGTACATGCTTGTGTGAGTAGTGTATATATTATGTGTCGTGTCGATGCCCTATGTTGGGGCACACTTAAGTATACAGACTTACATGTATACATGATCATTATCTAGTTCATTATTTTGTCTACAATACAACTAGCCCAAGGCTTTTCTAGATGTAGTCTTGAAAATACATTAATATCATCGAATATAGTAAGGGACCATATATGCTTCGCAGAACTTTATTTTTCGCAGGTACATATAAAAGACGGGCTAACGTTTTCCTTTATGTATATTATATGCTCCGTCCCTAATCAAAAGTCCAGTTTTCCTTTAAAAATAAGAGTAATGTGGATTCCTAATTTAAGCCAGAGGAAGTACTAAATGAGAATTGGGGATCAGGTTGTCAGTCCCTAGCCCATATAATATCAATAATCTGCATGGTTTATTTGATGTCTGTCAAAAGAAGTTAGAATGAAAAGCAAGCAGATTATTACATCAAGTGAAAGCAAAACATGCATGAGAAGTCGTGATGATTATTTTTTTTATTTTTTTTTTAAAACAAAAATTATTTTCCTTTTGGTGTAATTGAATTTTTTGTGTACACGTAGCCAGTATCCTCAGTTTGGGACCTTCATGAGAAGTTGAAGGAAAATTTAGGGCATTAAAAAAACAAACAAATTCACATTATTTAGAACTAGAATTAATATAGAGTGGAATAGCATAGCATAATCGCAAACACAAAAGGATCAGATACACCCATCAAGAAAATAGAATTGCCATAATACTGTCGACTTTAAGGTAACACATCCAATTAGGAATGAAATTGACTACAAAAATAAAATAAGTATATATGTTTAACGCTTCTATATATCTAGATATAAACTTCCTTTCTACAAATTATGAAATGGTTCTATGTTAGAAGAACATCTGTTGAGAGAATTTTTAGAGCACATTCGTACTGGTGAAACTGACTCCCCCACCGAACTGCACTTCCAGCCATTGAAGATATGTTTGCCCACCACTAGACCACACACTAAAATGTATACCAGCCCGAAACTGTTTCTCAATCACAGACCTTACGTACCCAACATTATACGTGCTGTCATTGGCAATAATTCCTGCACCCCAATCAGATTTCATCTCATTATTCGTTTCTTAAAAATAAATAATTGACAAAAAGTGAAAACAAATACAATCAGACACATATTCATACATGTATACCATTGCTAGGCAAGAGGGGAAGCACAACTATGGGTAATTTTAAATTAAGAGCAATCTGGAAGTATTGTTGACCAGATAACGAGCTGCAAGTCCCGTGTACATCCCACTCATATTCCCAGAAAGTCTCGTCCGGGTTGTTTTCCAAGTTTGTCCAATAATGAATCTTTAAAAGATCCTTGTTAGGATCGGTCTGTCATTCAAAGTAAAGTACAATCATAAATAAGTATATATTATTATTCATAACTACGTATTAAATTTGCACAGCTAAAATCAAGGTATTAAATTCTAAAATTACAAATTAATTTTCCACGTATATATGCCCAACTTTAAGATAAACAAACAGAAATGTAGTAAAAGCGGAGGTACTGGAATGGCATCACAAATATTATATTCCCCCATTTTAAATTATTAATTTTGTTTTCCCATTAGTATATTTTGAAGGAAACACTAATTTTCAAATAATCAATGGCAAAAAACTAAAACCTTTTCTTTCTTTCTTTTCCTTTTTTTTTTCTGTTAAAATTTTTGATACATTGATTATCTATCAACTTTTTTAATATTAAAAAATTCACATAAGTTAAACTTAATCAACTACTACTATATTACACATAACTAGTTATACATATCTATGCACTATACATGCATATATATTGTGCACCTCTAAGCATTACGTAAAAGTGCCCCATGTAGCAATATTTTCTGCCACCATCACTGAATTTGAGCATATCAACAAGAAAAGAAGTTTACCTAAATATGGAATGTTTTAAATTAATATTTTAATTTGAAAATTATTTTTTGTTATTTTTCTAAGAGATATTCTTCTAAATTTTTTATTCTTCAATTTTTTTTTTCTTCTTAATAAGATGGTACAAAAGGCCCAAATTAAATTGTGGGTAAATTAAACCATCCTGCCATGTATCCAAAATAACCCAGTAAGAGAGTATCATTTGGGAAGAATTGAAAGATGTTTAAAAATGACATCAAACTCAATAGCATTAAAATCCTAGAATGTTAAAAAACACAGTAAATTAAACTTGAAAAATGTTTTATGATAGGCATGGTGATAATACTTACAAATGTCGTGGAAAACGGCAAGTTGGAACAGAAATTTGGCGATGATTTCCCTCACATTTGGCCAAAGTCCATGTATTGTGAAGTCCTGTGCCTTCTTTGCTTGGCTATTGTTGCACGGATTAAATTTGCAGAAGGTAGACGGCCATTGTAAAGATAAAATATGTTCATCAACATGATTTATTAGAGATGGCTGTGACCGTATACTGATTAAAGTAAACATAAAGGCAAAAAACACCATAACTTGGATTAAGTTGTTAATATTGAATAATGAATAAAAAGCTATCTCGATCTTTTGGTTTGAAAACAAAATAAAGTCCCCCAAATTTATAATGAGCTATCTCTCTATCTGGGTAGATGAGCAGGACAAACAAGCACCCTCTCAACCACCCAAAATACAAAATAAATGAGGTCCTAGTCATGCTGGCCTTGTGGTCAAATAAATTATTTTTTTAAACATATAAATAAATATACATATATATATATATATATATGGAAGGGTCATACTAGAAGTGTTACAAAACAAACCAAGAAGGTAAAAGCCACCAACAAATAATTAAATTTACTTGGAATCTGAAGATGAAAAATGACTTGAAATGCATGAACAGATAAATTTGTTTTTCTACCCTTTCCTTAATCTTTCACTGGTAGCACACGCGTCAACATTATTTATATGCATACGTAATATTTTTAAGAGGTTTTTGCCAAAATAAATTACTTTTTTAAGTTATTAGTCAAATTAAGCCATTTTTTAACATATTTGCCAAACTAGCACATTTTTTAAAATATGTTAGTTTGACTAATAACTTAAAAAAGTAGCTTAGTTTGGAAAAATAGTGATTTTGAATCACTATTTTAAAATATGTGCTAGTTTGGCAAATATGTTGAAAAGTGGCTTACTTTGGCTAATAACTTAAAAAAGTAGCTTAGTTTGGAAAAAAAAACTCAGTTTTAAACATAATAATATTATTGACTCTATGGTTTATATCTTTATTAATAATCTAGATTTCCGAAGTTCAAATCCCAAAATTTCTCAAAATATCAATAATAATAAGGGAGATTCTATTTACACCACAAACATATCTTAAAACCATCCAAAGTAAATTACACACTACACTTTTTTTTATTTAATTTGTGATAAAATTAAGAACTAGAAATTAGGTAGAAGGGCTTATTATACATTGATTTTTACCAAAAATCCAATGAATAATATTTTTTTGAATGAAGGGCCTATTTTTAATTGGTAATTAGTGTAAGAGGCCTATTTTGTTTTATATTTTAAATGAATGTATTTGAATAAATTTAAATATCATTTAATTAATAAAAACATGTTATGTATTACCTAAATTACCTCTTTTTATGAAATTTGCACAAAAAATATGGACTGCAAAGTTCATATTGCAGTAAAATATGAACTGCAAAGTTCATATTGCAGTGAAATATGGACTACAATATGAACTTTGCACTAAAAATATCGACTGCAAAGTTCACATTGCAGTAAAATATGGACTGCAATATGAACTTTGCACTAAAAATATCGACTACAAAGTTCACATTGCAGTGAAATATGGACTGCAAAGTTCATATTGCAGTGAAATATAGACTGCAAAGTTCATATTGCAGTCCATATTTTAATGCATATTGGTATTTTTTTAGTTTATTTTAAGGGTTGGGATGTCATTTTATAATGAAAAAAAAACACATGTCATATTATCAATAAAATAAAAAATAGGCCATTTATTTTAAAAAAAATTATTCCTTGACTTTACTGTGAAAATATTTCTCTAATAAGCCCTTTTTTTTAATTGCCCCAATTAAGAAATGTCATAACGCAAAAATTACAAGTGAACTTTAAGCTTGGCCCATGGTCGATGGCCCATCTCCAAGAAGGCCCACCAACTATCTAGTGTTGGAAGCCCACAATTCCCTTGAAAGAAGTCTTCAATAGCCGACCAAGTTAACTACCTTCATTAATCGACCACGAATATTTTCATTATTACACTATAGAAATGTTCAAGACTCAAACAAGGATATAATTACTCGACCATGGAAAAATAACAAGAAGGCACTTGGACAATCGAGACCTATTGAATGAACCTGCAAAGATAAAGGTTGACCATTAATGGTCGGCCAATTGGCTGATGAATGCTTAGCTCGAAGATAAGTGATGGTATGTACAATTGCACATGAGTGCTATGATAACCCGCGTTCTCAGCGCCAAGTCCTCGTGGGCGGCGATTCTATTTTATTTTGAAAATCAATTTTGAAAAGAATGAGAGTCGCCAGTTTGTTTTACTAAGCAAACAAAAGGTTTGTGTAAAAGAGACATATTTATGGAATAAATATCCTCTTATACACAATGTATATGAAGCTAGTTGATTCGGAGGATTAAGTTATGAACTAGGAAGGTATTAGGCACCCAATTCACCCTTTTGGTCTCTTAAGTAGAATATGGATGTGTTTATAATTCATTTCTTGCGAGCCATCACTATTACTTTTAGATTTCCATGTTTGTCTTGGAAAATGGGATTTTGGGGATGAAATGAAAATGATGTGTTCCCTAGTACGCAAAATGATTTTGAAAATCAGTGTGTTGTGATTTAAAAATGTGAATGTGATAATAGTAAATGCGATAAAACAAGTATTTTTGCAAAGCTTAGTGTGAGAACTCGCACTTTCGATGCCAGCCCCCTTGGCGACGATTCTTCTGGTTTCCCGGTTCGTTTAAAAAACGGTTCATTTTATTATGAAAAAAGAGTGATCATTTTGTAAAGGAAATCAGAGTCACCAATTTGTTTTACTAAATAAACAAAAGATTTGTGTTAAAGAGGAACATTTATGGATCAAACAACCTCTTAAACACAATTAATGCGAAACCAGTTGATTTAAAGGTCGGGGAATTAAGTTACGAATTGGGAAGGTATTAGGTACCCAATTCCTCCTTTCGGTCTCTAAATAGAATATGCATGTGATTATAATCGAAAATTCACATGCTTATTGATGTTATCACATAAAAGCCCATAATTTTAGAAAATCGGGATTTGGGGTGAGGATGGAAAGCTTATGCTTCGTATTTCGCCCTTTGATTTTAGAAATCAGTATGTGTGTGGATTGAAAAATGATTTTTGATAATGATAAATAGCAAAACATGTGTTTTTGGTAAAATTCAGGACTTTTTGGAAGCTAATTCAATTTAAAATCAGATATCCGGCAATTTTCAAGATTTGTCCATCAATAGTGTACTACAATCTAATTATTTAAACTGGCATTAATGAATCCAGTATTCTCATATTGGATATTTAGGTAAGCATCGTGATTTATAAATTAAACTGAATACAAACGCTTATTAATTCCTTCATGAACCGAGACTGGTAAAACTGAGATTTTGTGAAATTAACTGATAAAAAAATGTTAAAAATGATTAAAGCTGGTTACACGCTTTCGGTTTTGAAAATGGGATTTAAATATGAAATCTGGACCTATTTTGAGATAAACAGCAATTTATATGTACGATTGATCAGTTATAACTAATAAAATAAAGTCATATACAAAATTAAAGCCAGAATGCGATAAAAAATACCAGAAAGCCTTGAAAAAAGTAAAATACTATTTTAGAGCACTATTCCCGAAGTTCCAAAGTTGACTGATACCTCAACATTGTGTTGTGTGAAAAAATGTCCATACTTTTGTTTGGCAAACAAAAGTATGGATATTTGTCTGGCAGACAGATGTTATGCATTTGTGACCGTTTTTGTTATTCCGGAAAAATGTAATATCGAATTAATGTGACTTTTTTGTATGTTGTTATCTATGAAAAAACCTATGTACTGACAAAATTTAAACTCATTTGGGCTTCGGGAAGGCCTCCGCCTAATTTCCCAAGGTGAAATCCCTGTTTTCTGAATTCCAAGAGATCCAGCCGTCGGATTGTACTGATTTTTTAATATGTTAGTCCTCATAGTACTATATAACAAATCTAAAATTTTGAGGATGATCAGAACTCAAGAGATCTCAATGTACAAGATTCGACGATTTTCGGTTCTGAACATTTGTTTGGCACACAAACATGCATTATTTCGAGACGGTTTTTGCTATCTCGTCCCAATGGAGCATCGGATAGATGTTTTTTATAGAATGTTTATACCCATAATAAAACATGTCTACTAAAAAAATTTGAGCTCATTTGGACTTTAGGAATGCCTCCATTTGATTACTCGAAATGAACTTCCTGCTTTCTGAATTCTTGGAGATCCGGATGTCAAATTGAGTTAATTTTCGAGTATGCTACTCCTTATGTCACTATATAACAACTCTCAAAGTTTGAGGATGATCAAAAATTAATAAATCACATTGTGCAAATACTCACAAGATTTGACAGTTTTTGGTTCTGGTAGCTTCCGGTAATTCTTGAAACTTCTCGTCTGGGTGTATTTTTGGCTTCCTTTTTTGACAAGTAATACATGTAGATAATATGTATGCATCTATGAATGCTTGTGAATGTATGCATGTTCATTTTCTTGGAGATTGGGAATTTACGAGGGTCACAAAATGAGGTGTTCACAGACCCTCTAGGCCTAGGTTCTTTATGAAGCAAAGAAACTAGGTCAATATCGAGAACGCATCATTTTGTGGCACTCGCATGAATCCTATGTGCTATTTTGCAAACGACTTAGTTTTTATATATTTAGTAGATTTGTACAATTTGTATAACTATCTTGTATTGAAGTTTATTCATAAAAGATGTAAAGCCTTTTAATTAATATTGGGACCTCGTTGGAGGAATTGCTTTATATGGATTTGTTCGATTTCTATATGATTATGAGTTTAAAGATGAGGAGTTAGAATTATAGTTAAATTTTATTTTATTATTTACAGATTTGGATTTATTAATTTTATGAACTCCACATGCCAAAATTTTCTTAAAAAATAAGGCTTTATATGTAATTTACTATTAAATAAGTTTTTAAATTATGTACATAAAACCTACCATCACGTACGGCACCGTAATTAACCGAGTCCCGGAGGTCTAAACCTTTTAACAGGATTCGAGGCATCACATTATATCTGTAACTTTTTTTATATTATTCATTAAGGGCATGCTAATCATCAATATTTTGTTTTTTCTATTCTATCTTATAATATTGTAGCTTATAAATTTCTGAAGTGCTTTTACTCTTTATCTGCAGGATCGTTCTCTCAATTTTGATGCATTATGTGCACGATATGCTGTTACTGGTACTAAATTAATTAATGTTCTCTAATTTTAGTTCTGTAATATTTTCGGTTAAACAAAGGGTTTGCAATCTAATGTTAACAGTGGATGCCACCAAGAAACTTTGCAAGTGAATAATTTGCGAAAGTTGTTGATCTATTCACTATGTTCAAAACTAAGGAGTGGAGTTCACTTTGGGACATGGGTTGAACTTTGAACCCTGGGAAATGGAATTAATTCTTGTTGTTAATAGATAAGTTTGATTTAAGCCTGTGCCATCGATCTTGGATGCCTTTCCTTTGGTTTCGGAAAATTTTATTCCTTGGAATATCTAGCATTTAATATTGCAATCATATATTAATTTTATTTCTACATGTTTCACCTTCGCAGTCCAGTCAGATATTATGCAAAAGCTAAACTTTTGGAAATTCAGCAAATAAACTTACTTCTCATCATGGTATTTCCTTTTGGAATAAAAGGTGAAGTATGAAAATAACAAATGATAAATTTTCACTGGGGTGAAAAATTCTTGCCATTGACAACCGCTCACTTTTTATACACTATGAAAACTAGGTGGTCACTAGTTTGTGATTTCTACAATAAATGCTTTGGTTGTCTAGTTCGTCTAAACAACAGGGAATTAGGAGAGAGGGGGAGAATTGTTTTAGTGGAATTGTATTCCATTGATACTGAGAATGATAAACATGTACACAACTTATAGGCTACACAAGGCACTAAAAAAAGGAACAGAATAATTACACAGCTAAGTTTCCTAATTTACAGAGTTGACTGTGCCTATATTAAATATAAAATACAGCTAGGCAATCTTAGAGATTAGCAATAAACTCAGCAGAATATTCTCCTTTCCAACACTCCCCCTCAAGCTGGTTTAAAGATTTCTTCCAAACCCAGCTTGCCTGTCAATTTCTCAAATTAGTTCTTGGCCTATCGCTTTGTGAGAACATCTGCAATATGTTCATCAGTTGGTATTTTTTTTTATCCCAACCACAAATGCATTTTATTGAAACTTCAAAAAAAAGGGTTACAAAAGGCCACTACGGGGAACCAGAAGTCCACCAAAAGTGGGGCTCTAGAAAAGATAACAACAAATAAAACACAAACAGTAAGACATAACAGAACTACAAAGACATTAGAAAAATCACGTGATGGCAACAGCCCAGTTAGTAGCCAAATATGAAATGGAAAGATCATGAAATGCCATTGAAGATTTAGCCCATAACGAGGCTAAGAAAACCACTCTACTCCAGACTTTATCTTCCTATCTAAACTTGCCTTCAAACATTTTCGAGTTTCATTCTAGCCAACTGCACCAAGCAATAGCAAAACAACACCACCTCCAAAGGATTATCACCCTCTTCTTATTGCCTTTAAAGAACCACTTAATTCTCAAAAAATCCCCCCATGATTTTGGGATTGCCCTGACCATAAAGAAAATATTACCCACTTTCCACCATAGCTTAGATACAAAATTACAATGTAGAAGCAAATGATCAATATTTTATGCATCCTTCTTGCATAATGTGCAACAAGACGGGGAGAGCACCATGTTTGGTCTTTTAATATGTAGCACATCACAAGTATTAACCTTCTTCCAAAAAGCAAGCCAAGCAAAAAATTTAACCTTATTAGGAATTCTTACTTTCCAAATAACCTTAAAAGGAAAAAAAAGAGCCATCTCTCGAAGACTCAATAAGATTGCTGAAGAAAGATTTAGAAGAAAAAACCCCCGATTTATCTCCCATCCAAACTCTAAAATATGGAAGGTTTCTAGCCAAGGAAACATTAGAGATCAAATTATGCAAAGCTGAAAAATCATCATATTCATGATCAAAAAGATTCTTATGAAAGTGAAGATCCCAAAAGAAAGTACTTGACTCATTCCACCCCACAACAGAAGAAATTGTTTTATTTTTGTCACAATAGAGGTTATATAATCGAGGAAAAAAATTAGACAAAGGAAAATCCCCCACCCATAAATCCTCCCAAAACCAAATATCACTACCCTTTCCGACTTTAAGTCGAATGAGTGATTTAAATGTTGCAAGACTGACCGAGATAGCCTTCCATGGATTCCTTTGAGATCCTTTATTAACCATATTTGAGCCCCATCCACAATAATGTATACCGTATTTGATTTTAATAATTGAACACCAAAAGGAATCTTGTTCAAGTGGAAATCTCCAAAGCCATTTTCCTAATAAGGCCTCACTTTTAGCAATGTTGCCGATACCCAACCCTCCTTTTTCCTTGCTTTTAGAGACTAAGTTCCAATTGACCAAGTGATCTCCTCTTGACTCCCCTAAACCTTCCCATAAGAAATCTCTCATCAATCTTTCAACACTCTTGCAAACCGAAATGAGTGCTTTGAAGAGAGAAAAGTAGTAAGTGGGAATACTTTCAAGCACGGAATGGATAAATGTTAGCCTACCACCTTCGGACAAACAACATTTAACCCATCCTTCTAACTTCTTTTTAATTTTCTCATGAACCGGATCCTAAAAGGTTAGTTTTCGATGGTTGTCGCCAAGCGGTATGCCTAAGTAAGACATTAGCCTCAACCCCGCTTCACATCCAATCTTTTTAGCCATTGCTGAAACTTCCTCCTCTTCCTTGTGAATACCGGCTATGGTACTCTTAGACATATTGATATTCAAACTGGAAGTGAGACCAAAGATCTTTAAGATTCCCACAAGATTATTAAGACTACTCTCACTCTTGGAGAGAAAAAACATTGTGTCATCGGCAAATTGTAGATGCGATACCCTAACCTTATCTCTCCCAATTTCAAAACCTTCAATAAGATTGTAATCACAAGCTTTACTCACCAATCTATGAAGGACATCAGCAACCAAAACGAAAAGGAAATGTGACAAGGGATCACCTTGCCTATTTCCCCTAGTAGCCTTAAAAAAACCTTTCGGGCATCCATTAATCATGATAGAAAAATTGGATGAAGATAAGCATCCTTTGATCCATTTCCTCCACCTAAAACCAAAACCCTTATTGTCAAGAACATGATATATGAAATCCCATTCCACATGATCATAAGCTTTCTCAAAATCGATTTTAAAAACGATGCCTTCCTTTTTCTTTTCTCGGTATTCCTCCACACACTCATTGGCTATAAGCACAAGATCTAAGATTTGTCTACCTCTTATGAAAGCTCCTTGATACTTCCCAATGGTGAGATACAACACTTCTCTAAGTCTAGCTACTAAAACCTTGGCCATAATCTTGTACAAGCTTGTAACAAGACTAATAGGTCTATAGTCCTTTAGCTTGAGAGATGAAGCCTTTTTTTGGATGAGGCAAATGAATGTTGAATTTATTTTTACATTTATTACTCGGCTATCAAAAATTCATTAAAAACCTTAAGCAAATCCTCTTTTATTATGTCCTATCCTTTCTTAAAAACATCCATGGTGAACCCATCTGGTCCCGAGGCTTTGTCACCTTCACAATCATCCAAAGCTGCCTTGATTTCTTATAAATCAAAAGGTTTCTCAAGTCTATCCTTAGATTCGGCATCTATGGGATTCTAATCCAACCCCTCAAAGGCTACACTCATCCTATTTCTTTTAAATAAAGCTTCTTGAAAAACTCCACAATTTCTCCCGCTATCTCTGCCTCGTTTTCTATCACATGTCCATCATCTCTCTTAAGCTTACTAATGACTTTGTTTGCTTTCTTATAACTCACTATCTGATGAAATAACATAAAATTAACATCCCATTCCTTAACACCCCTGATTTTTGCTTTTTGATTCCATGAGATTTCCTCCTTAAGGTTGACTTCACCAAACTTCCGTTGTAACTCCTTCCTCTCATTCTTTAAATCCTCATTAATGGAACGCTCTGCCTCAAGTTTATCAATTGCATTGATTCTATGTAAAATGTCCTTCTTCACAACTCGAACATCTCCAAACACTTATTTATTCCATTTGTTGACACTAATCTTCACACTCTCCAATTTTTTCAAGAATTTGAACCCCTCCCATCCTTGGACAATACACTCCCCCACCACTTATTTTCTTCCCCTAGGAAGTCCTTGTGCGTGAGCCACATATTTTTTAATCTAAATTGAGATGGGCCCCATTTGAAGGGGTTCGTATCCAAGATGATGGGGAAATGATCTGAAACTAACTGAAGCCACTTGTCTAATCAAATTAGCCAAATCTTCCCACCCCGTAGTAAAAAGAAACCGATCAATCCTTGAGTGTACGCTCCCATTTGACCAAGTGAACTCAAGATTGTTTGAACAAGGATCCCTCAAGTTAGTCTCATTGATGAAGTTATCAAATTCTCGTATACTCCTTGTTATCCCGCTATTCCTTAACCCCTTTTTTCTGACAAGAATCTAACAACATTGAAATCCCCCCAAGACACTATTTGTCCCCACAAAGGCCGTATAAACTTGCTAGCTACTCCCAAAAATCACCACGGAGCCTATATTTGCAAGGGCCATAAACCCCCGTAAGCCACCACATTTCTCCACTTAACATCTTAAATTTCAATGAAAGTGTAAAATTGCCCGAAATATACTCCTCCGCTTTCAGAATCCCAACGTCCTAGATTATTAAAATGCCACCAGATTTCCCAATAGACGGTAAAAACGCCTAATCCTTATACCGAACTCCCCATACCGCACCAATCATTGCTGCATTAATACTTTCTCTCTTGGTCTCTTGAAAAATAACAACGTCCGGTTTCTCCATGTTAATGAATTCTTTTAAGTTCCTTTTTTTCCTCTTATCTCCTAACCCCCTTATGTTCCATGATAAAATCTTCATTGATAACAAGAACGGACCCTACTCACACTCCTGGGCACGTTTCCTCTTTCATAATTGATCCCAAAATTGAGATTCTTCAGTTCCCTTTTCCCTTTTTTAGTGTCCCTTCCTCTTGAGTCCGAATTACACACTGCTTTTTTTCCTTGACATGGAACCAAGTTCACCTCCATATTCTCAAGTAACCTGTTTAGTGGTTCCTAATCTTTCTTACTCAATCCCACCATTCTATTAAGGTTTGAGGCTTCATTAGTAAAAGGCTTTTGAATAAGAGAATCCAAACGGTGTTCAGTATCACTGTTGGCATTATTATCAATTATTAAAGAATGAGAATCCAACATGATGTGATTAGCAGATTTATAAGACATCTTTGTGCTGGCAACATTTAAATCACTATTCAGCTCATGTGGTTCCAAGCAATGTATTTTATTGGATGAGTTTATTTTTGTGATTGTTATTTGACGCCGATTATAACAAAGACCCCAACTTTTCCCCCTTGAGAAAAATCTTGACACATTCCCTGTGGAAACCGACTCAGAAAATGGTAAACGAGAATAGAGGAAGGATAACGAAAAAGAAATTTGATGAGTGAAAGTTAATTTTAGAGATGGAGTAGGGGATAGTACCTTCATTCTAATGCTAAAAGGAAAAGGAGAAGAATTCACCTCGGTTGTATGCTTGAAAAGCTTTTTGGATTCTAGATTACCTTGTTGAAATGCATCATCTGCCTCGTCATTATGAAACAACAGCGGTAGGCATGTATCATCTATCTCTATAATCTGCATCATCTTGTTCTCATCCTCTCCTAGACCTGAATCCTCAGAAGATAAATCTTCCTGTTCGTCTAAACTTGAGACCAAATCTCTGCCCAATCCCCCACGATGTCATACTCAACTACAACTTCGTTCTCGTTTCCCTCTAATTCGGCATACAATAAATCTGTGGAAGGAAAATATTGTTTAGGGGAGTTGTTGGCTGAGGAATCATCGCCTTTGAAATCAAAATTAATTTCTTCCTCGCCTTCATCAACAGACATATTGGATTTCTTTAATTTCCTTATAAAACGTGCTGCTCTAAAACCATTATTTGATGACCATTTACTTATTTTCAGACCCATAACTTTAAGCCCATTTTTAAAATGCGGCCTGGCCCTTTTCTTATCAATACCGAAGCCTTCCCCATGTGACCCAGAATTGTTCAGCCCATTTGTACCACATTCAGGCCCAAACTTTTTAGATCCTATAGTTATGCCCTCTATAATCCCCAAAGAATTCTTTAATCTCCAAAAAACAGCATTTAAATTAACAACCGTGCTATCATTAAAATTTGATGTAATTCCCAGGGCTTTATCATTAAGAGACTTGGCATGTTTTTCCGCCGTCATTGGACTTTCAACTATACTTTCTTGGTTTTCACGCATAATCACTACGCAGTCACCCCCTTTGTTTTCCGCAGCAGGTTTGTCTCTATCATTGTTACCGGTGAACATTTCCGGCGTCTCACCTTCATCCCCACTGTTTTTTGCCACTACCACCAATGAGCATAGATTAAAATCACCAATATACGTTGGAAATCTGTATCGATTTTTTAAAGAGAGATTCAATTTAGCCAAAGCTTTTAACTTCACTGTGCATTCCTCACTCCCTACTTGTAAGTCAATTTCTGCTGGTATAAACCCACTTGCCTTGCCTCCTACCTTAATTCTAGCGCTGAAACATTGCTCCATGGATATAGTTCTACTGTGTATTTCCTCCAAACTGCCACATGCCCACCTGATCACCTTGAAAACCTCCTTTCTCCACCACTTCAAAGGCAAATCTGAGATTTCTATCCACCCTCCTGTACAACTTAGCTTTCTATTTACTGCCACATTCGTCTTGCTACCAAGTTGCAATTTAATCATAGGAGAACCTTCAATGCATAGAATATTTTCCTCGGCCACCAAATTAGCTTCGGCTTCGTCTTTGCACCAGAACACCACCTAGTCTGGTTGAAAGGGTTTCAATTCAAAATATCTCCTAAAGTAGCCGTTTAAAGTCTCTTTAATCTTCTTCCAATCTTCCCACAGGCTATCACGCGAGCATATAATTGCTCTGTTCCATTGTTTCTGATCCAATAACCAACTTGCAAAATTAATTTTTTCTTCCTTTAATGACCTTGTGTCATTGCTAGAACCTCTCTGAACGATATTTGCATAAGTAGCTCCCTCCTGCTGCTAGTTTCTTGAGTTTTATGTTGACTCTTTGAATTCATGTTCTTTGTTGAGTAACCTTGCTTCCTTCATATATATCTATTCTCTGGCTTATAACAACTTGCTCGGGTCCCTTCATTACTCTAACCAATTCATCGGTGATTTTCACCCACCCTTCCCCCTGTTTCCCTGCTGGAAAAACTATTACGTTTACTCTCTCTCCATGGTGTAGTTTTGTTAAGCATAGAAAGCTCCTCTTCAAGTTATCGAACTGCTCTAATATTAGCAGAACATTATCAGTCTTATGCTTGCTGAATATTGAATTCTCGCCATTCCTAATTTTTGCCTTTTGTATATTGCCGACTAACCACAATGCCTCATCAAATACGAATTTCACAGATAACTTGTTCTCATATGTTTCTTCGACGATCGTTACAGAATCCCCTTTGTCTATTGAACTGATCTTAAATCTCTTATACTCAAATCTGAATGTGCTTTCCCAAGGATTTTTACTTTGGGTGATCTGGCTGAGATTGTCCGTCTTTACTCTTGTTGTTCCTACTGTTCTTTTACCTGTTGATCTTCTTTCATCTGAGTAATATTGTCGGAGGTTGTTTTCCGATGGACGGGAGTACTGCGCCTTTTTCCATTCCCTCGGGAATCGCCTCACCTCTCTCTCTCTCTCATAATCTCTTTTTTCCAATGTTTGGCCGGAGATACTGACTTTTCATCTTCCCTTCTCCTCGTTTACTATTACTTTCTTATGGTTATACCTTCTGGGCATTTTTGGATTGAGTTAGAAACGTGAGGTTAAAGGTCAGATTTTGGTGATAGTGAAGATGATGATGGTCGGTGGTTAAGGGTGGTGCAAAGATGGTGGTAAACGGTGGTTATGGGTTGTGAATAAGACTCTTCATCTTCTAACAAGAGAGAAAGATGGTCGGTTGTTGGTGATGATGATGATGGTGATGGTCATTGGTTAATGGACGTTGGTTATGGTGGTGGTCATTAGTTGAGAGTGATGGTCAGTTGCTGGTAATGGTGAAGATGGTATCAAAACTGAGCAAAGCAAATAGTAAGTCACCGAATTGTTATGACAAAGGCTAAACCAAACCAAAATTAGATCTGCATCAAATAGAGACTAATTGGGCCAAACTAAGCACGTATACGTGATGTACTAAGCGAGACAAGTCGGACGAGAGTCGCCGGAGGGTGAACGGAGGCTTCATGCGCCTCCACGCGTTGCCGCATGGGATAACTGCCAGAACTTACGGCGGTGTGTGAGGGCCACGTGCTGGTCCTTTCTTCGCCGAATTCTGGGCGAAGGTTGGGCGGTGGATTGCGCACCCCCTGTGTGGGAAATGAGATTATTTTTTTCCTAACTAGACTCTCTCTCTCGCTTTCTCTCTCAAGAAGAAGTTCACAATCGGAACTTGCATCATGTGCATTGCAAAGGAGATATTAATTATCAGTTGGTATACAAATCTGCCCAATCTCTATTTTCCCCTTGATGAAGTGCTTGTCTACTTCAACATGCTTGGTTCTGTCATGAAGAACAGGATTATGTTCTATTGAGATTGTTGCTTTGTTGTCACGGTATGCCTTTATCGGATAGGACTTGATTACTTCAGTTTGTCTAAGATTCTCTTAACCCACAATACCTCATAAATGTTGTGGGCAACTGATCTAAACTCAGCTTCAGCACTGCTTCTTGCCACCACATTTTGTTTTTTCGTGTGCCAAGTAACAAGGTTTCCTCCCACAAAAGTACAATAGCCAGAGGTTGACCTTCAATCGTTTATATTCCCAGCCCAGTCTGCTTCTGCATATATTTCAATTTGTAGGCAACCATGATTTTCAAACAACAGTCCCTTCCCTGAGGATCTCTTTAAGTATCCGAGGATTGTATACACCGCCTCGAAGTGTTATAGACCTGGTGACTGCATAAATTGACTTACAATGCTCACTGCAAACGCTATATTTGGGAAAGTATGTAATGGATAAATCAGTCTACCAACCAGCCTTTGAAATTGTTCCCTGCTCTTCACATCTTCGGGTTTAGCAGATTGGAGCTTTAAATTAGGTTCAATTGTTCTCTGCTGCCTTGCAGCCGAGTAGACCCGTCTCTCCAAGTAGATCTAACACATATTTTCGTTGAGAAACAAAGATGCCCTTTCTAGAGCTGGCAAACTCCATTCCAAAAAATACTTTAAGGCTCCCTAGTTCTTGATCTCAAAGTCACCAGCAAGAACTTTATTGAGTCTTTCAAGCTCACCATGATCATCTCCTGTTAATATTATATTATTATATCATCAACATAAGCAATTAAAATAGCAATCTTTCCTTCTTTTGAGTACTTATGGAACATAGTATGATTTGCCTGACTTTGTGTATATCCATAGCCATTTACAGCTTTCCCAAATAGCTCAAACCATGCTCTGGGAGATTGTTTAAGACCAGATAGGGATTTTCTCAGTCTACTCACTTTTCCATCACCAAGGTGTTCTTCAAACCTCGGTGGTAGGCTCATAAGGATTTCCTCTTCCAAATCCTCGTTTAAGAATGCGTTTTTCACATCTAGCTGGTGTAAGGGCCAGTCAAGACTTAACAGCTAAGGATAGTAAGACACGTATTGAATTAATCTCTGCAATTAGAGCAAAAGTCTTAAAAATGTATAAATTTGCATTAACATGAAAGGAACTAATATAATAGTTACCTACAACTTGGACTAGCCTATATACATCTTGCTTTTTGAGTACTGGCAGAGATCCTTATTCTCCCAGAAGTACCAACAACCTTGTCACTGAATTTTTTATTTATTGTTAAATTCTATTTAATAATAAATAAAAAAATAGAAAGAATACGAATTAATAATAAATAAATAAATAAATAGAAAGAATATGAAGGATAAGAATTTTTCAGGGTTTCGGGAAATTATTTGTCTATCAGAAAAGAAAAGGAAATGAAGGATTCAATTCCATTTCTTATGCTTTCATTTTTTTGTTAAGATGATATAGGGCAATGGATCTATTTAATCTCAGTCCATTGTACAAGAATTTTTGCTCGAATACATAAGAAGAACAAACTCTGCGATCCTCATCAGAAGACTCAAATTAATTGTGACGCTAGGATCGAAAGTCTTTTCAGAAAAGCGTGTGGGGGGCATTTTGAATTGTTAAAACTTCTCGATTCTCACTTTCTTATAAAGGTGGGTTCTAAGGATGATGATACTGAAGCTAACGAGGAGGGTGGTAAATATAGGAAAAGAGAAATCCATAAGGGGATGAACGAGGACCACAATTTAACCTTAACGATCAGCTACTGATATGTTAACTTTCGAAGATTTTTTTTTTTTGGAGGATTTACTTGAAAATTCTGATTCAAGCAGCTCTTTTGATGCCTATGCAGTGTTTTGATTCACAGAAATCTCTTCTACGTCAATGGCATCTAATGTCTTCAACCGCTCTTAGCCTTTCTGTTTTTGATTTTCTCACTTCTATATGCCTTGTGGGAATGTCTGAACCAGAACTTGCATCATCATGTACATCAAAATGCTCATCAAGTGATTTAAGTTTACCAGATTTTGTTTAGCCTTCCTTATTTTATCTGAATCAGAACTTTCATCATCATGTACATCAAAACGCTCATCAAGTGATTTTTGTTTGCTAGTCTTCAACCGTTTATTAGTCTTTCGTTTTTAGATAATGTTGCTTCTTCTAGGTGTTTAGAAGGATTGTCTGAATGTGAAGAACTTGCATCATAGTCAAAATCAAATTGCTCATCGGGTGATTTCTCTTTGACGATATATACATCAGAAATTTTCCATGGATTCTTCGCCTAGGAAGGTTCTTCCAGTGATAGGGAAAGCTTTTCTTAATTTCAATTCTACCTAGTAATACTTAAAGAGGAACTCCTAGCTACTCATGTCATCAAAATCTGCTTGTACCTGAACAAGTAGAACAGGGCCAAAAAAGCGGAAGAAATCAGAAGGGTATTAAACTGTTGGAAAGGATAGTATTATGCTGAGATTTATTGTTAATCTATAGGGTATTCTGTTCCTTTTTTAGTGCCTTGTATAGCCTATAAGTAGTGTACATGTTTATCATTCTCAGTATCACTGAAATACAATTCAACTAAAAGCTGGGGTGGACCCAGGAATTTGAGGGAAAGGAGGGGGGGGGGGGGGTGGGTTGGGTTGTGTTGCATATACTAAAATAAATAAAAGTGAAACTCCTACATTTAGTGGACTAACTTCTACATTTGGATTTAGAGAAACTTCAACCGAGCTTAAGTTATTGTCTTGGTTTATTGAAAAGTGCGGAAAAAATTAAAAATATATAAAAAAGAAGATGAGAATATGTAACATTGGTGTGCCACATAATACAAATGGAGCTATTTGTCAATAGTGGGATTTGAACTATTGCCATTCCATTCCATATGTTACACAAAACCTTTACCACCAAGACACTTCGTATAAATAACTTCATAGTATATTACATATATAAAATACTTCCGTGTATATATGAGAAATTCCGTAAAATCTCGGGGGGGGCACCTGTAACATTCCGTGTTTGGCTGTCATTTTTTCGATTAATCTAGCATTATCTTGAAATTCTAACCCATCAACTTAGACATGTACGAATTGAGTTATGTCTTCTCCATCATGTCTTATTATATATTTAGAACTATTCTGAAAATTTTCGTCACTTTTGGACTTGAATTGAGTATTTCGGAAGCATTTTCGAACCCGGAATATTTAGTCGTCAGTTGGATTTCAGTCAACTTTGGAGAGTCATAACTTTTTCATTAATTATCCAAATTTCACTCCTTAAACTCCTATAATTTCATCTTATTTCCCTCTACAACTTTTGAGTTTTGATCGAAGGCCAACTCTTACTTCTTGTTTGCCAAAACTGATTACAAAGTAAGCCAATTAGCAAAAATCAGCTTATATCATATTTTGCAGAATTTTGGCAAAGTATTGTCTTTGATGAAATTCTAGTATTAATTTATCCATAATTTGGAGAAACATCATTGAGAAAAGTTATAGAACTTTGAATTAGCTTTCTGTTGATATAAAGATCATCTCTATTGGAGTTCCGAGCAAAGAGTTATGGAAAATTTTAACTAAGACAAGTATAATTCATGGAAAAATCTGAGATTTGGATTATGTTTTATTATTATTGATGGTTTTATTGTCGGCCCTTTTCAGTATAGTAACATGGTTATAAAAGAAAAGTGCTATATATTATGTGTGTGTACAACTGTACATGCTTGTGTGAGTAGTGTGTATATATTATCTGTCGTGTCGATGCCCTATGTTGGGGCACGCTTAAGTACACAGACTTACCTGTATTGATGATCATCTAGTTCATTATTTTGTCTACAATACAACTAGCCCAAGGCTTTTCTAGATGTAGATATGAAAATACATTAATATCATCGAATATAGTAAGGGACTATATATGCTTCGCAGAACTTTATTTTTTCAATCTTTTTATCTATGGTGTCCCTCGCAGGTACATATAAAAAACGGGCTAATGTTTTCCGTTATGATATTACATGCTCCGTCCCTAATTAAAAGTCTAGTTTTCCTTTAAAAATAAGAGTAATGTGGACTCCTAATTTAAAACAGAAGAAGTAATAAACGAGAATTGGTGATCAGGTTGTCGGTCCCTAGCCCATATAATATCAATAATCTGCATGGTTTATTTGATGTCCGTCGATAGAAGTTAGAAAGAAAGGGGAGCAGATTATTACATCAAGTGAAAGCAAAACATGCATGAGAAGTCGTGATGATTATTTTATTTTTATTTTTTAAAAAAGCAATAATTATTTTCCTTTTTGGTGTAATTGAATTTTTTGTGTACACGTAGCCAGTAGCCTCAGTTTGGGACCTTCATGAGAAGTTGAAGGAAAATTTAGGGCATTAAAAAAATATATATATTCACATTGTTTAGAACTACAATTAATATAGAATGGAATAGCATAGCCTAATCGCAAACACAAAAGAAGATACACCCATCGCAAACACAAAATGATCAGATACACCCATCAAGAAAATAGAATTGACATAATCCTGTCTACTTTGAGGTAACAAGTCCAATTAGGAATGAAATTTACTACAAAAATAAAATAAGCATGTTTAACGTTTCTATCTAGATATAAACTTCCTTTCTAGTGGTTTTATGTTAGAAGAACATCTGTTGAGAGAATTTTTAGAGCACACTCGTACTGGTGAAACTGACTCCCCACCGAGCTGCACTTCCAGCCATTGAAGATATATTTGCCCACCACTAGACCACACACTAAAATGGATACCAGCCCGTAAGTTTGATACGTGCTGTCACTGGGAATAATTCCAGCACCCCAATCAGATTTCATCTCATTATTCGTTTTTTAAAAATAAATAACTGACAAAAAGTGAAAACAAATACAATTAGTTCACTGAAACTATGTACAACTTTCAAACTAACACTAACACATATTCACACATGTATACCATTGCTAGCCAAGAGAGGAAGTAGAACGATGGGTAATTTTAAATTAAGAGCAGTCTCGAAGTATTGTTGACCAGATAACGAGCTGCAAGTCCCGTGTACATCCCACTCGTAGTCCTCCCAGAAAGTCTAGTCCGGGTTATTTTCCAAGTTTGGCCAATGAATCTTTAAAAGATCCTTGTTAGGATCGGTCTGTCATTCAAAGTATAGTATTATCATAAATAAGTATATATTATTATTATTATTATTCATAACTACGTATTAAATTTGCATGTCTAAAATCAAGGTATTAAATTCTGAAATTACAAATTAATTTTCCGCATATATATGCCCAACTTTAAGATAAAAAAAACAGAAAATTTGGATTGAAGAGCTGCTACCAAAAACAAAAATCACGATAACATGCCAAATAAACAAATGTACTAAAAGCGGAGGTAGGGAATGGTATAACAAATATTATATTCCCCCATTTCAAATTATTAATTTTGTTTTCCCATTACTATATTTTGAAGGAAACACCAATTTTCAAATAATCAATAGCAAAAAACTAAAACCTTTTCTTTTCTTTCTTTTTTTCTGTTAAAATTTGTGATACATTGATTATCCATCAACTTTTTTAGTATTATAAAATTCATAGAAGTTAGACCTTAAACATAATCAACTACTTATACATATCTATACACTATACATACATGTATATTGTGCGCCTCTAAGCATTACTTAAAAGTGCCCCATCTAACTATATTGTCTGCCTCCATCACTGAATTTGAGCGTATCAACAAGAAATTAAAGAAGTTTACCTAAATATGGAATGTTTTAAATTAATATTTAATTTGAAAAATATTTTTTGTTATTTTTCTAAGAGATATTCTTCTAAGTTTTTTATAATTTCTCCAAAAAAAAATTTCTTCTTAATAAAATGGTACAAAAGTCCCAAATTAAATTGTGGGTAAATTAAACTATCCCACCATGTATCCAAAATAACCCAGTAAGATAGTATCATTTCATGACATTTATGGGAAGAATTCAAAGTTGTTTAAAAATGACATCAAACTCAATAGCATTAAAGTCTTAAAACTAGAATGTTAAAAAACACAGTAAATTAAACTTGAAAAAAAAAAAATTATGATAGGCATGGTGATAATACTTACAAATGTCGTGGAAAACGGCCCGTTGGAACTGAAATTTGGCGATGATTTCCCTGACATTTGGCCAAAGTCCATGTATTGTGAAGTACTGTGCCTTCTTTGCTTGGCTATTGTTGCACGGATTAAATTTGCAGAAGCTAGACGGCCATTGTAAAGATAAAAACATGTTCGTCAACCTGATTTATTAGAGACGGATGTGACCGTATACTGATTAAAGTAAACATAAAGGAAAAAAATACCATAACTTAGAATAAGTTATTCATATTGAATAATGAATAAAAAGTTATCTCGATCTTTTGGTTTGAAAACAAAATAAAGTACCCCAAATTTATAATGAGCTCTCTCTCTATCTGGGTAGATGAGCGGGACAAACAAGCACCCTCTCAACCACCCAAAATACAAAATAAATGAGGACCTAGTCATGCTGGCCTTGTGATCAAATAAATTATTTTTTTAAACATATATAAATATATATATATATATATATATGGAAGGGTCATGCTAGAAGTGTTACAAAACAAACCAAGAAGGTAAAAGGCACCAACAAATAATTAAATTACTTGGAATCTGAAGATGAAAAATGACTTGAACTGCATGAACAGCTAAATTTTATTTTATTTTTCTACCCTTTCCTTATTCTTTCACTGGTAGCACACGCGTTAACATTATTTACATACATACGAAATTTTAAACATAATAATATTATTGACTCTATGGTTTATATCTTTATTAATAATATAGATGTCCGAAGTTCAAATCCCAAAATTTCTCAAAATAACAATAATAATAAGGGAGATTCTATTTACACTACAAAAATATCTTAAAACCATCCAAAGTAAATTACACACTACACTTTTTTTTTTGTGGTAAAATTAAGAAAGATGTGTGGTAGTTTAAATAAAAAATATAATATTTAATTTGTGATAAAATTAAGAAATGTCATAACGTAAAAATTACAAGTGAACTTTAAGCTTGGCCATGGTCGATGGCCCATCTCCAAGAAGGCTCACCAACTATCTAGTGTTGGAAGCCCAGCCGACCAAGTTAACTACCTTCATTAACCGATCACGAATATTTTCATTATTGCACTGTAGAAATGTGCAAGAGTCAAACTCGAATTTAATTACCCAACCATGGAAAATAACAAGAAGACACTTGGACAGTGAAGATAGGGCTGGCAATTCGGGTTCGCGTGTCGTGTTCGGGTCGTGTCAACACACAAGTATTACAGTATTAGTGTCAACCCGAACACGACCCGTTTAACTAATCGTGTCATTTATATTAACTCGAACACGACTTGTTTATTTTACAGGTTACACGACACGACCCGACTAACCCATTTAATAAATAGGTCATGTTAAATCTGCAACTCGACACGACACGATTAACCTTTTAAGATTATAATGACATTTAAGTCTCATGTAAAAAAAATTAACTTGTTTTATAATAGTTTTAAATTTTTAATAAGTAATAATAAGTATCACCCAATACCAAAATTCAATATTAATAATCTAGAGTCAAAATATATAACATTCCATCACCGAAGTATAAACATAAAAAATTAGTACTTTATCCATCATTAAAAACATAATAACTATCATCTACTACCAATACTCCAAATAAGAATATAATTGTTCAAGAAAGATGGCAAAATAATATATATATATATATATATATGTAGCTGTAAAAGAAAATAAAAATAATAATCGTGTTAATTGCGGGTCAATTTCGAGTTAGCGCGTTAACCCGAACATGACCCGTTTAGTTTGCGGGTTAAGCGTGTCTGACCCGAAATTGACACGAACCCATTTATGTTTGACCCAAACCCGCTAATTCCGTGTCGTGTTCGTGTCGGGTTAGCGTGTCGTGTCAAATATTGCCGGCCTTAAGTGAAGACCTATTAAATGAACCTACAGAGATGAAGATTGATAATTGATGGTCTGCCAATTGGCTGAGGAATGCTTAGCTGGAAGATAAGTGATGGTTTGTAAAATTGCACACGAGTGTTGTGAGAACTTGCGTTCTCGACACCAAGTCCTTGTGGGCTGCGATTCCGTTTTGTTTTGAAAAGAATGAGAGTTGTCAGTTTATTTTACTAAACAAAAAAAAGGTTTGTGTAAAAGAGACATATTTATAGATTAAATATCCTCTTATACACAATGTATACGAAACTAGTTTATTCAGAGGATTCGTGAATTAAGTTACGAACTAGGAAGGTATTAGGCACACAATTCGCCTTTTTGGTTTCTAAAGTAAAATATGCACGTGTTTATAATTCATCTCTTGCGTGCCATTACTATTACTTTTAGCTTTCCGTGTTTGTCTTGGAAAACAGGATTTTAGGATGAGATGAAAATGATGTGTTCTCTAGTTCGACTAATGATTTTGGAAATCAATGTATTGTGACTTAAAAATGTGAGTTTGATAATAACAAATACAATAAAACAAGTGATTTTTGTAAAGCTTAAGACTTTTCAAAAATTGATTCAATGTGGAATCTTATAATCGAAATAGTATAAAGTGAGTTAACCAGCCATACACTATTAGTCTATTGACTAAATCAGTATAGATGGCATTGGTGTTCTCATTATTGAGCATTCGTCACATATACACAACAATCTATGAGTTAGATCGGATATATAGTGATTATTGATTCCTTCGTAAAACAATACTGCTAATCCGGGGTTTTAGAAAAGTGAGAAAGTAATAATACTATTTTTGGAACGGGATTTGGGTTTATCATACACCTTTGGTTTTGGAAAATAAATTGATAATTAGTTCTGAAAAGTTATAAATTGATAGTAATTATGCAGACAAGAGTTTGAATTATAAGACTGATAATTAAACAAAAGTGGAGACAGAAAATTATAACTGAGATGCTTAGGAAGAAGATAATATGGGTCTTTTGGTGTATACCACGAGATCCTAGTGATTATGGATGACAAATACCAGAAAAGGGGGTCAATATATAGCTGTACAATAATAAATAGAGCAATGAAGGAGCTTGTAATTAACTTGGAAATTGGGACACTTGTCGTATGACAAACTCTCCTTCCACATGTCACTCTCTGATTGGTTGGTCTTCGAACTGATCGTGATTTACCTCAAGCATATGAAATGAGTAAAAATTCCATAATGAATGTTCTAAATTTTCCGAGTCTTTCTCTAATGCTTTTGTAAATATTTTCAACCTTTTTTTTTAATCAAAACACCCTAATTTTGATAGTTAGACCGAGTATGGCATTGCATTAATTTATTTTGATAGTTAGATCGAATATGGCATTGTATTAATTTGTCATAAAGCAGTCATTTATAAACCACTTAAAGATAATTGAGTATAAAAAGCACACAACTGATTAGAAATAAGGAAAAAAATTAGTTTGAAATAGAAAGTTTGTCGGTGGATATATATTTTATATTAAAAATTATTTTGAGAAAGTTAGTGCGATAGTATAAATTAAAAATATTAAAGTATATTTTACATATATATTCTACACAGTTTTATTTTTTTTAAAATTGTAAGTTTGTATAAATTTTAGAAAAGACAAAATTATTGCAGTTGGTGATCACCGTTAAGATTTCTTATTATACCGCCGTGTTGGAATTCCAAATTCAAGTCGGGATGGATACGAATGTCGGTGGACATGGACGTCTTGGCCATCGATATCTGCCGGAAGAACTGTTGACGGAGATCCTGGTGAGGCTTCCTGTGAAAACACTGGTGCGTTGCAAGTGCGTCTGCAAGTGCTAGTATGCTCTCATTCATAGCCCTAATTTCGTTACCATTCATTATAACCACCCCGCCAATCTTTCCTTTCTCATCATTCGTCATGCTGCCGTTGTAGAAAAGCCTAATTCGGATTTCGATCCCCAGAATAACAACAATATTGGATCCATAGAATGCGCATTGTTGTCTAGAATCATCAGCCATGATGAAACCCTAACCCTAACACAACCCCCACGAAAAGTAGTGTACGACGGTGATGATGTTGCTCGTTTTAGACAAGCTACCGACTATGTTATAGTTGGTCCCGTCGATGGCTTGTTTTTACAACAGAGATCAAACTTCTCCCGCAGCCCAAATTTGGCTTTCAGTTTCCACCAATTGTTGCTGTAAATGTGTTTGGTTTTGGTTTAGACCCTTTGACGAACGCCTACAAGGTTGTTTGGATTCCGGTTGTCATGTTTGGTTATCCGAGGGAAGAAGCAGTGTACACCCTCGGTTCTAAGTCTTGGAGACATATTGGTCCCATCTCGATTTTAGGGACCACTTGGTACATCCAGGGTGGATATCGCTTCAAGTCTAATGCAACTTACTTGAATGGATGTTATTACTGGTTGTTAAAACGCAATTACTGGGACTACAAGGTACTCTTATTTGACATGGGTAATGATGCGTTTAAGGAGATACCGATCCCAACTTATTGCAATAATATCAATCCCTCAACCCATTCCGCTAGGTATGATCTTACTCTTGCATTGCATGATAACCGCTCTATTGCTCTATTGATAGTGAAAAGTAAGTTTGGTTTCGGTTCACGGTATGAAAATGACTCGTTATCTATTAGTGTGTGGTTATTGAAGAACCAAGAGGAGGAGGATGGTTGTTGGACCAAACTTTACACTTTTTCGATTAAAACCATTTCTTCACAATATATATCACATCGACCCCTCGGATTATGGAAGAACAATGGGATTTTCTTCCAAATTAACTCTGGTCGACTCTTTTTGTACATTATTAACAATAGCTATGAATTTATTGACCTTGGAGTCAGGACGACCGATTTCACCAATTGCGATTCACTTATGGTCTTCAATTACAAGGAAAGCCTAGCTTCAGTCGGAGGAGAAAAGAAGGATAATTGGCATGTTTTCGTTCGGGATTTATTTGCTTAGAGTATGCACATCAGGAGAGGTGTAGGGATTGTGGGGCTAGTGGCCCCCCACTTGATTTTGGACATTTTTTGTTTTGTATGGTGATCTTTCTTTTACAGGGACCTTTTGTGTAGCAATTTAGGCATTGAACATAGGTCAAAATTAAAAATTGATTTTTGAATTCATGATTGAGCCATTGAGGTGGGTTACTTTTGTGAATGTGCACTAATCTTCTATTTTTCTTTTTGCCCCGTTGATTTTGTGTTCTAATTGATTTTGTTGTCAATCGGTTTAATGTTGAGTAGGTACTATTCTATAAATATGATAAGTAAAGGGATATTTTATTGATTTTTCATTTGTTATCATTATTTCTAGTAAAAGTATAAACTTGAGAGATTTTTTAGAAAAATTAGAAACAGTATTACTCAGGCTTCAGCTTTGTGTTTTTTTTTTTTTTTTTTGTAACTCGTATTTTTTATGTAGTAGATGCTTTTGTTGGATGCTGTGTAATAGATGCTTAATGTATATATATATAGATATATATTTTTGTGTCATTAAAACTTTTACATAATTTTTTTTTACTTAGTTCAAGTCAAACCCCCGCTAAAAGCTGCCTCATCTCACATACTCTAATCAAATAGTATATGTGATGTGTATGATATATTATTATTTTGTCTATTAAGTTTAATGTCATGCTTTGAATGGTTGAATGTATGGTTACATGCATACCGGAACCAGCCTAATTACTCTTGTCCCTAATAAACATAATGAATTTGTTTGTATTGCTATTGCCATAGTTTGTTCCCTTCTTTTTGAGTGGCTTTAAATCTGTGGTTCTCACTTTGGTCTAAATAGACCACTGGAAGAGACCCTCTTCTTTTCCTTTGTTCATGTTAATGGATAAATGGTGAAAATTATATAGAAACATGTGTTCTCTTTGACATCTAATAACCTTTCTAAACAAGTATTATTATAGAAGGTGAAAGTTTAACGAGATATGGTGCGTGAGGGAGCCTTTGTGCTACACGAGAAGAAGAGATTTAAGAGCGATGTTAGTTCCATGTTTGGTATGTCAAGTACCAGTGGGCTGAATCGAATGTGATTAAAAAATAGTGGCATGATGTGAGGTGAATGGTTTGGTGGGTGTGCTTAAAGCTTCCCATAGAAAAAGCATCAAGTAATACTTTGGGTACAATGAATGTAAGGGGTATTACCCGCGTATGTTTGTGACAACAGGGACATGAGTTTCTCGGTTCCAATCTATTGCGCATATTATGCTGGTTTCTTATCTCCTTTTTAATTAGGCATATAGAATTGTTATAACTTCTAAATAGTATGATATAAAATATTTGGATATCTGGAAAATGAAAATCCTTCTTGGATATGGATTATACCACAATATCCAATGTCCATATTTGCAGATATTTAAAATTGCTATCCAACTCCACTCTTTCAAATAATCATTTAGATAGATATCCTTAAATCCAGATCCAAATATAGATCAAATACGAATCTTTTGATATTTGTTTGCATCCCTACCATTAACTTAGCCCTTGATTCAATGTTTTTTTCCCTTTCCATTCAACTTCAGGAATTTCAAGTCCACTCTCCACTCTCCAACTTCCTAATGATTTATAGTGTCATATAACTTTGCTCCAGTTGATTATACTCCTTTGCTTTATGATCCATTACAGGCTGCTTGTTGTTTTCTTTATAGCTGTACATGTGGCAGCCTACAAAAGACTCTTTTTTCCAAAGATTGTGCAGATTCATTGAAATGTATAACTGGGTTTCTTGAGAATGTTAGGGTCCATTCAGTAGCTTTTTTAGAGACTCATTTTTGTTTTTTGAGTTCAAAAACGGATAAAAAATGCTTTCGGTGGAATGTTGACAAAAACACGAAAAACATTTTAGGAGAATGAATTCACGTTTAAAGCGTAAAACGCAAAAACGCCAAAATGATGTTCTCACCATTTTAACTATTTTCATTATCGGAAAATTCATTTTCTCATTTTTATTTTCTAAAAATATTCTCATAAAATACTCTCCGAAAACGTTATCGAACGGGCCCTTAGACACTTGTTTTTTTCTATTTTACATTTCTGCCTTAAACTTCTTGTGGTTTAAATAAATTCCAGCTCTCTGAAAATGCTACAATATCCTCCCCTCCTTTTCTGCCCTTTTTATGGTATTATTTGATTTTATGTTCCTTTGGGACATACACAACAATCAAGGTAACATTTAAAAGTTCTACTTGGTATCCTTTTCACAATCTATACGATCAGATCGATTGCATTATTTGGTTTGGGTTGGACCTTGGTAAATACATTTTGTTTCCCTTCCAAGTTCATCTCGTACTTTCATGCTTCTGGTGTTGTCAGGTGTAATAGCTTCAAGTCCATTAAGTAATCCTTCTAACATGCACAAGTGCCAGATATTACATTCTGGAATTTCTGGTTCGGGGTGAAATAGTCTCTAATTGATTTTGTTAAAAAAAAATTGATAAGAAACAAAGCTTATATATAGATGAAAAAAACAAATACAAGCGAGGAAAACAAAAGTGGATGAGAAATCTATAACCCAAAGAGACAAAAAGAAAAGGGTGTCGGTAAAGGCACCCTTAATTTCTTGTTTTCATACTCATTTTTTAAGCACTTAAATTTAATTTTTAATTTTGAAAAAGCACCCTAATTATTTGAGCACCCTACTAAAATTAAAAAGAAAAATAAAAAAAAAATCGCTTTACAACAACCAGGACAAAAATACATAGCTTTCCTCTTCTTCTTCTTCTCCTCCTCTTTGTGTTCATTGAAAAAATGTATCCCTTTGCTTCAAATTTTTAAAATCAGATAAATGAGAAAAAATCATGAATTTGCCAAAAAAAGAAGACAAATTAGAAACCCCAGAATTGAGACCACAATGATGCCGCTGAGAACATCGCTGATGACAGTGAAGATAGTCGATTTGCTCTGCAGTTTATTCGTTGCTGGCAAGTTCGTTGACGGCGGTGTAGGAGTGCTAATCAATTCAGTATAAAGATTCTATTTTGGATGTCTTGCATGATTTTAAAAAAGAAAATGGATGTAAATAATGAGGATAAATCAATGCATTATAAATCAAACGGATTTTGTTTTGGTTTTGAGTGAATTTTTAGGTTAGGTTTGTATTTGGATACCATGTTTGTAACAAGAGGGTAAATTAGTTTTTTTATTATGGTGCTTAAATTAGTGGTATACGTTTAAAATTAAAAACTAATTTAAATGTTTATGAGTGTTGAAACTATAAATTAAGAGTGCCTTTACTAACACCCAAAGAAAAAGGTAAAAAAAGAACGAGCAAATACTCCACAAAGACTAGAATCTCCCAAATAAAAAAAAAAGCCAAAACTCAACCACATAACACCATGGATTCCTGCAATGTAACTCCCCTCGAATTGAAGTGAAACCCCCCCAAAAAAAACAAAACTCAACCACATAACATTTCTCTCTCTCTTTCTCTCTCTATATATATATATATTTCTTTCTATATATTATCTATTTTTTTTCAAATGGGTCTGCTCAATTTTGAAGAAAGATTAATGGGTTGATTTTAGTTTTCTCATAGTTTGGATATTTTGTTTCAAATTTTCGTAATTGGGTTTAAATTAAAACCCAAAGATACCAAATCAAAACCATGTTTAAATCATTCAAACCCACCTCTCCCAAACCATCCCAAACCAAAAAACAAACACCATAGTAGCATCTAAAGAGGAAGCAACACAATGATAGCTACGAACACCATATTTCTGTCTAATGAAAGAGAATTGAGAGGAAAACACTTACTTCTACGGTTCCATGCGGAAAATGGAGCCAGAGCCAGAGCAGGAGCCGGGGCTGGTGGATGTATAACGAGAGGAGAGGTCCGACGAAGGTGAAGGTGAAAGACGTGAGAGAGAAATAGAGGGTTTTGCTGTGTTTTTTTCCTTCTTCTTCTTTTCAATTTTAATTTGAGTTGGTTTTAATTAGTGTATTGTTGTAGGAACAACTCTACTAAACCTTTCATTAGATAAGCCCTTTAAATAGGGCACAAATACAATAGTAAATAGGATTTACAAGGAAGCCCATTATGGCCCATAATACATAATTTACACATTAAATCCCTAATACATATTCTATCTAGGCGATAGCACACTACGTGTAATTTCCTTAAACACTCCCCCTTGTGCTGAGCCGAAGATAGAATGGTACATGTCTTGTTGCCTCATTAAAACCTTGTCAAGTAACAAAAACCCTGTGGGAAAAATAACCTTGATTGAAGGGAAAAGAGTACAACATTATGACAATCATGTTAGACTTCCTCCGTTGAGTCTATATTTCTATTTGATCCTTACTTCAATCAATAGAGTTTACACGTATCGTTACCTCGTTAAAAACCTCACCAAGTAACAAAACCCAGTGGGAAAAATAAACCTTGGTTTAAGGAAAAGAGTATAACGTAACGTCGTGTGGATATTAGACTCCCCCTTAAGTCTACACCTCCCCCTGATATTTTCATTAATCAAGGAATTTGAAAATCTTATGCATGTATCGTTGCCTCGTTAAAAACCTTACCAAGTAACAAAACCCAGTGGGAAAAATAAACCTTGGTCTAAGGAAAAGAGTACAACGTAGGTGCGAAAATTCCATCATATTTCACACCTTCCCTTGATCATTACTTTGATCACGAAAGTTGGAAAAACCTAAGCACCATTATGTTTTCACATGCTTTTCAAATATGGCCTTAAGAAAAAACTAGTTTGCCATATTCTCCTTAGAGCTTTTTTTGGGCCAGAGAGATACCCAACACCAACAAAATCAATCAAGATTTTATTTTGGGATTTCAATATAGGGGTGGCCATTTCAGCATCATCATTTACTTTAGATGTTACTGTGTATACACTTTTTCCTCTTTGTAGGGAAAGAACAATCCCAAGCTGTAGACACCCCGATCCGTGACCCCCGCAAGAACCCTAACGACCTTCGAGAACTACTGTTTTTGGAGTCCAGAACCCACCCGAGCACTGTGAGAATCCGCAAATGCGACCCCCCGGGTCTCGTCCCCGTTGGTGGTGGGGGTCATGGGACGTCGGAACTGATTCCGTCGTTCCATTTGCTGGAGCGTTTTCGTTGATTCATATCAAGTGTCCCTACGTTCTATTTCTAGATGCAAGAGGGGTTCATTCAGAGTCGCCAGTACGTTTTTACGAGAAAACGGACAAAAAAGGTCGTGTAAGAGGAAAGGCTATAGACAAGCCTTTCTTTACACGTTTGTCTGCGAAACCGGGATTCTTATAGGGTTCGGAAACTATATTACGGTTTGGGAAGGTGTTAAGCACCCATTCCGCCATTTCGGTCTCTAGTGGTCTTATAAGTTTATTCTATGTTGAAAAACTTGGATGCTTTTACCGACAGTCTACTACTTTCTAAATAAATAAAAAAACCCTAATTTGGGAAAACGGGGAAAGGGATGAAAACCTTTGTGTTCCGAGATCCGATGTTTTTATATTTAAAAGATGTAATGACAAATGACAAAAACCTTTTATTTTTGAAAGAGTATTCCGTATTATTTCCTCAGATAATGATGGTTTTCTCGAGTTGTGATTATTTTGAAAAAGGTTCGGATCTTTATGTCGGGACTAATTCAATATGGAATTTGAACTCTTTGAGGAGAGTTTATCAGACACGTCGCAGTCTATGGAAAAGACAAGATATGTGGATTTTAATTCCTAGATAAGTCTTTATCGGTCCGGGGTTTGAAAACAGGGTTTATCCGAACGATTAATGTACTTACTCTTCTGGTTTTGAAAGTAGTTTTATCAGGGTCTTTTGTTTTGAAAACGGTAGACTATTGGTAACTTGACAATAAGTTTATTCAAATAAAACGTGGACAGAATAACAGAAGTAAAACAAGTACACAGATATCTAATCTTAAATACTAGAAGGGACTTTCTTTACCTTCCCGACGAGAATAATAATAAGAAAGAAAGTATAATACGGCAGAGGGATCTCTGGCGATAGTAATCTTCTCTTTCTTCAGATATTTCCGAGAAATCGATTCCAGAAACGGAACACGTCGAGTGTTGAAATAGATCCGAGAATTCTTCAGAAATAAGATAATAGTAAAAAAAAATGCTTGATAAAAATCAGATCTAAAGCACCAAATTCTCGGATTCTAATTGCCGCCTTGAACCCTTGGGGGTGTTGGCCTATTTATACTGCTCGGGAGAGATTGTCGCGCGACATTTCCTTAAAAAAGGAGAATGTCGCGCGACATTGTGATATGTCGCGCGACATACGGGAATGTCGCGCGACAAACGGCTGAAGTGATGGTTCTGACAGATTGATGTGTCAGAAAGTGGTTGGTCTGGTGCAGAGGGAGAATGTCGTGCGACATAGTGGAATTGTCGCGCGACATATCAGGGATTGTCGCGCGACAATGTGATATGTCGTGCGACAATCTCTCTAAAGAACAAGTTTGTCGGGCGACAAACCCTCCTAGTGTAGTACCGGGTCCTCGGGTGGGTCCCGGACCCAAAATAGTAGTTCTCGGAGGTCGTTAGGGTTCTTGCGGGGGGTCACGGATCGGGGTGTCTACAGACCCTCTCGACTCAAGCTCCTTGCTTGCAAGGAATTGAGGCGACTGGAAGAGACCTTGATCCATGGCTCCCGCAGGAACTCTAAGAAAGTGTATGCGTATAGAAGTACTTGTGAGTGCCTCCGGAGAGGGCTTGGCGATTGGTTTGCCTCCGCAGAGGGCTTGTGTTACCTCATTGCCTCTTTCAAGGACTTTCATTTGTTCCACTTTGCGCCTCAGATGGGAGGACTACCGTATGCCTCTCTGGGAGGGCTTCGCCTCAGGTGGGAGGACTACCGTTCGTGCCTCTCTGGGAGGGCTTCGCCTCAGGTGGGAGGACTACCGTTGCTACACCGTGCCTCTCTGGGAGGGCTTTTTAGATCTTCTCGCCTCATGTGGGAGGACTACCATTGTGCCTCTCTGGGAGGGCTTCGCCTCAGGTGGGAGGACTACCGTTCGTGCCTCTCTGGGAGGGCTTCGCCTCAGGTGGGAGGACTACCGTTCGTGCCTCTCTGGGAGGGCTTCGCCTCAGGTGGGAGGACTACCGTTGCTACACCGTGCCTCTCTGGGAGGGCTTTTTAGATCTTCTCGCCTCATGTGGGAGGACTACCATTGTGCCTCTCTGGGAGGGCTTCGCCTCAGGTGGGAGGACTACCGTTGTGCCTCTCTGGGAGGGCTTCTAGATCTGAAAGAAGAAGGAAAAAATGCCTCTGGGAGGACTTTCATGAGTAACTTTTGCCTCTGGAAAGGGCTTGTGATTTTGTGTATTGCCTCCGGAGAGGGCTTGTGTTGGTGAATGCCTCCGGAGAGGGCTTGTTTTTGTGAATTGCCTCCGGAGAGGGCTTGTGTTGGTGAATTGCCTCTCTTAGACTGCTAGAGTGAGAGAGAGTAGATTTTGCGAAGGTAAAAAGAACTTCTCAGGGTCTATTCGGGATGTCCGTTTCCCTGTATCTTTCTGAACTTTTACTCTCATGTTTTCCTCGAGTGAAGATGTTTCACTCAGAAGGCAGTTTTCGGATTTCTTTGCTCTCCGCAGAGTGATGGTCCGAGGTTTTCCAAATCATCTTTTCTGTATCGTGCTGAAAAGAAAATTTGTTTAAAAGTTCAATCTCTGATCTTTATTCTTTTCTTAGTTTTCTCTTTTGGTGGGCCCACATCGTTTTCTATTTTTTCGATGCCCTTATTTCTCCCTCTTTTGGGAAAGACTTTTCCTGGCCCTCTCTGTTTTTGACCAGGAGTCTTTTCATCCCTTTGTCGTGATCAGGAGCCTTACTCACCCTAAAACGAAGCCCTGAGCCGTTTTTTGGCCTAGCTATCACTTTCGGTGTGGCTCTCCCTGTCACTCTACATGTCTGTTTCTCTCGCTCTCTTTGGGCGCTCATGCGGGTTTCTTCTCTTTTCTACTCTTTCAATTTTTTCTATTCCCGTCTTATCTCGCTATTCTGCTTTTTATTATTTGATGGTCTCGGTCCTTCTGTGAGATCAGAGACTACTTTTAATCGCGGCATTCTGTTTTCGCATTTTTTCGGAGAGATGATTTGGAAGTTTTCTCTTTGAACTTTTTATCATGGGTGTGCGGTTTTTAGCAATTTTTCGAAAACTGCTTCTCCGAAGTGCCTCTGCAGAAGATAAAATGAGACAAAGGTCAAAAAAAAAAAAATCAGGGAGGAGGGGGGATTGTCGCGCGACACTTCGGTGTCTGGCTCTTTGTCGCGCGACAATGTGGCCATTTGTCGCGCGACAAACTGACCCATTATATAAACCCCTTGCTGAGCTCATTCCACCTCATTCTCTCCTTTCTCTTTCTCTCTCTAGCTCTCTTTTTCTCTCTTTTCTTCTCTCCCAAGCGCGGAAGCTCTGCCGTGTTTTTGACTTTTCCGACCTTTTCACATATATTCTACCTATATCGATGGACCCTGCTCATCTCGACCGATTGGAGGGTGACCAGGAGGAGGTCACCTTCACTGACGCTCAGGGCGTTCTTCGCTGCAGCCCTCATCACGACGACTGGGCGGACTTGGACTGGTATGATGAGGATGGGATAGACCGCGGTCGGGCGGTGGTCTATCGGGATGCTATCCGAGCTGCTCCGGTCCCGGACGTCCCGTGGCTTTTGATGGAGCCCGTTTCTCACGAGATTCGTCGTCGATCTCTGGTATGTCTTCTTTCGTGCATTTATCTGTTCTGCTTCTTGTCGTTTCCTGTATTCGTTTTAGATAATGTTAGTATGCATGTCTGACTAGGAATAACGCCCGATTTTTAGCGAACACATACTTTTACCTGTGATACCTCTTAGTTTAGAAAATTACATAATGTACCCCCATAACTCTATAACTCTCATAATTACACCAAAGTACCCTCAGGTTTTGGAAATTACATAATTTACCCTTATAACCCCTATAACTCTCATAATTACACCAAAGTACCCTCAGGTTTTTGGAAATTACATATTTTACCCTTATAACCCTATAACTCTCATAATTACACCAAAGTACCCTCAGGTTTTTAGAAAATTACATAATTTACCCCTATAGCCCTATAACTCTCATAATTACACCAAAGTACCCTCAGGTTTTAGAAAATTACATAATTTACACCCATAGCCCTATAACTCTCATATTTATACCGAAGTACCCTCAGTTTTTAGAAAATTACACCAAAGTACCCTCAGGTTTTTAGAAAATTACATAATTTACCCCTATAGCCCTATAACTCTCATAATTACACCAAAGTACCCTCAGGTTTTTAGAAAACTACATAATTTACACCCATAGCCCTATAACTCTCATAATTACACCGAAGTACCCTCAGTTTTTAGAAAATTACATAATTTACCCCTATAGCCTTATAACTCTCATAATTATACCGAAGTACCCTCATAACCCCATACTCGTTCCTTTGTCTGCAGTGGGTTGGCCGCGGTTGGGGTTCCCCCAACACTATATCTTCGGAGTGGCGACGGGCACCGGCCCCTGTCCAGGAGTTGATTCTCGCGACTCCTTTTGGCTCCCTCTTCGACGCCCTCCCGGAGCGGGTTTTTAGGGCGACAGTTTTGGTGTCGGCATTGGCTTGCCACTGGTGGGATACTACTCATACTTTTCACTGGAGCTGGGGTGAGATGACGATGACACCCCTTGATCTTTTTGCTCTGACCGGGATTCCTTCAGGGGGGGTCCCTATTCAGATCGACGTTCCCCTGCGTCTGACAGCCGAGGGCATTGTTAGTTCATTAGGATGGTTCCCGGAGCGGCGGAGTTCTGGTGACACGATTCCTCGGGGCGTCTTGGTTACGCGTTTAGCCACAGAGAGGGCTCGGCTAGTCGCTTCAGGGGTTCCTATGACCCGTCAGGAGGCGCGTCAGTATGCCCGCGTCCTCCTTCTACTGACACTTCATGATCTATTCGAGGCTCGTGGTGGGGACACGGCTCATCTTTGGTGGTTGCCCTATCTTCGGGACTTCAGCCTCCTGTTTGACTACGACTGGGGAGGCTTTATTCTTGCAGTCCTTTACGATGCCATGGACCAGGTCTCTCGTCATTTAGCCCTGAACCTCAAGGGCTTTTCTTTGCTGTGGGAGGTACATTTTTTAGTCTTTCTGTCTTTGCTTCAGTTTTTTGCTCATTACTTGTTGATCATTGCTGATTTCTTCTATCTTTCATTTTCAGAGCTGGTTTGTAGCTTATACCCGTCTGGGTCGCGCCCAGGTGGATCTCCTTGTTGAGAACGAGGACCAGTTCCCTTTTCTCCGCCGATTCATCGCGGGGAACTATAGGGCTCCCTATGTATACCGGACTCGGGAGACCGGAGCTGCTGCTGTTCATAATCTGCGGGAGGGGCAGGTAAAATATTTTTAGTTTTCTTGCTTTTTAATAGTCAGATAGAGTAGAATATATAAAATACTGAAATAAAATCTTATTCTCTTTTCAGATTGAGTGGGCCCCTTGGGGTGATCTGGGTCATCATTATGGGTATGGCCGTGCTCTGACCGCCTCGAGGACCAGGCGGCTTATCCGGGATGAGTACGGCCTTCTCTTCTACTTGGGCGAGAGGGTCATCCGTCAGCATACGCCGTCCCAGTGGCCTCGTGTCCCTTTGTTCCCTCCTGTTCTGATGAGGCGGACGGGTGAGATTGATCAGGTGATGGTGCAGGCTTTAGTCGACGGACTCGGTTTCCAGACGTTCGTCGAGGAGGGAGACTACGCTGTTTTTGCTGCCCGTTACCTGATGAGGGAGCCGAAGGGGACTCGGGGACGGGTCTTCTACGAGAGATACCAGACTTTGGGAGGTGATCCCCATTACATACGGGGACAGACTCATTTAGCTAGGGCGGTCCCGGGTCATTTGCCACCTGTCCCTGATCAGAGGGACAACATTCCGGATTCTGAGGATGAGGATCCTGAGGGAGAGAGGGATGTTCCCGCTGCGGCTGAGGGCGGTGATCGGCCAGAGGGCGAGGGAGGCGATGCGACAGCGGTTCCGGAGCCGCCACCTCAGGCGACACCTGCGGGGGAGTAGCGCGCTGAGGGCTTCGAGTTTCCCACCGGCCCTTCCGTGTCTCAGGGGGGGCCTTTTTGCTGCTGCTGAGGCTGCTGAGGGGAGAGCGGGATTTTCTGAGAGGTCCTGGGAGCCCGCGGACCTTGGGGCAGATTTTGATCAGTTTGGGCGGACTCCTCCCGCGGCGGCGACTACTCCTTCTAGTGGAGTACCTCCTTTGGGGGCGACGGCCATGGTGGATCCTCCGGGGGTCCGAACATATGCTACGTTGACCCCTCTACCGACGACTGTCATGGGGCCTCCCGCCCGATCTCCGAGTTTTGGCGGCTCATCCTCTCGTCCACCCTTGTTCCCCATTCGTGAGGAGGGAGGGTCTTCTTCTGCAGCTACTCCTGCAGGGTCATCTATTTCGTGGGTAGATCTACCTCCACTCCCCAGAGATATTTCTTATGTCGGCGCGGGCCTATGTCGATATTCTGTCCCGGAGTATCCTCTTCCCGAGGATACTTTTGATTTCTTGGGTGGTCGCTCTGATGATGAGGTATCTTCTTCAACTTCTCCTGATACTTTCATGTTTATATCTATTTATTTTGACTGTGCTGATTCTCCTCTTATTGTATGTCTTTTTTACAGAGAGTGGGTGTACGGGTGGCGGATCTACGGGCCTGGTATGCCCAGTATTTCTACAGCTGGAACCTGCTCCAGTACGTCGGTCGAGACCCTCCAGCCTACATGCGCGACTATCAGAGGGCTATCGACGTCTCCTTACAGCCGGACGACCCCCTGACCTCTTCCCATGCTCGGTCGGAGTCTAGGCGGAGTAGTAGTCGGACTTCTAGGCGATCCCGATCTTCGGTGATCCGTCCGACGGCGCCGGTTCAGTCTACGGGTCTTTCCCAGGCGGCAGCTCCTCTTGCTCCCAGCGTCCCAGTTGTTGATCTTACTCCCGAGGAGGGCTCGGGTGATAGCGGGAGCGTGTCAAAACGCGCCCGAGTAGATTAGTTTTCTTTTTCTGCATTTAGTGTTAGTTGGACAGATATGTATTTATTTTAGACGGATATTTAAAAACTGTTCTTTTATTGGTTTTATAAAATATCTTTATCTGTGTTTGATTATACTTTTATTCTCTGTCTGTGCAAGATATATACATATATATATAAGAGTCGGTAATTTAAAAGTCGTACCTTCTAGTGTAGCGATACTTATGTTTCCTGCAAAAAAGAACAAAGTGAGAACAGAAAAGCATCCAGAAGTGATTCTTTTGGCAAAGATGACCATTATGTATAAGAAAAAAGTAGGGTGCCCCCCAGATGGGTTTGTCGCGCGACAATCCCTCCTGGTCATGGGTTTGTCGCGCGACACTTCCCCCTGAAAATGGTTTGTCGCGCGACAAACAGGTACAGGACCCTCTTTTTTGCTATAAATACACCCATCTTCCTTCCTTCATCCCCACACCTCTCCAAAATGTCTTCCTACCGTACCAACTCTGATTTTTCTTATGTTAAAGCTCGAGATGCTCTGATATCTTCTGAAAATGGTTTGAACTTTGGTGCATTCAGTCCTTTGGCGGGCTGGTGCCATCGTCCTGTAGATTTCTCCTTTCTGTTAGGTGCCTTGTATTTCTGGAGTCCTGCGGACCATCTCTTCCGTTTTGGACTAGATGAGCTCTGCCCAACCTATGAGGAGTTCTCCTGGCTGTTACGTTCTGACGTTCGTCTCCCGATGGCAGTTCCTATAGAAGGAATCGGTCCCCGCGACATGCTAATTGCTCTGTTAGCCATTCCCCAAGCGGCCTGCGATGGTTTCATTGTCGACGGGCTCCTTGACCTCCACAAAATGGTGAGGTTCTTTCATCGTTATGAAGATAGGGCCTCTTACGGCGTGGGGCGTACTGCAGCGGCCCTGATTTGCCTGGTTTCTGATATGCTGCTGGTGACGGGTTCTTCCCGTGTTGATCCGACTATCTTGAGTCTGATTTACCAGGCTAGAAATGGGGAGTCTATAGTGCCGATCATTCTTGCAGAGACCTTGAATGGCCTTGATGATGCTCAACGGGGGGCCTCGCCCTTCTTCCGGGGGAGCCCGCGTCTGCTATACATGTGGCTGCTAGAGCGCTTTCGATCGGTGGGTTTCAGCGGAGTTCGGCTCGACAATCCGACTCATTTCTTCCATCGACCTCTCTTTGGTGCTTTGACCATGTCTTCCTCTGATTGGACGGTGTGGTTTTCGAAGAACTTTCGGGCTATCCGGTGGAACATTCCTTGGTGGAAGCTGAGGGCGATGGTACTTAGCACCGGGGGTCAGAACTACGTTCGGCTCCGCGGGCTCTGGTTTACTTCCTTTTATCTCCCTGGGCGTCTTCTTCGGCAGTTTAACATTCCTCAGGAGGTTCCCCTTGGTCTAAACAACTTCTCTTCTGAGTCTAAATTTGTGACCCCACATGTTTCTTTATCGGTAGAGAGGATGTGGCGTGCTCGACTGACTCGTCAGTTTAACTATGCTCGTTTCGGTATTTCCAGGCCCCTCCGGGCTGACATTATCCGCTCTTGCTGGCAATCTCTAGAAGGAGAGCTGATTGATGACCCCTTTCAAATGGAGTGGTTCCGATTCATGGATTCTGAGCCTACAGAGGATGGTCATTGTCTTTGCGTACCAGATTTTGGATGAGGCTCGAATTGATTTGGCCGCTGAGGACCCAGTGTGGCCAACCCCTAGGGATTAGTTTCTTCTTTGTATGCTGTACTTCCTTTGTAACTCTCGGTGTTCTGAACCACCTCTTTAATAATATATGAAGGGACTTTTTATGAGAAATAAATTTCTTTACAAAGCTTTAAACCGGGCCTGAAGTCACTTCTCAGGTTGCCTACGTTCCCCCCTTTTTGATTTTTCCAGAAAATACAATATTCGAGTTGGGGCTCAGGTTTACGTAGTTCTTATACACGTCGTGCTTATTGATAATACTTCTTCAGTCGGTCCATGTTGACTGGTGAATGTAGTAACTGCCCGTCTAGGTCAGTGAGTATAGCGGCGCCTCCTGTATTGATTTCTTTGACGATTATACGGCCCTGTCCACTTCTGCCCGAACTTTCCCCTCGGATCTCTGGCTGGCTCTCGAATTTCTTTCAACACGATGTCATTTTCATTGATACCCCGAGTCCTCACTCTCTGGTTAAATGCTCGAGCGATTCTCTTCTGATACCCTTGATGGTGGTATGCGGCTTTCAATCTTTTCTCATCTAGTAAGGCTAGCTCGTTATAACGTGCCTGGACCCACTCCAGTTCATTGACCTGATTCTCTAGCATTACTCTGAGGGAAGGGACCTCTAACTCGACAGGGAGGACTGCCTCCATCCCGTACGTAAGCGAGAACGGGGTTGCCCCGGTAGAGACCCTTTCGGTGGTGCGGTATCTCCATAATGCATATGGTAATTTCTCCGGCCAGTCCCGGCAGGTGTCGGTCATCTTGCTTAGGATATTCTTCAAATTCTTGTTGGCGGCTTCAACTGCCCCATTGGTTTGTGGTC